>JALAZF010000032.1:16637500-17195000 GCA_022829125.1 Lathyrus tuberosus
AGGATACCAAAACAATATCTCAATAAAACATGAGATTCTTCGGGTGGTCGAAGCAGCACCTTATAGACTAAGGCTCTCTGACGATACCAAACCAATCTTAACAAAACACAAGATTCTTTGGGTAGTCGAAGTAGCACCTTATAGGCTAAGGCTCTCCGAGGATACCAAAGCAGTATCTCAACAAAACACGCATTTCTTCGGGTGGTCGAAGCCGGACCTAATAGACTTAGGTTATCCGAGGATACGAAAGTGGTATCTCAACAAAACGCGAGATTCTTCGGGTGGTCGAGGCGGCACTTTATAGACTAAGGCTCCCCGAGGATACCAAAGAAGTATCTCAACAAAACGAGAGATTCTTTGGGTGGTTGAAGCAGCACCTTATATACTATGGCTCTCCGAGGATACCAAAGAAGTATCTTAACAAAAAACGAGATTCTTTGGGTGATCGAAGCAGCACCTTATAGACTAAGGTTCTTTGTGGATACCAAAGCAGTATCTCGACAAACCATGAGATTCTTAGGGTGGTCGAAGCACACCATATAGACTAAGGTTCTTCGAGGATACCAAAGCAGTATGTCAACAAAACACGAGATTCTCTGGGTGGTCGAAGCAACACCTTATAGACTAAGTCTCTTCAAGGATACCAAAGCAGTATCTAAACAAAACACAATATTCTTTAGGTGATTGAAGCAGCACCTTATATACTAATGTTCTCCGAGGATACCAAAACAGTGTCTCAACAACACACGAGATTATTCGGTTGGTCGAAGCAGCACCTTATAGACTAAGGCTCTCCGAGGATACCAAAGCAATATCTGAACAAAACACGAGATTCTTTTATTGGTCGAAGCAGCTCCTTATAGACTAAGGATCTTTGAGGATACCAAAGCAGTATCTCAACAAAACACGAGATTCTTTGTTTGGTCAAAGCAGCACCTTATAGACTAAGGCTCTATGAGAAAACCAAAACAGTATCTCAATAAAACACGAGATTCTTCGGGTGGTCGAAGCAGCACCTTATAGATAAATTCTCTCCGAGGATACCAAAACAATCTCAACAAAAAATGAGATTCTTCGGGTGCTCGAAGCAGCACCTTATAGGCTAAGGCTCTCCGAGGATATCAAAGCAGTATCTCAACAAAACACGAGATTCTTCGGGTGGTTGAAGCAGCACCTTATAGACTAAGGCTGTCCGAGGATACGAAAGTAGTATCTCAACAAAACGCGAGATTTTTTGGGTGGTCGAAGCAGCACTTTACAGACTAAGGCTCTCCGAGGATACCAAAGAAGTATCTTAACAAAATGCGAGATTCTTCGGGTGGCCGAAGCAGCGCCTTATAGGCTAAGGCTCTCCGAGGATACCAAAGCAGTATCTCAACAAAACACGAGATTCTTTGGGTGATCGAAACAGCACGTAATAGACTAGGGTTCTTTGAGGATACCAAAGCAGTATCTCGACAAACCATGAGATTCTTTGGGTGATCGAAACAGCACCTTATAGACTAAGGATCTCTGAGGATACCAAAGCAGTATTTCAACAAAATACGAGATTCTTCGAGTGGTTGAAGCAGCACCATATAGAATAAGGTTCTCCGAGGATACCAAAGCAGTATCTAAACAAAACACAAGATTCTTCGGGTGGTCGAAGCAGCACCTTATAGACTAAGGCTCTCCGAGGATATCAAAGCAGTATCTCAACAAAACACGAGATTCTTTGGGTGATCGAAGCAGCACCTTAGAAACTAAGGTTCTCCGAGGATTCCAAAGCAGTATCTCCATAAAACACGAGATTCTTTGAATGGTCAAAGCAGCACCTTATAGACTAAAGTTCTTCGAGGATACCAAAGCAGTATCTCAACAAAACACGAGATCTTCGGGTGGTTGAAGCAACAGCTTATAGACTAAGGCTCTCCGAGGATACCAAAGCAGTATCTCAACAAAACACGAGATTCTTTGGGTGATCGAAACAACACCTTATAGACTCAGGCTCTCCGAGGATACCAAAGCAGTATCACAACAAAAGACGAGATTCTTCGGGTGGTCGAAGCAGCACCTTATAGACTAAGTCTCTTCGATGATGCCAAAACAATATCTCATTAAAACACGATATTCTTCGGGTGGTCGAAGCAGCACCTTATAGACTAAGGCTCTCTGACGATACCAAACCAATCTTTACAAAACACAAGCTTCTTTGGGTAGTCAAAGTAGCACCTTATAGGCTAAGGCTCTTCGAGGATACCAAAGCAGTATCTCAACAAAACACAAGATTCTTCGGGTGGTCAAAATAGCACCTTATAGACTAAGGCCCTCCGAGGAAACCAAAACAGTATCTCAATAAAACACGAGATTCTTCGGGTGGTCGAAGCAACACCTTATAGAGAAAGGCTCTCCGAGGAAACTATAACAATTTCAACAAAAAACGAGATTCTTCGGGTGGTCGAAGCAGTACCTTATAGGCGAAGGCTCTTTGAGGATACCAAAGCAGTATCTCAACAAAACACGAGATTCTTTGGGTGGTCGAAGCAGCACCTTATAGACCAAGGCTCTCTGAGGATAAGAAAGAAGTATTTTAACAAAATGCGAGATTCTTCTGGTGGTCGAAGCAGCACTTTATAGACTAAGGCTCTCCGAGGATACCAAAGAAGTATCTCAACAAACGCGAGATTCTTCGGGTGGTCGAAGCAGCATCTTATAGGCTAAGGCTCTCTGAGGATACCAATGCAGTATCTCAATAAACCACGCGATTCTTTGGGTGATCCAAGCAGTACCTTATACACTAAGGTTCTTTAAGGATACCAAAGCAGTATCTCGACAAACCATGAGATTCTTTGGGTGATCGAAGCAGCACCTTATAGACTAAGGATCTCCGAGGATACTAAAGCATATCTCAACAAAACACAAGATTCTTCGGGTGGTTGAAGCAGCACCTTATAGACCAAGTCTCTCCGAGGATATCAAAGCAGTATCTCAACAAAACACGAGATTCTTTGGGTGATCGAAGCAGCACCTTATAAACTAAGGTTCTCTGAGGATACGAAAGCAGTATCTCCATAAAACACGAGATTCATTGAGTGGTCAAAGGAGCACCTTATAGACTAAAGTTTTTCGAGTATACCAAAGCAGTATCTCAACAAAACACGAGATTCTTCGGGTGGTTGAAGCAGCAACTTATAGACTAAGGCTCTCCGAGGATACCAAAGCAGTATCTCAACAAAACTTGAGATTCTTAGGGTGATCGAAATAGAATCTTATATACTCAGGCTCTCCGAGGATACAAAAGCAGTATCACAACAAAACATGAGATTCTTTGGGTGGTCGAAGCAACACCTTATAGACTAAGTCTCTCCGAGGATACCAAAACAGTATCTCAATAAAACACGAGATTCTTCGGGTGGTCGAAGCAGCACCTTATAGACTAAGGCTCTCTGACGATACCAAACCAATCTTAACAAAACACAAGATTCTTTGGGTACTCAAAGTAGCACCTTATAGGCTAAGGCTCTCCGAGGATACCAAAGAAGTATCTCAACAAAACACGAGATTCTTCGGGTGGTCGAAGGAGGACCTTATAGACTAAGGTTCTCCGAGGATACCAAAGCAGTATCTCGACAAACCATGAAATTCTTTGGGTGATCGAAGCAGCACCTTATAGACTAAGGATCTCTGAGGATACCAAAGCAGTATTTCAACAAAACACAAGATTCTTTGGGTAGTCGAAGTAGAACCTTATAGGCTAAGGCTCTCCGAGGATACCAAAGAAATATCTCAATAAAACACGAGATTCTTCGGGTGGTCGAAGCAGGACCTTATACACTAAGGTTCTCCGAGGATACGAAAGAAGTATCTCAACAAAACGCGAGATTCTTCGGTAGGTTGAGGCGGCACCTTATAGGCTAAGGCTCTCCGAGGATACCAAAGAAAAATCTCAACAAAACACGAGATTCTTTGGGTGATCGAAGAAGCACCTTATAGACTAAGGTTCTTTGAGGATACCAAAGCAGTATATCGAAAAACCATGAGATTCTAAGGGTGGTCAAAGCAGCACCTTATAGACTAAGGATCTTCGAGGATACCAAAGCAGTATCTCAACAAAACACGAGATTCTTCGGGTGGTCGAAGCAACACCTTATAGACTAAGTTTCTCCAAGGATACCAAAGCAGTATCTAAACAAAACTTGATATTCTTTGGGTGATCGAAGCAACACCTTATATACTAATGTTCTCCGAGGATACCAAAGCAGTATATCAACAACACACAAGATTCTTCGGGTGGTCGAAGTAGCACCTTATAGACTAAGGCTTTCCGAGGATACCAAAGCAATATCTCAACAAAACACGAGATTCTTCGGGTGTTCGAAGCAGCACCATATAGACTAAGGCTCACTGATGATACCAAAGCAGTATCTCAAAAAAACACAAGATTCTTTTATTGGTCGAAGCAGCTCCTAATAGACTAAGGCTCTCTGAGGATACGAAAGCAGTATCTCAACAAAACACGAGATTCTTCGGGTGGTCAAAGTAGCACCTAATAGACTAAGGCTCTCCGAGGAAACCAAAACAGTACCTCAATAAAACACGAAATTCTTCGGGTTGTCGAAGCAGCACCTTATAGAGAAAGGTTCTCCGAGGATACCAAAACAATCTCAACAAAAAACGAGATTCTTTGGGTGGTCGAAGCAGCACCTTATAGGCTAAGGCTCTCTGAGGATACCAAAGCAGTATCTCAACAAAACACGAGATTCTTCAGGTGCTCGAAGCAGCACCTTATAGACTAAGGCTCTCCGAGGATACGAAAGAAGTATCTCAACAAAACGCGAGATTCTTCGGGTGGTCTAAGCAGCATTTTATAGACTAAGGCTCTCCGAGGATATCAAAGAACTATCTCAATAAAACGCGATTTTCCTCGGGTGATCGAAGCAGCACCTTATAAACTAAGGTTCTCCGAGGATACCAAAGCAGTCTCTCCATAAAACACGAGATTCTTTGAGTGGTCAAAGCAGCACCTTATAGACTAAAGTTCTCCGAGGACAACAAAGCAGTATCTCAACAAAAAACGAGATTCTTTGGGTGATCGAAACAGCACCTTATAGACTAAGGATCTCTGAGGATTCCAAAGCAGTATTTCAAAAAAATACGAGATTCTTTTGTTGGTCGAAGCAGCACCTTATAGACTAAGGCTCTCTGGGGATACCAAAGCAGTATCTCAACAAAACACAAGATTCTTCGGCTGGTCGAAGCAGCACCTTATAGACTAAGGCTCTCTGACGATACCAAACCAATCTTAACAAAACACAAGATTCTTTGGGTACTCAAAGTAGCACCTTATAGGCTAAGGCTCTCCGAGGATACCAAAGAAGTATCTCAACAAAACACGAGATTCTTCGGGTGGTCGAAGGAGGACCTTATAGACTAAGGTTCTCCGAGGATACCAAAGCAGTATCTCGACAAACCATGAAATTCTTTGGGTGATCGAAGCAGCACCTTATAGACTAAGGATCTCCGAGGATACCAAAGCAGTATTTCAACAAAACACAAGATTCTTTGGGTAGTCGAAGTAGAACCTTATAGGCTAAGGCTCTCCGAGGATACCAAAGAAATATCTCAATAAAACACGAGATTCTTCGGGTGGTCGAAGCAGGACCTTATACACTAAGGTTCTCCGAGGATACGAAAGAAGTATCTCAACAAAACGCGAGATTCTTCGGTAGGTTGAGGCGGCACCTTATAGGCTAAGGCTCTCCGAGGATACCAAAGCAAAATCTCAACAAAACACGAGATTCTTTGGGTGATCGAAGCAGCACCTTATAGACTAAGGTTCTTTGAGGATACCAAAGCAGTATATCGAAAAACAATGAGATTCTTAGGGTGGTCAAAGCAGCACCTTATAGACTAAGGATCTTCGAGGATACCAAAGCAGTATCTCAACAAAACACGAGATTCTTCGGGTGGTCGAAGCAACACCTTATAGACTAAGTTTCTCCAAGGATACCAAAGCAGTATCTAAACAAAACTTGATATTCTTTGGGTGATCGAAGCAACATCTTATATACTAATGTTCTCCGAGGATACCAAAGCAGTATCTCAACAACACACAAGATTCTTCGGGTGGTCGAAGTAGCACCTTATAGACTAAGGCTTTCCGAGGATACTAAAGCAATATCTCAACAAAACACGAGATTCTTCGGGTGTTCGAAGCAGCACCATATAGACTAAGGCTCTCTGATGATACCAAAGCAGTATCTCAATAAAACACAAGATTCTTTTATTGGTCGAAGCAGCTCCTAATAGACTAAGGCTCTCTGAGGATACGAAAGCAGTATCTCAACAAAACACGAGATTCTTCGGGTGGTCAAAGTAGCACCTAATAGACTAAGGCTCTCCGAGGAAACCAAAACAGTACCTCAATAAAACACGAAATTCTTCGGGTTGTCGAAGCAGCACCTTATAGAGAAAGGCTCTCCGAGGATACCAAAACAATCTCAACAAAAAACGGGATTCTTTGGGTGGTCGAAGCAGCACCATATAGGCTAAGGCTCTCTGAGGATACCAAAGCAGTATCTCAACAAAACACGAGATTCTTCAGGTGCTCGAAGCAGCACCTTATAGACTAAGGCTCTCCGAGGATACGAAAGAAGTATCTCAACAAAACGCGAGATTCTTCGGGTGGTCTAAGCAGCATTTTATAGACTAAGGCTCTCCGAGGATATCAAAGAAGTATCTCAACAAAACGCGAGATTCCTCGGGTGATCGAAGCAGCACCTTATAAACTAAGGTTCTCCGAGGATACCAAAGCAGTCTCTCCATAAAACACGAGATTCTTTGAGTGGTCAAAGCAGCACCTTATAGACTAAAGTTCTCCGAGGATAACAAAGCAGTATCTCTACAAAAAACGAGATTCTTTGGGTGATCGAAATAGCACCTTATAGACTAAGGATCTCTGAGGATTCCAAAGCAGTATTTCAAAAAAATACGAGATTCTTTTGTTGGTCGAAGCAGCACCTTATAGACTAAGGCTCTCTGGGGATACCAAAGCAGTATCTCAACAAAACACAAGATTCTTCGGGTGGTCGAAGAAGCACCTTATAGACCAAGGCTGTCCTAGGATACCAAAGCAGTATCTCAACAAAACACAAGATTCTTTGGGTGATCGAAGCAGCACCTTTTAAACTAAGGTTATCCGAGGATACCAAAGCAGTATCTCCATAAAACACGAGATTCTTTGAGTGGTCAAAGCAGCACCTTATAGACTAAAGTTCTCCGAGGATACCAACGCAGTATCTCAACAAAACACGAGATTCTTCGGGTGGTTGAAGCAGCAGCTTATAGACTAAGGCTCTCCGAGGACACCAAAGCAGTATCTCAACAAAACACGAGATTCTACGGGTGATCGAAACAACACCTTATAGACTCAGGCTCTCCGAGGTTACCAAAGCAGTATCACAACAAAAGACGATATTCTTCGGGTGGTCAAAGCAGCACCTTATAGACTAAGTCTCTCCGAGGATACCAAAACAATATCTCAATAAAACACGAGATTCTTTGGGTGGTAGAAGCAACACCTTATAGACTAAGGCTCTCTGACGATACCAAACCAATCTTAACAAAAAACAAGATTCTTTGGGTAGTCGAAGTAGCACCTTATAGGCTAAGGCTCTCCGAGGATACCAAAGCAGTATCTCAAAAAAGCACGAGATTCTTGGGGTGGTCGAAGCAGGACCTTATAGACTAAGGTTCTCCGAGGATACGAACGAAGTATCTCAACAAAACATGAGATTCTTCGGGTGGTCTAGGCGACACTTTATAGCCTAAGGCTCTCCAAGGATACCAAAGAAGTATCTCAACAAAACGAGAGATTCTTTGGGTGGTCGAAGCAGCACCTTATAGAATAAGGCCCTCCGAGGATACCAAATCAGTATCTCAACAAAACACGAGATTCTTTGGGTGATCGAAGCAGCACCTTATAGACTAAGGTTCTTTGAGGATACAAAAGAAGTATCTCGACAAACCATGAGATTCTTTGGGTGGTCGAAGCAGCACCTTATAGACTAAGGTTCTTCGAGGATACCAAAGCAGTATCTCAACAAAACACGAGATTCTTTGGGTGGTCGAAGCAGCACTTTATAGACTAAGGCTCTCCGAGGATACCAAAGCAGTATCTCAACAAAACACGAGATTCTTCGGGTGGTCGAAGCAGCACCTTATAGGCTAAGGCTCTCTGAGGATACCAAAGCAGTATCTCAACAAAACACGAGATTCATCGGGTGGTCGAAGCAGTACCTTATAGACTAAGGCTCTCCGAGGATACCAAAGAAATATCTCAACAAAATACGAGATTCTCCGGGTGTTCAAAGCAGCACCATATAGACTAAGGCTCTCCGATGATACTAAAGCAGTATCTCAATAAAACACGAGATTCTTTTTGTGGTCGAAGCAGCTCCTTATAGACTAAGGTTCTCCGAGTATACCAAATCAATATCTCAACAAAACACGAGATTCTTCGGGTGGTCAAAGAAGCACCTTATAGACTAAGGCTCTCCGAGGATACCAAAACAGTATCTCAATAAAACACGAGATTCTTCGGGTTGTCGAAGCAGCACCTTATAGACTAAGGCTCTCCGAGGATACCAAAACAATCTCAACAAAAAACGAGATTCTTCGGGTGGTCGAAGCAGCACCTTATAGGCTAAGGCTCTCTGAGGATACCAAAGCAGTATCTCAACAAAACACGAGATTCTTCAGGTGCTCGAAGCAGCACCTTATAGACTAAGGCTCTCTGAGGATACGAAAGAAGTATCTCAACAAAACGCAAGATTCTTCGGGTGGTCTAAGCAGCATTTTATAGACTAAGCCTCTCCGAGGATACCAAAGAAGTATCTCAACAAAACGCGAGATTCTTCGGGTGGTCAAAGTAGCACCTTATAGACTAAGGCTCTCCGAGGATGCCAAAGCAGTATCTCAACAAAACACGAGATTGTTTGGGTGATCGAAGCAGCATCTTATAAACTAAGGTTCTCCGAGGATACCAAAGCAGTCTCTCCATAAAACACGAGATTCTTTGAGTGGTCAAAGCAGCACCTGATAGACTAAAGTTCTCCGAGGATACCAAAGCAGTGTCTCAACAAAACACGAGATTCTTTGGGTGATCGAAACAGCACCTTATAGACTAAGGATCTTCGAGGATACCAAAGCAGTATTTCAAAAAAAATACGAGATTCTTTTGTTGGTCGAAGTAGCACCTTATAGACTAAGGTTCTCTGAGGATACCAAAGCAGTATCTCAACAAAACACAAGATTCTTCGGGTGGTCGAAGAAGCACCTTATAGACCAAGGTTGTCCTAGGATACCAAAGCAGTATCTCAACAAAACACAAGATTCTTTGGGTGATCGAAGCAGCACCTTTTAAACTAAGGTTCTCCGAGGATACCAAAGCAGTATCTCTATAAAACACGAGATTCTTTGAGTGGTCAAAGCAGCACCTTATTGACTAAAGTTCTCTGAGGATACCAACGCAGTATCTTAACAAAACATGAGATTCTTCGGGTGGTTGATGCAGCAGCTTATAGACTAAGGCTCTCCGAGGATACCAAAGCAGTATCTCAACAAAACACGAGATTCTATGGGTGATCGAAACAACACCTTATAGACTCAGGCTCTCCGAGGATACCAAAGCAATATCACAACAAAAAAACGAGATTCTTCGGGTGGTCGAAGCAGCACCTTATAGACTAAGTCTCTCCGAGGATACCAAAACAATATCTCAATAAAACACGAGATTCTTCGGGTGGTCGAAGCAACACCTTATAGACTAAGGCTCACTGGCGATACCAAACCAATCTTAACAAAAAACAAGATTCTTTGGGTAGTCGAAGTAGCACCTTATAGGCTAAGGCTCTCCGAGGATACCAAAGCAGTATCTCAAAAAAACACGAGATTCTTGGGGTGGTCGAAGCAGGACCTTATAGACTAAGGTTCTCCGAGGATGCGAAAGAAGTATCTCAACAAAACATGAGATTCTTCGGGTGGTCTAGGCGACACTTTATAGACTAAGGCACTCCAAGTATACCAAAGAAGTATCTCAACAAAACAAGAGATTCTTTGGGTGGTCGAAGCAGCACCTTATAGAATAAGGCCGTCCGAGGATACCAAAGCAGTATCTCAACAAAACACGAGATTCTTTGGGTGATCGAAGCAGCACCTTATAGACTAAGGTTCTTCGAGGATACCAAAGCAGTATCTCAACAAAATACGAGATTCTTCGGGTGGTCGAAGCAACACCTTATAGACTAAGCCTCTCCGAGGATACCAAAGCAGTATCTAAACAAAACACAATATTCTTTGGGTGATCGAAGCAGCACCTTATATACTAATGTTCTCCGAGGATACCAAAGCAGTATCTCAACAACACACGAGATTCTTCTGGTGGTCAAAGCAGCACCTTATAGACTAAGGCTCTCCGAGGATACCAAAGCAGTATCTCAAGAAAACACGAGATTCTTCGGGTGCTCGAAGCAGCACCTTATAGACTAAGGCTCTCCGAGGATACCAAAGCAGTATCTCAACAAAACACGAGATTCTTCAGGTGGTCGAAGCAGCACCTTATAAACTAAGGCTCTCGGAGGATACCAAAGCAGTATCTCAACAAAACACAAAATTCATCGGGTGGTCGAAGCAGTACCTTATAGACTAAGGCTCTCCGAGGATACGAAAGAAATATCTCAACAAAATACGAGATTCTTCGGGTGTTCGAAGCAGCACCATATAGACTAAGGCTCTCCGATGATACTAAAGCAGTATCTCAATAAAACACGAGATTCTTTTTGTGGTCGAAGCAGCTCCTTATAGACTAAGGTTCTCCGAGTATACGAAATCAGTATCTCAACAAAACACGAGATTCTTCGGGTGGTCAAAGAAGCACCTTATAGACTAAGGCTCTCCGAGGATACCAAAACAGTATCTCAATAAAACACGAGATTCTTCGGGTTGTCGAAGCAGCACCTTATAGACTAAGGCTCTCCGAGGATACCAAAACAATCTCAACAATAAACGAGATTCTTCGGGTGGTCGAAGCAGCACCTTATAGGCTGAGGCTCTCTGAGGATACCAAAGCAGTATCTCAATAAAACACGAGATTCTTCGGGTGCTCGAAGCAGCACCTTATAGACTAAGGCTCTCCGAGGATACGAAAGAAGTATCTCAACAAAACGCGAGATTCTTCGGGTGGTCTAAGCAGCATTTTATAGACTAAGCCTCTCCGAGGATACCAAAGAAGTATCTCAACAAAACGCGAGATTCTTCGGGTGGTCGAAGTAGCACCTTATAGACTAAGGCTCTCCGAGGATGCCAAAGCAGTATCTCAACAAAACACGAGATTATTTGGGTGATCGAAGCAGCACCTTATAAACTAAGGTTCTCCGAGGATACCAAAGCAGTCTCTCCATAAAACACGAGATTCTTTGAGTGGTCAAAGCAGCACCTGATGGACTAAAGTTCTCTGAGGATACCAAAGCAGTGTCTCAACAAAACACGAGATTCATTAGGTGATCGAAACAGCACCTTATAGACTAAGGATCTTCGAGGATGCCAAAGCAGTATCTCAACAAAACACGAGATTGTTTGGGTGATCGAAGCAGCACCTTTCAAACTAAGGTTCTCCAAGGAAACCAAAGCAGTGTCTCCATAAAACACGAGATTCTTTGAGTGGTCAAAGCAGCACCTTATAGACTAAAGTTCTCCGAGGATACCAACGCAGTATCTCAACAAAACACGAGATTCTTCGGGTGGTTGATGCAGCAGCTTATAGACTAAGGCTCTCCGAGGATACCAAAGAAGTATCTCAACAAAACACGAGATTCTATGGGTGATCGAAACAACACCTTATAGACTTAGGCTCTCCGATGATACCAAAGCAGTATCACAACAAAAAAAATGAGATTCTTCGGGTGGTCGAAGCAGCACCTTATAGACTAAGTCTCTCCGAGGATACCAAAACAATATCTCAATAAAACACGAGATTCTTCGGGTGGTCGAAGCAACACCTTATAGACTAAGGCTCTCTGACGATACCAAACCAATCTTAACAAAAAACAAGATTCTTTGGGTAGTCGAAGTAGCACCTTATAGGCTAAGGCTCTCCGAGGATACCAAAGCAGTATCTCAAAAAAACAGGAGATTCTTGGGGTGGTCGAAGCAGGACCTTATAGACTAAGGTTCTCCGAGGATACGAAAGAAGTATCTCAACAAAACATGAGATTCTTCGGGTGGTCTAGGCGACACTTTATAGACTAAGGCACTCAAAGTATACCAAAGAAGTATCTCAACAAAACGAGAGATTCTTTGGGTGGTCGAAGCAGCACCTTATAGAATAAGGCCGTCCGAGGATACCAAAGCAGTATCTCAACAAAACACGAGATTCTTTGGGTGATCGAAGCAGCACCTTATAGACTAAGGTTCTTCGAGGATACCAAAGCAGTATCTCCACAAAACACGATATTCTTCGGGTGGTCGAAGCAACACCTTATAGACTAAGCCTCTCCGAGGATACCAAAGCAGTATCTAAACAAAACACAATATTCTTTGGGTGATCGAAGCAACACCTTATATACTAATGTTCTACGAGGATACCAAAGCAGTATCTCAACAACACACGAGATTCTTCTGGTGGTCGAAGCAGCACCTTATAGACTAAGGCTCTCCGAGGATACCAAAGCAGTCTCTCCATAAAACACGAGATTCTTTGAGTGGTCAAAGCAGCACCTGATAGACTAAAGTTCTCCGAGGATACCAAAGCAGTGTCTCAACAAAACACGAGATTCTTTGGGTGATCGAAATAGCACCTTATAGACTAAGGATGTTCGAGGATGCCAAAGCAGTATCTCAACAAAACACGAGATTGTTTGGGTGATCGAAGCAGCACCTTTTAAACTAAGGTTCTCCGAGGATACCAAAGCAGTATCTCCATAAAACACGAGATTCTTTGAGTGGTCAAAGCAGCACCTTATAGACTAAAGTTTTCCGAGGATACCAACGCAGTATCTCAACAAAACACGAGATTCTTTGGGTGGTTGATGCAGCAGCTTATAGACTAAGGCTCTCCGAGGATACAAAAGCAGTATCTCAACAAAACACGAGATTATATGGGTGATCGAAACAACACCTTATAGACTCAGGCTCTCCGAGGATACCAAAGCAGTAACACAACAAAAAAACGAGATTCTTCGGGTGGTCGAAGCAGCACCTTATAGACTAAGTCTCTCCGAAGATACCAAAACAATATCTCAATAAAACACGAGATTCTTTGGGTGGTCGAAGCAACACCTTATAGACTAAGGCTCTCTGACGATACCAAACCAATCTTAACAAAAAACAAGATTCTTTGGATAGTCGAAGTAGCACCTTATAGGCTAAGGCTCTCCGAGGATACCAAAGCAGTATCTCAAAAAAACACGAGATTCTTGGGGTGGTCGAAGCAGGACCTTATAGACTAAGGTTCTCCGAGGATACGAAAGAAGTATCTCAACAAAACATGAGATTCCTCGGGTGGTCTAGGCGACACTTTATAGACTAAGGCACTCCAAGTATACCAAAGAAGTATCTCAACAAAACGAGAGATTCTTTGGGTGGTCGAAGCAGCACCTTATAGAATAAGGCCGTCCGAGGATACCAAAGCAGTATCTCAACAAAACACGAGATTCTTTGGGTGATCGAAGCAGCACCTTATAGACTAAGGTTCTTCGAGGATACCAAAGCAGTATCTCCACAAAACACGAGATTGTTTGGGTGATCGAAGCAGCACCTTTTAAACTAAGGTTCTCCGAGGATACCAAAGCAGTATCTCCATAAAACACGAGATTCTTTGAGTGGTCAAAGCAGCACCTTATAGACTAAAGTTTTCCGAGGATACCAACGCAGTATCTCAACAAAACACGAGATTCTTTGGGTGGTTGATGCAGCAGCTTATAGACTAAGGCTCTCCGAGGATACAAAAGCAGTATCTCAACAAAACACGAGATTATATGGGTGATCGAAACAACACCTTATAGACTCAGGCTCTCCGAGGATACCAAAGCAGTAACACAACAAAAAAACGAGATTCTTCGGGTGGTCGAAGCAGCACCTTATAGACTAAGTCTCTCCGAAGATACCAAAACAATATCTCAATAAAACACGAGATTCTTTGGGTGGTCGAAGCAACACCTTATAGACTAAGGCTCTCTGACGATACCAAACCAATCTTAACAAAAAACAAGATTCTTTGGGTAGTCGAAGTAGCACCTTATAGGCTAAGGCTCTCCGAGGATACCAAAGCAGTATCTCAAAAAAACACGAGATTCTTGGGGTGGTCGAAGCAGGACCTTATAGACTAAGGTTCTCCGAGGATACGTAAGAAGTATCTCAACAAAACATGAGATTCTTCGGGTGGTCTAGGCGACACTTTATAGACTAAGGCACTCCAAGTATACCAAAGAAGTATCTCAACAAAACGAGAGATTCTTTGGGTGGTCGAAGCAGCACCTTATAGAATAAGGCCGTCCGAGGATACCAAAGCAGTATCTCAACAAAACACGAGATTCTTTGGGTGATCGAAGCAGCACCTTATAGACTAAGGTTCTTCAAGGATACCAAAGCAGTATCTCCACAAAACACGAGATTGTTTGGGTGATCGAAGCAGCACCTTTTAAACTAAGGTTCTCCGAGGATACCAAAGCAGTATCTAAACAAAACACAATATTCTTTGGGTGATCGAAGCAACACCTTATATACTAATGTTCTACGAGGATACCAAAGCAGTATCTCAACAACACACGAGATTCTTCTGGTGGTCGAAGCAGCACCTTATAGACTAAGGCTCTCCGAGGATACCAAAGCAGTCTCTCCATAAAACACGAGATTCATTGAGTGGTCAAAGCAGCACCTGATAGACTAAAGTTCTCCGAGGATACCAAAGCAGTGTCTCAACAAAACACGAGATTCTTTGGGTGATCGAAATAGCACCTTATAGACTAAGGATGTTCGAGGATGCCAAAGCAGTATCTCAACAAAACACGAGATTGTTTGGGTGATCGAAATAGCACCTTATAGACTAAGGATGTTCGAGGATGCCAAAGCAGTATCTCAACAAAACACGAGATTGTTTGGGTGATCGAAGCAGCACCTTTTAAACTAAGGTTCTCCGAGGATACCAAAGCAGTATCTCCATAAAACACGAGATTCTTTGAGTGGTCAAAGCAGCACCTTATAGACTAAAGTTTTCCGAGGATACCAACGCAGTATCTCAACAAAACACGAGATTCTTTGGGTGGTTGATGCAGCAGCTTATAGACTAAGGCTCTCCGAGGATACAAAAGCAGTATCTCAACAAAACACGAGATTATATGGGTGATCGAAACAACACCTTATAGACTCAGGCTCTCCGAGGATACCAAAGCAGTAACACAACAAAAAAACGAGATTCTTCGGGTGGTCGAAGCAGCACCTTATAGACTAAGTCTCTCCGAAGATACCAAAACAATATCTCAATAAAACACGAGATTCTTTGGGTGGTCGAAGCAACACCTTATAGACTAAGGCTCTCTGACGATACCAAACCAATCTTAACAAAAAACAAGATTCTTTGGATAGTCGAAGTAGCACCTTATAGGCTAAGGCTCTCCGAGGATACCAAAGCAGTATCTCAAAAAAACACGAGATTCTTGGGGTGGTCGAAGCAGGACCTTATAGACTAAGGTTCTCCGAGGATACGAAAGAAGTATCTCAACAAAACATGAGATTCCTCGGGTGGTCTAGGCGACACTTTATAGACTAAGGCACTCCAAGTATACCAAAGAAGTATCTCAACAAAACGAGAGATTCTTTGGGTGGTCGAAGCAGCACCTTATAGAATAAGGCCGTCCGAGGATACCAAAGCAGTATCTCAACAAAACACGAGATTCTTTGGGTGATCGAAGCAGCACCTTATAGACTAAGGTTCTTCGAGGATACCAAAGCAGTATCTCCACAAAACACGAGATTGTTTGGGTGATCGAAGCAGCACCTTTTAAACTAAGGTTCTCCGAGGATACCAAAGCAGTATCTCCATAAAACACGAGATTCTTTGAGTGGTCAAAGCAGCACCTTATAGACTAAAGTTCTCCGAGGATACCAAAGCAGTGTCTCAACAAAACACGAGATTCTTTGGGTGATCGAAATAGCACCTTATAGACTAAGGATGTTCGAGGATGCCAAAGCAGTATCTCAACAAAACACGAGATTGTTTGGGTGATCGAAGCAGCACCTTTTAAACTAAGGTTCTCCGAGGATACCAAAGCAGTATCTCCATAAAACACGAGATTCTTTGAGTGGTCAAAGCAGCACCTTATAGACTAAAGTTTTCCGAGGATACCAACGCAGTATCTCAACAAAACACGAGATTCTTTGGGTGGTTGATGCAGCAGCTTATAGACTAAGGCTCTCCGAGGATACAAAAGCAGTATCTCAACAAAACACGAGATTATATGGGTGATCGAAACAACACCTTATAGACTCAGGCTCTCCGAGGATACCAAAGCAGTAACACAACAAAAAAACGAGATTCTTCGGGTGGTCGAAGCAGCACCTTATAGACTAAGTCTCTCCGAAGATACCAAAACAATATCTCAATAAAACACGAGATTCTTTGGGTGGTCGAAGCAACACCTTATAGACTAAGGCTCTCTGACGATACCAAACCAATCTTAACAAAAAACAAGATTCTTTGGATAGTCGAAGTAGCACCTTATAGGCTAAGGCTCTCCGAGGATACCAAAGCAGTATCTCAAAAAAACACGAGATTCTTGGGGTGGTCGAAGCAGGACCTTATAGACTAAGGTTCTCCGAGGATACGAAAGAAGTATCTCAACAAAACATGAGATTCCTCGGGTGGTCTAGGCGACACTTTATAGACTAAGGCACTCCAAGTATACCAAAGAAGTATCTCAACAAAACGAGAGATTCTTTGGGTGGTCGAAGCAGCACCTTATAGAATAAGGCCGTTCGAGGATACCAAAGCAGTATCTCAACAAAACACGAGATTCTTTGGGTGATCGAAGCAGCACCTTATAGACTAAGGTTCTTCGAGGATACCAAAGCAGTATCTCCACAAAACACGAGATTGTTTGGGTGATCGAAGCAGCACCTTTTAAACTAAGGTTCTCCGAGGATACCAAAGCAGTATCTCCATAAAACACGAGATTCTTTGAGTGGTCAAAGCAGCACCTTATAGACTAAAGTTTTCCGAGGATACCAACGCAGTATCTCAACAAAACACGAGATTCTTTGGGTGGTTGATGCAGCAGCTTATAGACTAAGGCTCTCCGAGGATACAAAAGCAGTATCTCAACAAAACACGAGATTATATGGGTGATCGAAACAACACCTTATAGACTCAGGCTCTCCGAGGATACCAAAGCAGTAACACAACAAAAAAACGAGATTCTTCGGGTGGTCGAAGCAGCACCTTATAGACTAAGTCTCTCCGAAGATACCAAAACAATATCTCAATAAAACACGAGATTCTTTGGGTGGTCGAAGCAACACCTTATAGACTAAGGCTCTCTGACGATACCAAACCAATCTTAACAAAAAACAAGATTCTTTGGGTAGTCGAAGTAGCACCTTATAGGCTAAGGCTCTCCGAGGATACCACAGCAGTATCTCAAAAAAACACGAGATTCTTGGGGTGGTCGAAGCAGGACCTTATAGACTAAGGTTCTCCGAGGATACGAAAGAAGTATCTCAACAAAACATGAGATTCTTCGGGTGGTCTAGGCGACACTTTATAGACTAAGGCACTCCAAGTATACCAAAGAAGTATCTCAACAAAACGAGAGATTCTTTGGGTGGTCGAAGCAGCACCTTATAGAATAAGGCCGTCCGAGGATACCAAAGCAGTATCTCAACAAAACACGAGATTCTTTGGGTGATCGAAGCAGCACCTTATAGACTAAGGTTCTTCAAGGATACCAAAGCAGTATCTCCACAAAACACGAGATTGTTTGGGTGATCGAAGCAGCACCTTTTAAACTAAGGTTCTCCGAGGATACCAAAGCAGTATCTAAACAAAACACAATATTCTTTGGGTGATCGAAGCAACACCTTATATACTAATGTTCTACGAGGATACCAAAGCAGTATCTCAACAACACACGAGATTCTTCTGGTGGTCGAAGCAGCACCTTATAGACTAAGGCTCTCCGAGGATACCAAAGCAGTCTCTCCATAAAACACGAGATTCTTTGAGTGGTCAAAGCAGCACCTGATAGACTAAAGTTCTCCGAGGATACCAAAGCAGTGTCTCAACAAAACACGAGATTCTTTGGGTGATCGAAATAGCACCTTATAGACTAAGGATGTTCGAGGATGCCAAAGCAGTATCTCAACAAAACACGAGTTGTTTGGGTGATCGAAGCAGCACCTTTTAAACTAAGGTTCTCCGAGGATACCAAAGCAGTATCTCCATAAAACACGAGATTCTTTGAGTGGTCAAAGCAGCACCTTATAGACTAAAGTTTTCCGAGGATACCAACGCAGTATCTCAACAAAACACGAGATTCTTTGGGTGGTTGATGCAGCAGCTTATAGACTAAGGCTCTCCGAGGATACAAAAGCAGTATCTCAACAAAACACGAGATTATATGGGTGATCGAAACAACACCTTATAGACTCAGGCTCTCCGAGGATACCAAAGCAGTAACACAACAAAAAAACGAGATTCTTCGGGTGGTCGAAGCAGCACCTTATAGACTAAGTCTCTCCGAAGATACCAAAACAATATCTCAATAAAACACGAGATTCTTTGGGTGGTCGAAGCAACACCTTATAGACTAAGGCTCTCTGACGATACCAAACCAATCTTAACAAAAAACAAGATTCTTTGGGTAGTCGAAGTAGCACCTTATAGGCTAAGGCTCTCCGAGGATACCAAAGCAGTATCTCAACAAAATACGAGATTCTTCGGGTGGTCGAAGCAACACCTTATAGACTAAGCCTCTCCGAGGATACCAAAGCAGTATCTAAACAAAACACAATATTCTTTGGGTGATCGAAGCAGCACCTTATATACTAATGTTCTCCGAGGATACCAAAGCAGTATCTCAACAACACACGAGATTCTTCTGGTGGTCAAAGCAGCACCTTATAGACTAAGGCTCTCCGAGGATACCAAAGCAGTATCTCAAGAAAACACGAGATTCTTCGGGTGCTCGAAGCAGCACCTTATAGACTAAGGCTCTCCGAGGATACCAAAGCAGTATCTCAACAAAACACGAGATTCTTCAGGTGGTCGAAGCAGCACCTTATAAACTAAGGCTCTCGGAGGATACCAAAGCAGTATCTCAACAAAACACAAAATTCATCGGGTGGTCGAAGCAGTACCTTATAGACTAAGGCTCTCCGAGGATACGAAAGAAATATCTCAACAAAATACGAGATTCTTCGGGTGTTCGAAGCAGCACCATATAGACTAAGGCTCTCCGATGATACTAAAGCAGTATCTCAATAAAACACGAGATTCTTTTTGTGGTCGAAGCAGCTCCTTATAGACTAAGGTTCTCCGAGTATACGAAATCAGTATCTCAACAAAACACGAGATTCTTCGGGTGGTCAAAGAAGCACCTTATAGACTAAGGCTCTCCGAGGATACCAAAACAGTATCTCAATAAAACACGAGATTCTTCGGGTTGTCGAAGCAGCACCTTATAGACTAAGGCTCTCCGAGGATACCAAAACAATCTCAACAATAAACGAGATTCTTCGGGTGGTCGAAGCAGCACCTTATAGGCTGAGGCTCTCTGAGGATACCAAAGCAGTATCTCAATAAAACACGAGATTCTTCGGGTGCTCGAAGCAGCACCTTATAGACTAAGGCTCTCCGAGGATACGAAAGAAGTATCTCAACAAAACGCGAGATTCTTCGGGTGGTCTAAGCAGCATTTTATAGACTAAGCCTCTCCGAGGATACCAAAGAAGTATCTCAACAAAACGCGAGATTCTTCGGGTGGTCGAAGTAGCACCTTATAGACTAAGGCTCTCCGAGGATGCCAAAGCAGTATCTCAACAAAACACGAGATTATTTGGGTGATCGAAGCAGCACCTTATAAACTAAGGTTCTCCGAGGATACCAAAGCAGTCTCTCCATAAAACACGAGATTCTTTGAGTGGTCAAAGCAGCACCTGATGGACTAAAGTTCTCTGAGGATACCAAAGCAGTGTCTCAACAAAACACGAGATTCATTAGGTGATCGAAACAGCACCTTATAGACTAAGGATCTTCGAGGATGCCAAAGCAGTATCTCAACAAAACACGAGATTGTTTGGGTGATCGAAGCAGCACCTTTCAAACTAAGGTTCTCCAAGGAAACCAAAGCAGTGTCTCCATAAAACACGAGATTCTTTGAGTGGTCAAAGCAGCACCTTATAGACTAAAGTTCTCCGAGGATACCAACGCAGTATCTCAACAAAACACGAGATTCTTCGGGTGGTTGATGCAGCAGCTTATAGACTAAGGCTCTCCGAGGATACCAAAGAAGTATCTCAACAAAACACGAGATTCTATGGGTGATCGAAACAACACCTTATAGACTTAGGCTCTCCGATGATCCCAAAGCAGTATCACACCAAAAAAAATGAGATTCTTCGGGTGGTCGAAGCAGCACCTTATAGACTAAGTCTCTCCGAGGATACCAAAACAATATCTCAATAAAACACGAGATTCTTCGGGTGGTCGAAGCAACACCTTATAGACTAAGGCTCTCTGACGATACCAAACCAATCTTAACAAAAAACAAGATTCTTTGGGTAGTCGAAGTAGCACCTTATAGGCTAAGGCTCTCCGAGGATACCAAAGCAGTATCTCAAAAAAACAGGAGATTCTTGGGGTGGTCGAAGCAGGACCTTATAGACTAAGGCTCTCCGAGGATACCAAAGCAGTATCTCAAGAAAACACGAGATTCTTCGGGTGCTCGAAGCAGCACCTTATAGACTAAGGCTCTCCGAGGATACCAAAGCAGTATCTCAACAAAACACGAGATTCTTCAGGTGGTCGAAGCAGCACCTTATAAACTAAGGCTCTCGGAGGATACCAAAGCAGTATCTCAACAAAACACAAAATTCATCGGGTGGTCGAAGCAGTACCTTATAGACTAAGGCTCTCCGAGGATACGAAAGAAATATCTCAACAAAATACGAGATTCTTCGGGTGTTCGAAGCAGCACCATATAGACTAAGGCTCTCCGATGATACTAAAGCAGTATCTCAATAAAACACGAGATTCTTTTTGTGGTCGAAGCAGCTCCTTATAGACTAAGGTTCTCCGAGTATACGAAATCAGTATCTCAACAAAACACGAGATTCTTCGGGTGGTCAAAGAAGCACCTTATAGACTAAGGCTCTCCGAGGATACCAAAACAGTATCTCAATAAAACACGAGATTCTTCGGGTTGTCGAAGCAGCACCTTATAGACTAAGGCTCTCCGAGGATACCAAAACAATCTCAACAATAAACGAGATTCTTCGGGTGGTCGAAGCAGCACCTTATAGGCTGAGGCTCTCTGAGGATACCAAAGCAGTATCTCAATAAAACACGAGATTCTTCGGGTGCTCGAAGCAGCACCTTATAGACTAAGGCTCTCCGAGGATACGAAAGAAGTATCTCAACAAAACGCGAGATTCTTCGGGTGGTCTAAGCAGCATTTTATAGACTAAGCCTCTCCGAGGATACCAAAGAAGTATCTCAACAAAACGCGAGATTCTTCGGGTGGTCGAAGTAGCACCTTATAGACTAAGGCTCTCCGAGGATGCCAAAGCAGTATCTCAACAAAACACGAGATTATTTGGGTGATCGAAGCAGCACCTTATAAACTAAGGTTCTCCGAGGATACCAAAGCAGTCTCTCCATAAAACACGAGATTCTTTGAGTGGTCAAAGCAGCACCTGATGGACTAAAGTTCTCTGAGGATACCAAAGCAGTGTCTCAACAAAACACGAGATTCATTAGGTGATCGAAACAGCACCTTATAGACTAAGGATCTTCGAGGATGCCAAAGCAGTATCTCAACAAAACACGAGATTGTTTGGGTGATCGAAGCAGCACCTTTCAAACTAAGGTTCTCCAAGGAAACCAAAGCAGTGTCTCCATAAAACACGAGATTCTTTGAGTGGTCAAAGCAGCACCTTATAGACTAAAGTTCTCCGAGGATACCAACGCAGTATCTCAACAAAACACGAGATTCTTCGGGTGGTTGATGCAGCAGCTTATAGACTAAGGCTCTCCGAGGATACCAAAGAAGTATCTCAACAAAACACGAGATTCTATGGGTGATCGAAACAACACCTTATAGACTTAGGCTCTCCGATGATCCCAAAGCAGTATCACACCAAAAAAAATGAGATTCTTCGGGTGGTCGAAGCAGCACCTTATAGACTAAGTCTCTCCGAGGATACCAAAACAATATCTCAATAAAACACGAGATTCTTCGGGTGGTCGAAGCAACACCTTATAGACTAAGGCTCTCTGACGATACCAAACCAATCTTAACAAAAAACAAGATTCTTTGGGTAGTCGAAGTAGCACCTTATAGGCTAAGGCTCTCCGAGGATACCAAAGCAGTATCTCAAAAAAACAGGAGATTCTTGGGGTGGTCGAAGCAGGACCTTATAGACTAAGGTTCTCCGAGGATACGAAAGAAGTATCTCAACAAAACATGAGATTCTTCGGGTGGTCTAGGCGACACTTTATAGACTAAGGCACTCAAAGTATACCAAAGAAGTATCTCAACAAAACGAGAGATTCTTTGGGTGGTCGAAGCAGCACCTTATAGAATAAGGCCGTCCGAGGATACCAAAGCAGTATCTCAACAAAACACGAGATTCTTTGGGTGATCGAAGCAGCACCTTATAGACTAAGGTTCTTCGAGGATACCAAAGCAGTATCTCCACAAAACACGATATTCTTCGGGTGGTCGAAGCAACACCTTATAGACTAAGCCTCTCCGAGGATACCAAAGCAGTATCTAAACAAAACACAATATTCTTTGGGTGATCGAAGCAACACCTTATATACTAATGTTCTACGAGGATACCAAAGCAGTATCTCAACAACACACGAGATTCTTCTGGTGGTCGAAGCAGCACCTTATAGACTAAGGCTCTCCGAGGATACCAAAGCAGTCTCTCCATAAAACACGAGATTCTTTGAGTGGTCAAAGCAGCACCTGATAGACTAAAGTTCTCCGAGGATACCAAAGCAGTGTCTCAACAAAACACGAGATTCTTTGGGTGATCGAAATAGCACCTTATAGACTAAGGATGTTCGAGGATGCCAAAGCAGTATCTCAACAAAACACGAGATTGTTTGGGTGATCGAAGCAGCACCTTTTAAACTAAGGTTCTCCGAGGATACCAAAGCAGTATCTCCATAAAACACGAGATTCTTTGAGTGGTCAAAGCAGCACCTTATAGACTAAAGTTTTCCGAGGATACCAACGCAGTATCTCAACAAAACACGAGATTCTTTGGGTGGTTGATGCAGCAGCTTATAGACTAAGGCTCTCCGAGGATACAAAAGCAGTATCTCAACAAAACACGAGATTATATGGGTGATCGAAACAACACCTTATAGACTCAGGCTCTCCGAGGATACCAAAGCAGTAACACAACAAAAAAACAAGATTCTTCGGGTGGTCGAAGCAGCACCTTATAGACTAAGTCTCTCCGAAGATACCAAAACAATATCTCAATAAAACACGAGATTCTTTGGGTGGTCGAAGCAACACCTTATAGACTAAGGCTCTCTGACGATACCAAACCAATCTTAACAAAAAACAAGATTCTTTGGGTAGTCGAAGTAGCACCTTATAGGCTAAGGCTCTCCGAGGATACCAAAGCAGTATCTCAAAAAAACACGAGATTCTTGGGGTGGTCGAAGCAGGACCTTATAGACTAAGGTTCTCCGAGGATACGAAAGAAGTATCTCAACAAAACATGAGATTCTTCGGGTGGTCTAGGCGACACTTTATAGACTAAGGCACTCCAAGTATACCAAAGAAGTATCTCAACAAAACGAGAGATTCTTTGGGTGGTCGAAGCAGCACCTTATAGAATAAGGCCGTCCGAGGATACCAAAGCAGTATCTCAACAAAACACGAGATTCTTTGGGTGATCGAAGCAGCACCTTATAGACTAAGGTTCTTCGAGGATACCAAAGCAGTATCTCCACAAAACACGAGATTGTTTGGGTGATCGAAGCAGCACCTTTTAAACTAAGGTTCTCCGAGGATACCAAAGCAGTATCTCCATAAAACACGAGATTCTTTGAGTGGTCAAAGCAGCACCTTATAGACTAAAGTTTTCCGAGGATACCAACGCAGTATCTCAACAAAACACGAGATTCTTTGGGTGGTTGATGCAGCAGCTTATAGACTAAGGCTCTCCGAGGATACAAAAGCAGTATCTCAACAAAACACGAGATTATATGGGTGATCGAAACAACACCTTATAGACTCAGGCTCTCCGAGGATACCAAAGCAGTAACACAACAAAAAAACGAGATTCTTCGGGTGGTCGAAGCAGCACCTTATAGACTAAGTCTCTCCGAAGATACCAAAACAATATCTCAATAAAACACGAGATTCTTTGGGTGGTCGAAGCAACACCTTATAGACTAAGGCTCTCTGACGATACCAAACCAATCTTAACAAAAAACAAGATTCTTTGGGTAGTCGAAGTAGCACCTTATAGGCTAAGGCTCTCCGAGGATACCAAAGCAGTATCTCAAAAAAACACGAGATTCTTGGGGTGGTCGAAGCAGGACCTTATAGACTAAGGTTCTCCGAGGATACGAAAGAAGTATCTCAACAAAACATGAGATTCTTCGGGTGGTCTAGGCGACACTTTATAGACTAAGGCACTCCAAGTATACCAAAGAAGTATCTCAACAAAACGAGAGATTCTTTGGGTGGTCGAAGCAGCACCTTATAGAATAAGGCCGTCCGAGGATACCAAAGCAGTATCTCAACAAAACACGAGATTCTTTGGGTGATCGAAGCAGCACCTTATAGACTAAGGTTCTTCGAGGATACCAAAGCAGTATCTCCACAAAACACGAGATTGTTTGGGTGATCGAAGCAGCACCTTTTAAACTAAGGTTCTCCGAGGATACCAAAGCAGTATCTAAACAAAACACAATATTCTTTGGGTGATCGAAGCAACACCTTATATACTAATGTTCTACGAGGATACCAAAGCAGTATCTCAACAACACACGAGATTCTTCTGGTGGTCGAAGCAGCACCTTATAGACTAAGGCTCTCCGAGGATACCAAAGCAGTCTCTCCATAAAACACGAGATTCTTTGAGTGGTCAAAGCAGCACCTGATAGACTAAAGTTCTCCGAGGATACCAAAGCAGTGTCTCAACAAAACACGAGATTCTTTGGGTGATCGAAATAGCACCTTATAGACTAAGGATGTTCGAGGATGCCAAAGCAGTATCTCAACAAAACACGAGATTGTTTGGGTGATCGAAGCAGCACCTTTTAAACTAAGGTTCTCCGAGGATACCAAAGCAGTATCTCCATAAAACACGAGATTCTTTGAGTGGTCAAAGCAGCACCTTATAGACTAAAGTTTTCCGAGGATACCAACGCAGTATCTCAACAAAACACGAGATTCTTTGGGTGGTTGATGCAGCAGCTTATAGACTAAGGCTCTCCGAGGATACAAAAGCAGTATCTCAACAAAACACGAGATTACATGGGTGATCGAAACAACACCTTATAGACTCAGGCTCTCCGAGGATACCAAAGCAGTAACACAACAAAAAAACGAGATTCTTCGGGTGGTCGAAGCAGCACCTTATAGACTAAGTCTCTCCGAAGATACCAAAACAATATCTCAATAAAACACGAGATTCTTTGGGTGGTCGAAGCAACACCTTATAGACTAAGGCTCTCTGACGATACCAAACCAATCTTAACAAAAAACAAGATTCTTTGGGTAGTCGAAGTAGCACCTTATAGGCTAAGGCTCTCCGAGGATACCAAAGCAGTATCTCAAAAAAACACGAGATTCTTGGGGTGGTCGAAGCAGGACCTTATAGACTAAGGTTCTCCGAGGATACGAAAGAAGTATCTCAACAAAACATGAGATTCTTCGGGTGGTCTAGGCGACACTTTATAGACTAAGGCACTCCAAGTATACCAAAGAAGTATCTCAACAAAACGAGAGATTCTTTGGGTGGTCGAAGCAGCACCTTATAGAATAAGGCCGTCCGAGGATACCAAAGCAGTATCTCAACAAAACACGAGATTCTTTGGGTGATCGAAGCAGCACCTTATAGACTAAGGTTCTTCGAGGATACCAAAGCAGTATCTCCACAAAACACGAGATTGTTTGGGTGATCGAAGCAGCACCTTTTAAACTAAGGTTCTCCGAGGATACCAAAGCAGTATCTCCATAAAACACGAGATTCTTTGAGTGGTCAAAGCAGCACCTTATAGACTAAAGTTTTCCGAGGATACCAACGCAGTATCTCAACAAAACACGAGATTCTTTGGGTGGTTGATGCAGCAGCTTATAGACTAAGGCTCTCCGAGGATACAAAAGCAGTATCTCAACAAAACACGAGATTATATGGGTGATCGAAACAACACCTTATAGACTCAGGCTCTCCGAGGATACCAAAGCAGTAACACAACAAAAAAACGAGATTCTTCGGGTGGTCTAAGCAGCACCTTATAGACTAAGTCTCTCCGAAGATACCAAAACAATATCTCAATAAAACACGAGATTCTTTGGGTGGTCGAAGCAACACCTTATAGACTAAGGCTCTCTGACGATACCAAACCAATCTTAACAAAAAACAAGATTCTTTGGGTAGTCGAAGTAGCACCTTATAGGCTAAGGCTCTCCGAGGATACCAAAGCAATATCTCAAAAAAACACGAGATTCTTGGGGTGGTCGAAGCAGGACCTTATAGACTAAGGTTCTCCGAGGATACGAAAGAAGTATCTCAACAAAACATGAGATTCTTCGGGTGGTCTAGGCGACACTTTATAGACTAAGGCACTCCAAGTATACCAAAGAAGTATCTCAACAAAACGAGAGATTCTTTGGGTGGTCGAAGCAGCACCTTATAGAATAAGGCCGTCCGAGGATACCAAAGCAGTATCTCAACAAAACACGAGATTCTTTGGGTGATCGAAGCAGCACCTTATAGACTAAGGTTCTTCGAGGATACCAAAGCAGTATCTCCACAAAACACGAGATTGTTTGGGTGATCGAAGCAGCACCTTTTAAACTAAGGTTCTCCGAGGATACCAAAGCAGTATCTAAACAAAACACAATATTCTTTGGGTGATCGAAGCAACACCTTATATACTAATGTTCTACGAGGATACCAAAGCAGTATCTCAACAACACACGAGATTCTTCTGGTGGTCGAAGCAGCACCTTATAGACTAAGGCTCTCCGAGGATACCAAAGCAGTCTCTCCATAAAACACGAGATTCTTTGAGTGGTCAAAGCAGCACCTGATAGACTAAAGTTCTCCGAGGATACCAAAGCAGTGTCTCAACAAAACACGAGATTCTTTGGGTGATCGAAATAGCACCTTATAGACTAAGGATGTTCGAGGATGCCAAAGCAGTATCTCAACAAAACACGAGATTGTTTGGGTGATCGAAGCAGCACCTTTTAAACTAAGGTTCTCCGAGGATACCAAAGCAGTATCTCCATAAAACACGAGATTCTTTGAGTGGTCAAAGCAGCACCTTATAGACTAAAGTTTTCCGAGGATACCAACGCAGTATCTCAACAAAACACGAGATTCTTTGGGTGGTTGATGCAGCAGCTTATAGACTAAGGCTCTCCGAGGATACAAAAGCAGTATCTCAACAAAACACGAGATTACATGGGTGATCGAAACAACACCTTATAGACTCAGGCTCTCCGAGGATACCAAAGCAGTAACACAACAAAAAAACGAGATTCTTCGGGTGGTCGAAGCAGCACCTTATAGACTAAGTCTCTCCGAAGATACCAAAACAATATCTCAATAAAACACGAGATTCTTTGGGTGGTCGAAGCAACACCTTATAGACTAAGGCTCTCTGACGATACCAAACCAATCTTAACAAAAAACAAGATTCTTTGGGTAGTCGAAGTAGCACCTTATAGGCTAAGGCTCTCCGAGGATACCAAAGCAGTATCTCAAAAAAACACGAGATTCTTGGGGTGGTCGAAGCAGGACCTTATAGACTAAGGTTCTCCGAGGATACGAAAGAAGTATCTCAACAAAACATGAGATTCTTCGGGTGGTCTAGGCGACACTTTATAGACTAAGGCACTCCAAGTATACCAATGAAGTATCTCAACAAAACGAGAGATTCTTTGGGTGGTCGAAGCAGCACCTTATAGAATAAGGCCGTCCGAGGATACCAAAGCAGTATCTCAACAAAACACGAGATTCTTTGGGTGATCGAAGCAGCACCTTATAGACTAAGGTTCTTCGAGGATACCAAAGCAGTATCTCCACAAAACACGAGATTGTTTGGGTGATCGAAGCAGCACCTTTTAAACTAAGGTTCTCCGAGGATACCAAAGCAGTATCTCCATAAAACACGAGATTCTTTGAGTGGTCAAAGCAGCACCTTATAGACTAAAGTTTTCCGAGGATACCAACGCAGTATCTCAACAAAACACGAGATTCTTTGGGTGGTTGATGCAGCAGCTTATAGACTAAGGCTCTCCGAGGATACAAAAGCAGTATCTCAACAAAACACGAGATTATATGGGTGATCGAAACAACACCTTATAGACTCAGGCTCTCCGAGGATACCAAAGCAGTAACACAACAAAAAAACGAGATTCTTCGGGTGGTCTAAGCAGCACCTTATAGACTAAGTCTCTCCGAAGATACCAAAACAATATCTCAATAAAACACGAGATTCTTTGGGTGGTCGAAGCAACACCTTATAGACTAAGGCTCTCTGACGATACCAAACCAATCTTAACAAAAAACAAGATTCTTTGGGTAGTCGAAGTAGCACCTTATAGGCTAAGGCTCTCCGAGGATACCAAAGCAATATCTCAAAAAAACACGAGATTCTTGGGGTGGTCGAAGCAGGACCTTATAGACTAAGGTTCTCCGAGGATACGAAAGAAGTATCTCAACAAAACATGAGATTCTTCGGGTGGTCTAGGCGACACTTTATAGACTAAGGCACTCCAAGTATACCAAAGAAGTATCTCAACAAAACGAGAGATTCTTTGGGTGGTCGAAGCAGCACCTTATAGAATAAGGCCGTCCGAGGATACCAAAGCAGTATCTCAACAAAACACGAGATTCTTTGGGTGATCGAAGCAGCACCTTATAGACTAAGGTTCTTCGAGGATACCAAAGCAGTATCTCCACAAAACACGAGATTGTTTGGGTGATCGAAGCAGCACCTTTTAAACTAAGGTTCTCCGAGGATACCAAAGCAGTATCTCCATAAAACACGAGATTCTTTGAGTGGTCAAAGCAGCACCTTATAGACTAAAGTTTTCCGAGGATACCAACGCAGTATCTCAACAAAACACGAGATTCTTTGGGTGGTTGATGCAGCAGCTTATAGACTAAGGCTCTCCGAGGATACCAAAGCAGTATCTCAACAAAACACGAGATTATACGGGTGATCGAAACAACACCTTATAGACTCAGGCTCTCCGAGGATACCAAAGCAGTAACACAACAAAAAAACGAGATTCTTCGGGTGGTCGAAGCAGCACCTTATAGACTAAGTCTCTCCGAAGATACCAAAACAATATCTCAATAAAACACGAGATTCTTCGGGTGGTCGAAGCAACACCTTATAGACTAAGGCTCTCTGACGATACCAAACCAATCTTAACAAAAAACAAGATTCTTTGGGTAGTCGAAGTAGCACCTTATAGGCTAAGGCTCTCCGAGGATACCAAAGCAGTATCTCAAAAAAACACGAGATTCTTGGGGTGGTCGAAGCAGGACCTTATAGACTAAGGTTCTCCGAGGATACGAAAGAAGTATCTCAACAAAACATGAGATTCTTCGGGTGGTCTAGGCGACACTTTATAGACTAAGGCACTCCAAGTATACCAAAGAAGTATCTCAACAAAACGAGAGATTCTTTGGGTGGTCGAAGCAGCACCTTATAGAATAAGGCCGTCCGAGGATACCAAAGCAGTATCTCAACAAAAAAACGAGATTCTTCGGGTGGTCGAAGCAGCACCTTATAAACTAAGTCTCTCCGAGGATACCAAAACAATATCTCAATAAAACACGAGATTCTTCGGGTGGTCGAAGCAACACCTTATAGACTAAGGCACTCTGACGATACCAAACCAATCTTAACAAAAAACAAGATTCTTTGGGTAGTCGAAGTAGCACCTTATAGGCTAAGGCTCTCTGAGGATACCAAAGCAGTATCTCAAAAAAACACGAGATTCTTGGGGTGGTCGAAGCAGGACCTTATAGACTAAGGTTCTCCGAGGATACGAAAGAAGTATCTCAACAAAACATGAGATTCTTCGGGTGGTCTAGGCGACACTTTATAGACTAAGGCACTCCAAGTATACCAAAGAAGTATCTCAACAAAACGAGAGATTCTTTGGGTGGTCGATGCAGCACCTTATAGAATAAGGCCGTCCGAGGATACCAAAGCAGTATCTCAACAAAACACGAGATTCTTTGGGTGATCGAAGCAGCACCTTATAGACTAAGGTTCTTCGAGGATACCAAAGCAGTATCTCCACAAAACACGAGATTCTTCGGGTGGTCGAAGCAGCACCATATAGACTAAGGCTCTCCGATGATACTAAAGCAGTATCTCAATAAAACACGAGATTCTTTTTGTGGTCGAAGCAGCTCCTTATAGACTAAGGTTCTCCGAGTATACCAAATCAGTATCTCAACAAAACACGAGATTCCTCGGGTGGTCAAAGAAGCACCTTATAGACTAAGGCTCTCCGAGGATACCAAAACAGTATCTCAATAAAACACGAGATTCTTCGGGCTGTCGAAGCAGCACCTTATAGACTAAGGCTCTCCGAGGATACCAAAACAATCTCAACAAAAAACGAGATTCTTCAGGTGGTCGAAGCAGCACCTTATAGGCTGAGGCTCTCTGAGGATACCAAAGCAGTATCTCAACAAAACACGAGATTCTTCGGGTGCTCGAAGCAGCACCTTATAGACTAAGGCTCTCCGAGGATACGAAAGAAGTATCTCAACAAAACGCGAGATTCTTCGGGTGGTCTAAGCAGCATTTTATAGACTAAGCCTCTCCGAGGATACCAAAGAAGTATCTCAACAAAACGCGAGATTCTTCGGGTGGTCGAAGTAGCACCTTATAGACTAAGGCTCTCCGAGGATGCCAAAGCAGTATCTCAACAAAACACGAGATTGTTTGGGTTATCGAAGCAGCACCTTATAAACTAAGGTTCTCCGAGGATACCAAAGCAGTCTCTCCATAAAACACGAGATTCTTTGAGTGGTCAAAGCAGCACCTGATAGACTAAAGTTCTCTGAGGATACCAAAGCAGTGTCTCAACAAAACACGAGATTCTTTGGGTGATCGAAATAGCACCTTATAGACTAAGGATCTTCGAGGATGCCAAAGCAGTATCTCAACAAAACACGAGATTGTTTGGGTGATCGAAGCAGCACCTTTTAAACTAAGGTTCTCCGAGGATACCAAAGCAGTATCTCCATAAAACACGAGATTCTTTGAGTGGTCAAAGCAGCACCTTATAGACTAAAGTTTTCCGAGGTTACCAACGCAGTATCTCAACAAAACACGAGATTCTTTGGGTGGTTGATGCAACAGCTTATAGACTAAGGCTCTTCGAGGATACCAAAGCAGTATCTCAACAAAACACGAGATTATATGGGTGATCGAAACAACACCTTATAGACTCAGGCTCTCCGAGGATACCAAAGCAGTAACACAACAAAAAAACGAGATTCTTCGGGTGGTCGAAGCAGCACCTTATAGACTAAGGCTCTCCGATGATACTAAAGCAGTATCTCAATAAAACACGAGATTCTTTTTGTGGTCGAAGCATCTCCTTATAGACTAAGGTTCTCCGAGTATACCAAATCAGTATCTCAACAAAACACGAGATTCTTCGGGTGGTCAAAGAAGCACCTTATAGACTAAGGCTCTCCGAGGATACCAAAACAGTATCTCAATAAAACACGAGATTCTTCGGGCTGTCGAAGCAGCACCTTATAGACTAAGGCTCTCCGAGGATACCAAAACAATCTCAACAAAAAATGAGATTCTTCAGGTGGTCGAAGCAGCACCTTATAGGCTGAGGCTCTCTGAGGATACCAAAGCAGTATCTCAATAAAACACGAGATTCTTCGGGTGCTCGAAGCAGCACCTTATAGACTAAGGCTCTCCGAGGATACGAAAGAAGTATCTCAACAAAACGCGAGATTCTTCGGGTGGTCTAAGCAGCATTTTATAGACTAAGCCTCTCCGAGGATACCAAAGAAGTATCTCAACAAAACGAGAGATTCTTCGGGTGGTCGAAGTAGCACCTTATAGACTAAGGCTCTCCGAGGATGCCAAAGCAGTATCTCAACAAAACACGAGATTGTTTGGGTGATCGAAGCAGCACCTTATAAACTAAGGTTCTCCGAGGATACCAAAGCAGTCTCTCCATAAAACACGAGATTCTTTGAGTGGTCAAAGCAGCACCTGATAGACTAAAGTTCTCCGAGGATACCAAAGCAGTGTCTCAACAAAACACGAGATTCTTTGGGTGACCGAAATAGCACCTTATAGACTAAGGATCTTCGAGGATGCCAGAGCAGTATCTCAACAAAACACGAGATTGTTTGGGTGATCGAAGCAGCACCTTTTAAACTAAGGTTCTCCGAGGAAACCAAAGCAGTATCTCTATAAAACACGAGATTCTTTGAGTGGTCAAAGCAGCACCTTATAGACTAAAGTTTTCCGAGGTTACCAACGCAGTATCTCAACAAAACACGAGATTCTTTGTGTGGTTGATGCAGCAGCTTATAGACTAAGGCTCTCCGAGGATACCAAAGCAGTATCTCAACAAAACACGAGATTATATGGGTGATCGAAACAACACCTTATAGACTCAGGCTCTCCGAGGATACCAAAGCAGTAACACAACAAAAAAACGAGATTCTTCGGGTGGTCGAAGCAGCACCTTATAAACTAAGTCTCTCCGAGGATACCAAAACAATATCCCAATAAAACACGAGATTCTTCGGGTGGTCGAAGCAACACCTTATAGACTAAGGCACTCTGACGATACCAAACCAATCTTAACAAAAAACAAGATTCTTTGGGTAGTCGAAGTAGCACCTTATAGGCTAAGGCTCTCCGAGGATACCAAAGCAGTATCTCAAAAAAACACGAGATTCTTGGGGTGGTCGAAGCAGGACCTTATAGACTAAGGTTCTCCGAGGATACGAAAGAAGTATCTCAACAAAACATGAGATTCTTCGGGTGGTCTAGGCGACACTTTATAGACTAAGGCACTCCAAGTATACCAAAGAAGTATCTCAACAAAACGAGAGATTCTTTGGGTGGTCGATGCAACACCTTATAGAATAAGGGCGTCCGAGGATACCAAAGCAGTATCTCAACAAAACACGAGATTCTTTGGGTGATCGAAGCAGCACCTTATAGACTAAGGTTCTTCGAGGATACCAAAGCAGTATCTCCACAAAACACGAGATTCTTCGGGTGGTCGAAGCAGCACCATATACACTAAGGCTCTCCGATGATACTAAAGCAGTATCTCAATAAAACACGAGATTCTTTTTGTGGTCGAAGCAGCTCCTTATAGACTAAGGTTCTCCGAGTATACCAAATCAGTATCTCAACAAAACACGAGATTCCTCGGGTGGTCAAAGAAGCACCTTATAGACTAAGGCTCTCCGAGGATACCAAAACAGTATCTCAATAAAACACGAGATTCTTCGGGCTGTCGAAGCAGCACCTTATAGACTAAGGCTCTCCGAGGATACCAAAACAATCTCAACAAAAAACGAGATTCTTCAGGTGGTCGAAGCAGCACCTTATAGGCTGAGGCTCTCTGAGGATACCAAAGCAGTATCTCAACAAAACACGAGATTCTTCGGGTGCTCGAAGCAGCACCTTATAGACTAAGGCTCTCCGAGGATACGAAAGAAGTATCTCAACAAAACGCGAGATTCTTCGGGTGGTCTAAGCAGCATTTTATAGACTAAGCCTCTCCGAGGATACCAAAGAAGTATCTCAACAAAACGCGAGATTCTTCGGGTGGTCGAAGTAGCACCTTATAGACTAAGGCTCTCCGAGGATGCCAAAGCAGTATCTCAACAAAACACGAGATTGTTTGGGTGATCGAAGCAGCACCTTATAAACTAAGGTTCTCCGAGGATACCAAAGCAGTCTCTCCATAAAACACGAGATTCTTTGAGTGGTCAAAGCAGCACCTGATAGACTAAAGTTCTCTGAGGATACCAAAGCAGTGTCTCAACAAAACACGAGATTCTTTGGGTGATCGAAATAGCACCTTATAGACTAAGGATCTTCGAGGATGCCAAACCAGTATCTCAACAAAACACGAGATTGTTTGGGTGATCGAAGCAGCACCTTTTAAACTAAGGTTCTCCGAGGATACCAAAGCAGTATCTCCATAAAACACGAGATTCTTTGAGTGGTCAAAGCAGCACCTTATAGACTAAAGTTTTCCGAGGTTACCAACGCAGTATCTCAACAAAACACGAGATTCTTTGGGTGGTTGATGCAACAGCTTATAGACTAAGGCTCTCCGAGGATACCAAAGCAGTATCTCAACAAAACACGAGATTATATGGGTGATCGAAACAACACCTTATAGACTCAGGCTCTCCGAGGATACCAAAGCAGTAACACAACAAAAAAACGAGATTCTTCGGGTGGTCGAAGCAGCACCTTATAGACTAAGTGTCTCCGAGGATACCAAAACAATATCTCAATAAAACACGAGATTCTTCGGGTGGTCGAAGCAACACCTTATAGACTAAGGCACTCTGACGATACCAAACCAATCTTAACAAAAAACAAGATTCTTTGGGTAGTCGAAGTAGCACCTTATAGGCTAAGGCTCTCCGAGGATACCAAAGCAGTATCTCAAAAAAACACGAGATTCTTGGGGTGGTCGAAGCAGGACCTTATAGACTAAGGTTCTCCGAGGATACGAAACAAGTATCTCAACAAAACATGAGATTCTTCGGGTGGTCTAGGCGACACTTTATAGACTAAGGCACTCCAAGTATACCAAAGAAGTATCTCAACAAAACGAGAGATTCTTTGGGTGGTCGAAGCAGCACCTTATAGAATAAGGCCGTCTGAGGATACCAAAGCAGTATCTCAACAAAACACGAGATTCTTTGGGTGATCGAAGCAGCACCTTATATACTAAGGTTCTTCGAGGATACCAAAGCAGTATCTCCACAAAACACGAGATTCTTCGGGTGGTCGAAGCAACACCTTATAGACTAAGCCTCTCCGAGGATACCAAAGCAGTATCTAAACAAAACACAATATTCTTTGGGTGATCGAAGCAGCACCTTATATACTAATGTTCTTCGAGGATACCAAAGCAGTATCTCAACGACACACGAGATTCTTCTGGTGGTCGAAGCAGCACCTTATAAACTAAGGCTCTCCGAGGATACCAAAGCAGTATCTCAAGAAAACACGAGATTCTTCGGGTGCTCGAAGCAGCACCTTATAGACTAAGGCTCTCCGAGGATACCAAAGCAGTATCTCAACAAAACACGAGATTCTTCGGGTGGTTCAAGCAGCACCTAATAAACTAAGGCTCTCTGAGGATACCAAAGCAGTATCTCAACAAAACACAAAATTCATCGGGTGGTCGAAGCAGCACCTTATAGACTAAGGTTCTTCGAGGATACCAAAGAAATATCTCAACAAAATACGAGATTCTTCGGGTGTTCGAAGCAGCACCATATAGACTAAGGCTCTCCGATGATACTAAAGCAGTATCTCAATAAAACACGAGATTCTTTTTGTGGTCGAAGCAGCTCCTTATAGACTAAGGTTCTCCGAGTATACCAAATCAGTATCTCAACAAAACACGAGATTCCTCGGGTGGTCAAAGAAGCACCTTATAGACTAAGGCTCTCCGAGGATACCAAAACAGTATCTCAATAAAACACGAGATTCTTCGGGCTGTCGAAGCAGCACCTTATAGACTAAGGCTCTCCGAGGATACCAAAACAATCTCAACAAAAAACGAGATTCTTCAGGTGGTCGAAGCAGCACCTTATAGGCTGAGGCTCTCTGAGGATACCAAAGCAGTATCTCAACAAAACACGAGATTCTTCGGGTGCTCGAAGCAGCACCTTATAGACTAAGGCTCTCCGAGGATACGAAAGAAGTATCTCAACAAAACGCGAGATTCTTCGGGTGGTCTAAGCAGCATTTTATAGACTAAGCCTCTCCGAGGATACCAAAGAAGTATCTCAACAAAACGCGAGATTCTTCGGGTGGTCGAAGTAGCACCTTATAGACTAAGGCTCTCCGAGGATGCCAAAGCAGTATCTCAACAAAACACGAGATTGTTTGGGTGATCGAAGCAGCACCTTATAAACTAAGGTTCTCCGAGGATACCAAAGCAGTCTCTCCATAAAACACGAGATTCTTTGAGTGGTCAAAGCAGCACCTGATAGACTAAAGTTCTCTGAGGATACCAAAGCAGTGTCTCAACAAAACACGAGATTCTTTGGGTGATCGAAATAGCACCTTATAGACTAAGGATCTTCGAGGATGCCAAACCAGTATCTCAACAAAACACGAGATTGTTTGGGTGATCGAAGCAGCACCTTTTAAACTAAGGTTCTCCGAGGATACCAAAGCAGTATCTCCATAAAACACGAGATTCTTTGAGTGGTCAAAGCAGCACCTTATAGACTAAAGTTTTCCGAGGTTACCAACGCAGTATCTCAACAAAACACGAGATTCTTTGGGTGGTTGATGCAACAGCTTATAGACTAAGGCTCTCCGAGGATACCAAAGCAGTATCTCAACAAAACACGAGATTATATGGGTGATCGAAACAACACCTTATAGACTCAGGCTCTCCGAGGATACCAAAGCAGTAACACAACAAAAAAACGAGATTCTTCGGGTGGTCGAAGCAGCACCTTATAGACTAAGTGTCTCCGAGGATACCAAAACAATATCTCAATAAAACACGAGATTCTTCGGGTGGTCGAAGCAACACCTTATAGACTAAGGCACTCTGACGATACCAAACCAATCTTAACAAAAAACAAGATTCTTTGGGTAGTCGAAGTAGCACCTTATAGGCTAAGGCTCTCCGAGGATACCAAAGCAGTATCTCAAAAAAACACGAGATTCTTGGGGTGGTCGAAGCAGGACCTTATAGACTAAGGTTCTCCGAGGATACGAAACAAGTATCTCAACAAAACATGAGATTCTTCGGGTGGTCTAGGCGACACTTTATAGACTAAGGCACTCCAAGTATACCAAAGAAGTATCTCAACAAAACGAGAGATTCTTTGGGTGGTCGAAGCAGCACCTTATAGAATAAGGCCGTCTGAGGATACCAAAGCAGTATCTCAACAAAACACGAGATTCTTTGGGTGATCGAAGCAGCACCTTATATACTAAGGTTCTTCGAGGATACCAAAGCAGTATCTCCACAAAACACGAGATTCTTCGGGTGGTCGAAGCAACACCTTATAGACTAAGCCTCTCCGAGGATACCAAAGCAGTATCTAAACAAAACACAATATTCTTTGGGTGATCGAAGCAGCACCTTATATACTAATGTTCTTCGAGGATACCAAAGCAGTATCTCAACGACACACGAGATTCTTCTGGTGGTCGAAGCAGCACCTTATAAACTAAGGCTCTCCGAGGATACCAAAGCAGTATCTCAAGAAAACACGAGATTCTTCGGGTGCTCGAAGCAGCACCTTATAGACTAAGGCTCTCCGAGGATACCAAAGCAGTATCTCAACAAAACACGAGATTCTTCGGGTGGTTCAAGCAGCACCTAATAAACTAAGGCTCTCTGAGGATACCAAAGCAGTAACTCAACAAAACACAAAATTCATCGGGTGGTCGAAGCAGTACCTTATAGACTAAGGCTCTCCGAGGATACCAAAGAAATATCTCAACAAAATACGAGATTCTTCGGGTGTTCGAAGCAGCACCATATAGACTAAGGCTCTCCGATGATACTAAAGCAGTATCTCAATAAAACACGAGATTCTTTTTGTGGTCGAAGCAGCTCCTTATACACTAAGGTTCTCCGAGTATACCAAATCAGTATCTCAACAAAACACGAGATTCCTCGGGTGGTCAAAGAAGCACCTTATAGACTAAGGCTCTCCGAGGATACCAAAACAGTATCTCAATAAAACACGAGATTCTTCGGGCTGTCGAAGCAGCACCTTATAGACTAAGGCTCTCCGAGGATACCAAAACAATCTCAACAAAAAACGAGATTCTTCAGGTGGTCGAAGCAGCACCTTATAGGCTGAGGCTCTCTGAGGATACCAAAGCAGTATCTCAACAAAACACGAGATTCTTCGGGTGCTCGAAGCAGCACCTTATAGACTAAGGCTCTCCGAGGATACGAAAGAAGTATCTCAACAAAACGCGAGATTCTTCGGGTGGTCTAAGCAGCATTTTATAGACTAAGCCTCTCCGAGGATACCAAAGAAGTATCTCAACAAAACGCGAGATTCTTCGGGTGGTCGAAGTAGCACCTTATAGACTAAGGCTCTCCGAGGATGCCAAAGCAGTATCTCAACAAAACACGAGATTGTTTGGGTGATCGAAGCAGCACCTTATAAACTAAGGTTCTCCGAGGATACCAAAGCAGTCTCTCCATAAAACACGAGATTCTTTGAGTGGTCAAAGCAGCACCTGATAGACTAAAGTTCTCTGAGGATACCAAAGCAGTGTCTCAACAAAACACGAGATTCTTTGGGTGATCGAAATAGCACCTTATAGACTAAGGATCTTCGAGGATGCCAAACCAGTATCTCAACAAAACACGAGATTGTTTGGGTGATCGAAGCAGCACCTTTTAAACTAAGGTTCTCCGAGGATACCAAAGCAGTATCTCCATAAAACACGAGATTCTTTGAGTGGTCAAAGCAGCACCTTATAGACTAAAGTTTTCCGAGGTTACCAACGCAGTATCTCAACAAAACACGAGATTCTTTGGGTGGTTGATGCAACAGCTTATAGACTAAGGCTCTCCGAGGATACCAAAGCAGTATCTCAACAAAACACGAGATTATATGGGTGATCGAAACAACACCTTATAGACTCAGGCTCTCCGAGGATACCAAAGCAGTAACACAACAAAAAAACGAGATTCTTCGGGTGGTCGAAGCAGCACCTTATAGACTAAGTGTCTCCGAGGATACCAAAACAATATCTCAATAAAACACGAGATTCTTCGGGTGGTCGAAGCAACACCTTATAGACTAAGGCACTCTGACGATACCAAACCAATCTTAACAAAAAACAAGATTCTTTGGGTAGTCGAAGTAGCACCTTATAGGCTAAGGCTCTCCGAGGATACCAAAGCAGTATCTCAAAAAAACACGAGATTCTTGGGGTGGTCGAAGCAGGACCTTATAGACTAAGGTTCTCCGAGGATACGAAACAAGTATCTCAACAAAACATGAGATTCTTCGGGTGGTCTAGGCGACACTTTATAGACTAAGGCACTCCAAGTATACCAAAGAAGTATCTCAACAAAACGAGAGATTCTTTGGGTGGTCGAAGCAGCACCTTATAGAATAAGGCCGTCTGAGGATACCAAAGCAGTATCTCAACAAAACACGAGATTCTTTGGGTGATCGAAGCAGCACCTTATATACTAAGGTTCTTCGAGGATACCAAAGCAGTATCTCCACAAAACACGAGATTCTTCGGGTGGTCGAAGCAACACCTTATAGACTAAGCCTCTCCGAGGATACCAAAGCAGTATCTAAACAAAACACAATATTCTTTGGGTGATCGAAGCAGCACCTTATATACTAATGTTCTTCGAGGATACCAAAGCAGTATCTCAACGACACACGAGATTCTTCTGGTGGTCGAAGCAGCACCTTATAAACTAAGGCTCTCCGAGGATACCAAAGCAGTATCTCAAGAAAACACGAGATTCTTCGGGTGCTCGAAGCAGCACCTTATAGACTAAGGCTCTCCGAGGATACCAAAGCAGTATCTCAACAAAACACGAGATTCTTCGGGTGGTTCAAGCAGCACCTAATAAACTAAGGCTCTCTGAGGATACCAAAGCAGTATCTCAACAAAACACAAAATTCATCGGGTGGTCGAAGCAGTACCTTATAGACTAAGGCTCTCCGAGGATACCAAAGAAATATCTCAACAAAATACGAGATTCTTCGGGTGTTCGAAGCAGCACCATATAGACTAAGGCTCTCCGATGATACTAAAGCAGTATCTCAATAAAACACGAGATTCTTTTTGTGGTCGAAGCAGCTCCTTATAGACTAAGGTTCTCCGAGTATACCAAATCAGTATCTCAACAAAACACGAGATTCCTCGGGTGGTCAAAGAAGCACCTTATAGACTAAGGCTCTCCGAGGATACCAAAACAGTATCTCAATAAAACACGAGATTCTTCGGGCTGTCGAAGCAGCACCTTATAGACTAAGGCTCTCCGAGGATACCAAAACAATCTCAACAAAAAACGAGATTCTTCAGGTGGTCGAAGCAGCACCTTATAGGCTGAGGCTCTCTGAGGATACCAAAGCAGTATCTCAACAAAACACGAGATTCTTCGGGTGCTCGAAGCAGCACCTTATAGACTAAGGCTCTCCGAGGATACGAAAGAAGTATCTCAACAAAACGCGAGATTCTTCGGGTGGTCTAAGCAGCATTTTATAGACTAAGCCTCTCCGAGGATACCAAAGAAGTATCTCAACAAAACGCGAGATTCTTCGGGTGGTCGAAGTAGCACCTTATAGACTAAGGCTCTCCGAGGATGCCAAAGCAGTATCTCAACAAAACACGAGATTGTTTGGGTGATCGAAGCAGCACCTTATAAACTAAGGTTCTCCGAGGATACCAAAGCAGTCTCTCCATAAAACACGAGATTCTTTGAGTGGTCAAAGCAGCACCTGATAGACTAAAGTTCTCTGAGGATACCAAAGCAGTGTCTCAACAAAACACGAGATTCTTTGGGTGATCGAAATAGCACCTTATAGACTAAGGATCTTCGAGGATGCCAAACCAGTATCTCAACAAAACACGAGATTGTTTGGGTGATCGAAGCAGCACCTTTTAAACTAAGGTTCTCCGAGGATACCAAAGCAGTATCTCCATAAAACACGAGATTCTTTGAGTGGTCAAAGCAGCACCTTATAGACTAAAGTTTTCCGAGGTTACCAACGCAGTATCTCAACAAAACACGAGATTCTTTGGGTGGTTGATGCAACAGCTTATAGACTAAGGCTCTCCGAGGATACCAAAGCAGTATCTCAACAAAACACGAGATTATATGGGTGATCGAAACAACACCTTATAGACTCAGGCTCTCCGAGGATACCAAAGCAGTAACACAACAAAAAAACGAGATTCTTCGGGTGGTCGAAGCAGCACCTTATAGACTAAGTGTCTCCGAGGATACCAAAACAATATCTCAATAAAACACGAGATTCTTCGGGTGGTCGAAGCAACACCTTATAGACTAAGGCACTCTGACGATACCAAACCAATCTTAACAAAAAACAAGATTCTTTGGGTAGTCGAAGTAGCACCTTATAGGCTAAGGCTCTCCGAGGATACCAAAGCAGTATCTCAAAAAAACACGAGATTCTTGGGGTGGTCGAAGCAGGACCTTATAGACTAAGGTTCTCCGAGGATACGAAACAAGTATCTCAACAAAACATGAGATTCTTCGGGTGGTCTAGGCGACACTTTATAGACTAAGGCACTCCAAGTATACCAAAGAAGTATCTCAACAAAACGAGAGATTCTTTGGGTGGTCGAAGCAGCACCTTATAGAATAAGGCCGTCTGAGGATACCAAAGCAGTATCTCAACAAAACACGAGATTCTTTGGGTGATCGAAGCAGCACCTTATATACTAAGGTTCTTCGAGGATACCAAAGCAGTATCTCCACAAAACACGAGATTCTTCGGGTGGTCGAAGCAACACCTTATAGACTAAGCCTCTCCGAGGATACCAAAGCAGTATCTAAACAAAACACAATATTCTTTGGGTGATCGAAGCAGCACCTTATATACTAATGTTCTTCGAGGATACCAAAGCAGTATCTCAACGACACACGAGATTCTTCTGGTGGTCGAAGCAGCACCTTATAAACTAAGGCTCTCCGAGGATACCAAAGCAGTATCTCAAGAAAACACGAGATTCTTCGGGTGCTCGAAGCAGCACCTTATAGACTAAGGCTCTCCGAGGATACCAAAGCAGTATCTCAACAAAACACGAGATTCTTCGGGTGGTTCAAGCAGCACCTAATAAACTAAGGCTCTCTGAGGATACCAAAGCAGTATCTCAACAAAACACAAAATTCATCGGGTGGTCGAAGCAGTACCTTATAGACTAAGGCTCTCCGAGGATACCAAAGAAATATCTCAACAAAATACGAGATTCTTCGGGTGTTCGAAGCAGCACCATATAGACTAAGGCTCTCCGATGATACTAAAGCAGTATCTCAATAAAACACGAGATTCTTTTTGTGGTCGAAGCAGCTCCTTATAGACTAAGGTTCTCCGAGTATACCAAATCAGTATCTCAACAAAACACGAGATTCCTCGGGTGGTCAAAGAAGCACCTTATAGACTAAGGCTCTCCGAGGATACCAAAACAGTATCTCAATAAAACACGAGATTCTTCGGGCTGTCGAAGCAGCACCTTATAGACTAAGGCTCTCCGAGGATACCAAAACAATCTCAACAAAAAACGAGATTCTTCAGGTGGTCGAAGCAGCACCTTATAGGCTGAGGCTCTCTGAGGATACCAAAGCAGTATCTCAACAAAACACGAGATTCTTCGGGTGCTCGAAGCAGCACCTTATAGACTAAGGCTCTCCGAGGATACGAAAGAAGTATCTCAACAAAACGCGAGATTCTTCGGGTGGTCTAAGCAGCATTTTATAGACTAAGCCTCTCCGAGGATACCAAAGAAGTATCTCAACAAAACGCGAGATTCTTCGGGTGGTCGAAGTAGCACCTTATAGACTAAGGCTCTCCGAGGATGCCAAAGCAGTATCTCAACAAAACACGAGATTGTTTGGGTGATCGAAGCAGCACCTTATAAACTAAGGTTCTCCGAGGATACCAAAGCAGTCTCTCCATAAAACACGAGATTCTTTGAGTGGTCAAAGCAGCACCTGATAGACTAAAGTTCTCTGAGGATACCAAAGCAGTGTCTCAACAAAACACGAGATTCTTTGGGTGATCGAAATAGCACCTTATAGACTAAGGATCTTCGAGGATGCCAAACCAGTATCTCAACAAAACACGAGATTGTTTGGGTGATCGAAGCAGCACCTTTTAAACTAAGGTTCTCCGAGGATACCAAAGCAGTATCTCCATAAAACACGAGATTCTTTGAGTGGTCAAAGCAGCACCTTATAGACTAAAGTTTTCCGAGGTTACCAACGCAGTATCTCAACAAAACACGAGATTCTTTGGGTGGTTGATGCAACAGCTTATAGACTAAGGCTCTCCGAGGATACCAAAGCAGTATCTCAACAAAACACGAGATTATATGGGTGATCGAAACAACACCTTATAGACTCAGGCTCTCCGAGGATACCAAAGCAGTAACACAACAAAAAAACGAGATTCTTCGGGTGGTCGAAGCAGCACCTTATAGACTAAGTGTCTCCGAGGATACCAAAACAATATCTCAATAAAACACGAGATTCTTCGGGTGGTCGAAGCAACACCTTATAGACTAAGGCACTCTGACGATACCAAACCAATCTTAACAAAAAACAAGATTCTTTGGGTAGTCGAAGTAGCACCTTATAGGCTAAGGCTCTCCGAGGATACCAAAGCAGTATCTCAAAAAAACACGAGATTCTTGGGGTGGTCGAAGCAGGACCTTATAGACTAAGGTTCTCCGAGGATACGAAACAAGTATCTCAACAAAACATGAGATTCTTCGGGTGGTCTAGGCGACACTTTATAGACTAAGGCACTCCAAGTATACCAAAGAAGTATCTCAACAAAACGAGAGATTCTTTGGGTGGTCGAAGCAGCACCTTATAGAATAAGGCCGTCTGAGGATACCAAAGCAGTATCTCAACAAAACACGAGATTCTTTGGGTGATCGAAGCAGCACCTTATATACTAAGGTTCTTCGAGGATACCAAAGCAGTATCTCCACAAAACACGAGATTCTTCGGGTGGTCGAAGCAACACCTTATAGACTAAGCCTCTCCGAGGATACCAAAGCAGTATCTAAACAAAACACAATATTCTTTGGGTGATCGAAGCAGCACCTTATATACTAATGTTCTTCGAGGATACCAAAGCAGTATCTCAACGACACACGAGATTCTTCTGGTGGTCGAAGCAGCACCTTATAAACTAAGGCTCTCCGAGGATACCAAAGCAGTATCTCAAGAAAACACGAGATTCTTCGGGTGCTCGAAGCAGCACCTTATAGACTAAGGCTCTCCGAGGATACCAAAGCAGTATCTCAACAAAACACGAGATTCTTCGGGTGGTTCAAGCAGCACCTAATAAACTAAGGCTCTCTGAGGATACCAAAGCAGTATCTCAACAAAACACAAAATTCATCGGGTGGTCGAAGCAGCACCTTATAGACTAAGGTTCTTCGAGGATACCAAAGAAATATCTCAACAAAATACGAGATTCTTCGGGTGTTCGAAGCAGCACCATATAGACTAAGGCTCTCCGATGATACTAAAGCAGTATCTCAATAAAACACGAGATTCTTTTTGTGGTCGAAGCAGCTCCTTATAGACTAAGGTTCTCCGAGTATACCAAATCAGTATCTCAACAAAACACGAGATTCCTCGGGTGGTCAAAGAAGCACCTTATAGACTAAGGCTCTCCGAGGATACCAAAACAGTATCTCAATAAAACACGAGATTCTTCGGGCTGTCGAAGCAGCACCTTATAGACTAAGGCTCTCCGAGGATACCAAAACAATCTCAACAAAAAACGAGATTCTTCAGGTGGTCGAAGCAGCACCTTATAGGCTGAGGCTCTCTGAGGATACCAAAGCAGTATCTCAACAAAACACGAGATTCTTCGGGTTCTCGAAGCAGCACCTTATAGACTAAGGCTCTCCGAGGATACGAAAGAAGTATCTCAACAAAACGCGAGATTCTTCGGGTGGTCTAAGCAGCATTTTATAGACTAAGCCTCTCCGAGGATACCAAAGAAGTATCTCAACAAAACGCGAGATTCTTCGGGTGGTCGAAGTAGCACCTTATAGACTAAGGCTCTCCGAGGATGCCAAAGCAGTATCTCAACAAAACACGAGATTGTTTGGGTGATCGAAGCAGCACCTTATAAACTAAGGTTCTCCGAGGATACCAAAGCAGTCTCTCCATAAAACACGAGATTCTTTGAGTGGTCAAAGCAGCACCTGATAGACTAAAGTTCTCTGAGGATACCAAAGCAGTGTCTCAACAAAACACGAGATTCTTTGGGTGATCGAAATAGCACCTTATAGACTAAGGATCTTCGAGGATGCCAAACCAGTATCTCAACAAAACACGAGATTGTTTGGGTGATCGAAGCAGCACCTTTTAAACTAAGGTTCTCCGAGGATACCAAAGCAGTATCTCCATAAAACACGAGATTCTTTGAGTGGTCAAAGCAGCACCTTATAGACTAAAGTTTTCCGAGGTTACCAACGCAGTATCTCAACAAAACACGAGATTCTTTGGGTGGTTGATGCAACAGCTTATAGACTAAGGCTCTCCGAGGATACCAAAGCAGTATCTCAACAAAACACGAGATTATATGGGTGATCGAAACAACACCTTATAGACTCAGGCTCTCCGAGGATACCAAAGCAGTAACACAACAAAAAAACGAGATTCTTCGGGTGGTCGAAGCAGCACCTTATAGACTAAGTGTCTCCGAGGATACCAAAACAATATCTCAATAAAACACGAGATTCTTCGGGTGGTCGAAGCAACACCTTATAGACTAAGGCACTCTGACGATACCAAACCAATCTTAACAAAAAACAAGATTCTTTGGGTAGTCGAAGTAGCACCTTATAGGCTAAGGCTCTCCGAGGATACCAAAGCAGTATCTCAAAAAAACACGAGATTCTTGGGGTGGTCGAAGCAGGACCTTATAGACTAAGGTTCTCCGAGGATACGAAACAAGTATCTCAACAAAACATGAGATTCTTCGGGTGGTCTAGGCGACACTTTATAGACTAAGGCACTCCAAGTATACCAAAGAAGTATCTCAACAAAACGAGAGATTCTTTGGGTGGTCGAAGCAGCACCTTATAGAATAAGGCCGTCTGAGGATACCAAAGCAGTATCTCAACAAAACACGAGATTCTTTGGGTGATCGAAGCAGCACCTTATATACTAAGGTTCTTCGAGGATACCAAAGCAGTATCTCCACAAAACACGAGATTCTTCGGGTGGTCGAAGCAACACCTTATAGACTAAGCCTCTCCGAGGATACCAAAGCAGTATCTAAACAAAACACAATATTCTTTGGGTGATCGAAGCAGCACCTTATATACTAATGTTCTTCGAGGATACCAAAGCAGTATCTCAACGACACACGAGATTCTTCTGGTGGTCGAAGCAGCACCTTATAAACTAAGGCTCTCCGAGGATACCAAAGCAGTATCTCAAGAAAACACGAGATTCTTCGGGTGCTCGAAGCAGCACCTTATAGACTAAGGCTCTCCGAGGATACCAAAGCAGTATCTCAACAAAACACGAGATTCTTCGGGTGGTTCAAGCAGCACCTAATAAACTAAGGCTCTCTGAGGATACCAAAGCAGTATCTCAACAAAACACAAAATTCATCGGGTGGTCGAAGCAGTACCTTATAGACTAAGGCTCTCCGAGGATACCAAAGAAATATCTCAACAAAATACGAGATTCTTCGGGTGTTCGAAGCAGCACCATATAGACTAAGGCTCTCCGATGATACTAAAGCAGTATCTCAATAAAACATGAGATTCTTTTTGTGGTCGAAGCAGCTCCTTATAGACTAAGGTTCTCCGAGTATACCAAATCAGTATCTCAAAAAAACACGAGATTCCTCGGATGGTCAAAGAAGCACCTTATAGACTAAGGCTCTCCGAGGATACCAAAACAGTATCTCAATAAAACACGAGATTCTTCGGGCTGTCGAAGCAGCACCTTATAGACTAAGGCTCTCCGAGGATACCAAAACAATCTCAACAAAAAACGAGATTCTTCAGGTGGTCGAAGCAGCACTTTATAGGCTGAGGCTCTCTGAGGATACCAAAGCAGTATCTCAACAAAACACGAGATTCTTCGGGTGCTCGAAGCAGCACCTTTAGACTAAGGCTCTCCGAGGATACGAAAGAAGTATCTCAACAAAACGCGAGATTCTTCGGGTGGTCTAAGCAGCATTTTATAGACTAAGCCTCTCCGAGGATACCAAAGAAGTATCTCAACAAAACGCGAGATTCTTCGGGTGGTCGAAGTAGCACCTTATAGACTAAGGCTCTCCGAGGATGCCAAAGCAGTATCTCAACAAAACACGAGATTGTTTGGGTGATCGAAGCAGCACCTTATAAACTAAGGTTCTCCGAGGATACCAAAGCAGTCTCTCCATAAAACACAAGATTCTTTGAGTGGTCAAAGCAGCACCTGATAGACTAAAGTTCTCCGAGGATAACAAAGCAGTGTCTCAACAAAACACGAGATTCTTAGGGTGATCGAAACAACACCTTAAAGACTAAGGATCTTCGAGGATACCAAAGCAGTATTTCAAAAAAATACGAGATTCTTTTGTTGGTCGAAGTAGCACCTTATAGACTAAGGTTCTCTGAGGATACCAAAGCAGTATCTCAACAAAACACGAGATTCTTCGGGTGGTCGAAGAAGCACCTTATAGACCAAGGTTGTCCTAGGATACCAAAGCAGTATCTCAACAAAACACAAGATTCTTTGGGTGATCGAAGCAGCACCTTTTAAACTAAGGTTCTCCGAGGATACCAAAGCAGTATCTCCATAAAACACGAGATTCTTTGAGTGATCAAAGCAGCACCTTATAGACTAAAGTTCTCCGAGGATACCAACGCAGTATCTCAACAAAACACGAGATTCTTCGGGTGGTTGATGCAGCAACTTATAGACTAAGGCTCTCCGAGGATACCAGAGCAGTATCTCAACAAAACACGAGATTCTATGGGTGATCGAAACAACACCTTATAGACTCAGGCTCTCCGAGGATACCAAAGCAGTATCACAACAAAAAAACGAGATTCTTCGGGTGGTCGAAGCAGCACCTTATAGACTAAGTCTCTCCGAGGATACCAAAACAATATCTCAATAAAACACGAGATTCTTCGGGTGTTGAAGCAACACCTTATAGACTAAGGCTCTCTGACGATACCAAACCAATCTTAACAAAAAACAAGATTCTTTGGGTAGTCGAAGTAGCACCTTATAGGCTAAGGCTCTCCGAGGATACCAAAGCAGTATCTCAAAAAAACACGAGACTCTTGGGGTGGTCGAAGCAGGACCTCATAGACTAAGGTTCTCCGAGGATACGAAAGAAGTATCTCAACAAAACATGAGATTATTCGGGTGGTCTAGGCGACACTTTATAGACTAAGGAACTCCAAGTATACCAAAGAAGTATCTCAACAAAATGAGAGATTCTTTGGGTGGTCGAAGCAGCACCTTATAGAATAAGGCCCTCCGAGGATACCAAAGCAGTATCTCAACAAAACACGAGATTCTTTGGGTGATCGAAGCAGCACCTTATAGACTAAGGTTCTTCGAGGATACCAAAGCAGTATCTCAACAAAACACGAGATTCTTCGGGTGGTCGAAGCAACACCTTATAGACTAAGCCTCTCCGAGGATACCAAAGCAGTATCTAAACAAAACACAATATTCTTTGGGTGATCGAAGCAGCACCTTATATACTAATGTTCTCCGAGGATACCAAAGCAGTATCTCAACAACACACGAGATTCTTCTGGTGGTCGAAGCATCACCTTATAGACTAAGGCTCTCCGAGGATACCAAAGCAGTATCTCAAGAAAACACGAGATTCTTCGGTTGCTCGAAGCAGCACCTTATAGACTAAGGCTCTCCGAGGATACCAAAGCAGTATCTCAACAAAACACGAGATTCTTCAGGTGGTCGAAGCAGCACCTAATAATCTAAGGCTCTCTGAGGATACCAAAGCAGTATCTCAACAAAACACAAAATTCATTGGGTGGTCGAAGCAGTACCTTATAGACTAAGGCTCTCCGAGGATACCAAAGAAATATCTCAACAAAATACGAGATTCTTCGGGTGTTCGAAGCAGCACCATATAGACTAAGGCTCTACGATGATACTAAAGCAGTATCTCAATAAAACACGAGATTCTTTTTGTGGTCGAAGCAGCTCCTTATAGACTAAGGTTCTCCGAGGATACCCAATCAGTATCTCAACAAAACACGAGATTCTTCGGGTGGTCAAAGAAGCACCTTATAGACTAAGGCTCTCCGAGGATACCAAAACAGTATCTCAATAAAACACGACATTCTTCGGGCTGTCGAAGCAGCACCTTATAGACTAAGGCTCTCCGAGGATACCAAAACAATCTCAACAAAAAACGAGATTCTTCAGGTGGTCGAAGCAGCACCTTATAGGCTGAGGCTCTCTGAGGATACCAAAGCAGTATCTCAACAAAACACGAGATTCTTCGGGTGCTCGAAGCAGCACCTTATAGACTAAGGCTCTTCGAGGATACGAAAGAAGTATCTCAACAAAACGTGAGATTCTTCGGGTGGTCTAAGCAGCATTTTATAGACTAAGCCTCTCCGAGGATACCAAAGAAGTATCTCAACAAAACGAGAGATTCTTCGGGTGGTCGAAGTAGCACCTTATAGACTAAGGCTCTCCGAGGATGCCAAAGCAGTATCTCAACAAAACACGAGATTGTTTGGGTGATCGAAGCAGCACCTTATAAACTAAGGTTCTCCGAGGATACCAAAGCAGTCTCTCCATAAAACACGAGATTCTTTGAGTGGTCAAAGCAGCACCTGATAGACTAAAGTTCTCCGAGGATACCAAAGCAGTGTCTCAACAATACACGAGATTCTTTGGGTGATCGAAACAGCACCTTATAGACTAAGAATCTTCGAGGATGCCAAAGCAGTATCTCAACAAAACACGAGATTGTTTGGGTGATCGAAGCAGCACCTTTTAAACTAAGGTTCTCCGAGGATACCAAAGCAGTATCTCCATAAAACACGAGATTCTTTGAGTGGTCAAAGCAGCACCTTATAGACTAAAGTTCTCCGAGGATACCAACGCAGTATCTCAACAAAGCACGAGATTCTTCGGGTGGTTGATGCAGCAGCTTATAGACTAAGGCTCTCCGAGGATACCAAAGCAGTATCTCAACAAAACACGAGATTATATGGGTGATCGAAACAACACCTTATAGACTCAGGCTCTCCGAGGATACCAAAGCAGTATCACAACAAAAAAACGAGATTCTTCGGGTGGTCGAAGCAGCACCTTATAGACTAAGTCTCTCCGAGGATACCAAAACAATATCTCAATAAAACACGAGATTCTTCGGGTGGTCGAAGCAACACCTTATAGACTAAGGCTCTCTGACGATACCAAACCAATCTTAACAAAAAACAAGATTCTTTGGGTAGTCGAAGTAGCACCTTATAGGCTAAGGCTCTCCGAGGATACCAAAGCAGTATCTCAAAAAATACACGAGATTCTTGGGGTAGTCGAAGCAGGACCTTATAGACTAAGGTTCTCCGAGGATACGAAAGAAGTATCTCAACAAAACATGAGATTCTTTGGGTGGTCTAGGCGACACTTTATAGACTAAGGCACTCCAAGTATACCAAAGAAGTATCTCAACAAAACGAGAGATTCTTTGGGTGGTCGAAGCAGCACCTTATAGAATAAGGCCGTCCGAGGATACCAAAGCAGTATCTCAACAAAACACGAGATTCTTTGGGTGATCAAAGCAGCACCTTATAGACTAAGGTTCTTCGAGGATACCAAAGCAGTATCTCAATAAAACACGAGATTCTTCGGGTGGTCGAAGCAACACCTTATAGACTAAGCCTCTCCTAGGATACCAAAGCAGCATCTAAATAAAACACAATATTCTTTGGGTGATCGAAGCAGCACCTTATATACTAATGTTCTCCGAGGATACCAAAGCAGTATCTCAACAACACACGAGATTCTTCTGGTGGTCGAAGCTGCACCTTATAGACTAAGGCTCTCCGAGGATACCAAAGCAGTATCTCAAGAAAACACGAGATTCTTCGGGTGCTCGAAGCAGCACCTTATAGACTAAGGCTCTCCGAGGATACCAAAGCAGTATCTCAGCAAAACACGAGATTCTTCGAGTGGTCGAAGCAGCACCTTATAAACTAAGGCTCTCTGAGGATACCAAAGCAGTATCTCAACAAAACACAAAATTCATCGGGTGGTCGAAGCAGTACCTTATAGACTAAGGCTCTCCGAGGATACCAAAGAAATATCTCAACAAAATACGAGATTCTTCGGGTGTTCGAAGCAGCACCATATAGACTAAGGCTCTCCGATGATACTAAAGCAGTATCTCAATAAAACACGAGATTCTTTTTGTGGTCGAAGCAGCTCCTTATAGACTAAGGTTCTCCGAGTATACCAAATCAGTATCTCAACAAAACACGAGATTCTTCTGGTGGTCAAAGAAGCACCTTATAGACTAAGGCTCTCCGAGGATACCAAAACAGTATCTCAATAAAACACGAGATTCTTCGGGTTGTCGAAGCAGCACCTTATAGACTAAGGCTCTCCGAGGATACCAAAACAATCTCAACAAAAAACGAGATTCTTCGGGTGGTCGAAGCAGCACCTTATAGGCTGAGGCTCTCTGAGGATACCAAAGCAGTATATCAACAAAACACGAGATTCTTCGGGTGCTCGAAGCAGCACCTTATAGACTAAGGCTCTCCGAGGATACGAAAGAAGTATCTCAACAAAATGCGAGATTCTTCGGGTGGTCTAAGCAGCATTTTATAGACTAAGCCTCTCCGAGGATACCAAAGAAGTATCTCAACAAAACGCGAGATTCTTCGGGTGGTCGAAGTAGCACCTTATAGACTAAGGCTCTCCGAGGATGCCAAAGCAGTATCTCAACAAAACACGAGATTGTTTGGGGGATCGAAGCAGCACCTTATAAACTAAGGTTCTCCGAGGATACCAAAGCAGTGTCTCAACAAAACACGAGATTCTTTGGGTGATCGAAACAGCACCTTAAAGACTAAGGATCTTCGAGGATACCAAAGCAGTATTTCAAAAAAATACGAGATTCTTTTGTTGGTCGAAGTAGCACCTTATAGACTAAGGTTCTCTGAGGATACCAAAGCAGTATCTCAACAAAACACAAGATTCTTCGGGTGGTCGAAGAAGCACCTTATAGACCAAGGTTCTTCGAGGATGCCAAAGCAGTATCTCAACAAAACACGAGATTGTTTGGGTGATCGAAGCAGCACCTTTTAAACTAAGGTTCTCCGAGGATACCAAAGCAGTATCTCCATAAAACACGAGATTCTTCGGGTGGTTGATGCAGCAGCTTATAGACTAAGGCTCTCCGAGGATACCAGAGCAGTATCTTAACAAAACACGAGATTCTATGGGTAGTCGAAGCAGGACCTTATAGGCTAAGGCTCTCCGAGGATACCAAAGCAGTATCTCAAAAAAACACGAGACTCATGGGGTGGTCGAAGCAGGACCTTATAGACTAAGGTTCTCCGAGGATACGAAAGAAGTATCTCAACAAAACATGAGATTCTTCGGGTGGTCTAGGCGACACTTTATAGACTAAGGAACTCCAAGTATACCAAAGAAGTATCTCAACAAAACGAGAGATTCTTTGGGTGGTCGAAGCAGCACCTTATAGAATAAGGCCCTCCGAGGATACCAAAGCAGTATCTCAACAAAACACGAGATTCTTTGGGTGATCGAAGCAGCACCTTATAGACTAAGGTTCTTCGAGGATACCAAAGCAGTATCTCAACAAAACACGAGATTCTTCGGGTGGTCGAAGCAACACCTTATAGACTAAGCCTCTCCGAGGATACCAAAGCAGTATCTAAACAAATAACAATATTCTTTGGGTGATCGAAGCAACACCTTATATACTAATGTTCTCCGAGGATACCAAAGCAGTATCTCAACAACACACGAGATTCTTCTGGTGGTCGAAGCAGCACCTTATAGACTAAGGCTCTCCGAGGATACCAAAGCAGTATCTCAAGAAAACACGAGATTCTTCGGGTGCTCGAAGCAGCACCTTATAGACTAAGGCTCTCCGAGGATACCAAAGCAGTATCTCAACAAAACACGATATTCTTCGGGTGGTCGAACCAGCACCTTATAAACTAAGGGTCTCTGAGGATACCAAAGCAGTATCTCAACAAAACACAAAATTCATCGGGTGGTCAAAGCAGTACCTTATAGACTAAGGCTCTCCGAGGATACCAAAGAAATATCTCAACAAAATACGAGATTCTTCGGGTGTTCGAAGCAGCACCATATAGACTAAGGCTCTCCGATGATACTAAAGCAGTATCTCAATAAAACACGAGATTCTTTTTGTGGTCGAAGCAGCTCCTTATAGACTAAGGTTCTCCGAGTATACCAAATTAGTATCTCAACAAAACACGAGATTCTTCTGGTGGTCAAAGAAGCACCTTATAGACTAAGGCTCTCCGAGGATACCAAAACAGTATCTCAATAAAACACGAGATTCTTCGGGTTGTCGAAGCAGCACCTTATAGACTAAGGCTCTCCGAGGATACCAAAACAATCTCAACAAAAAACGAGATTCTTCGGGTGGTCGAAGCAGCACCTTATAGGCTGAGGCTCTCTGAGGATACCAAAGCAGTATCTCAACAAAACATGAGATTCTTCGGGTGCTCGAAGCAGCACCTTATAGACTAAGGCTCTCCGAGGATACGAAAGAAGTATCTCAACAAAACGCGAGATTCTTCGGGTGGTCTAAGCAGCATTTTATAGACTAAGCCTCTCCGAGGATACCAAAGCAGTATCTCAACAAAACGCGAGATTCTTCGGGTGGTCGAAGTAGCACCTTATAGACTAAGGCTCTCCGAGGATGCCAAAGCAGTATCTCAACAAAACACGAGATTGTTTGGGTGATCGAAGCAGCACCTTATAGACCAAGGTTGTCCTAGGATACCAAAGCAGTATCTTAACAAAACACGTGTTTCTTTGGGTGATCGAAGCAGCACCTTTTAAACTAAGGTTCTCCGAGGATACCAAAGCAGTATCTCCATAAAACACGAGATTCTTCGGGTGGTTGATGCAGCAGCTTATAGACTAAGGCTCTCCGAGGATACCAGAGCAGTATCTTAACAAAACACGAGATTCTATGGGTAGTCGAAGCAGGACCTTATAGGCTAAGGCTCTCCGAGGATACCAAAGCAGTATCTCAAAAAAACACGAGACTCTTGGGGTGGTCGAAGCAGGACCTTATAGACTAAGGTTCTCCGAGGATACGAAAGAAGTATCTCAACAAAACATGAGATTCTTCGGGTGGTCTAGGCGACACTTTATAGACTAAGGAACTCCAAGTATACCAAAGAAGTATCTCAACAAAACGAGAGATTCTTTGGGTGGTCGAAGCAGCACCTTATAGAATAAGGCCCTCCGAGGATACCAAAGCAGTATCTCAACAAAACACGAGATTCTTTGGGTGATCGAAGCAGCACCTTATAGACTAAGGTTCTTCGAGGATACCAAAGCAGTATCTCAACAAAACACGAGATTCTTCGGGTGGTCGAAGCAACACCTTATAGACTAAGCCTCTCCGAGGATACCAAAGCAGTATCTAAACAAAACACAATATTCTTTGGGTGATCGAAGCAGCACCTTATATACTAATGTTCTCCGAGGATACCAAAGCAGTATCTCAACAACACACGAGATTCTTCTGGTGGTCGAAGCAGCACCTTATAGACTAAGGCTCTCCGAGGATACCAAAGCAGTATCTCAAGAAAACACGAGATTCTTCGGGTGCTCGAAGCAGCACCTTATAGACTAAGGCTCTCCGAGGATACCAAAGCAGTATCTCAACAAAACACGATATTCTTCGGGTGGTCGAACCAGCACCTTATAAACTAAGGGTCTCTGAGGATACCAAAGCAGTATCTCAACAAAACACAAAATTCATCGGGTGGTCAAAGCAGTACCTTATAGACTAAGGCTCTCCGAGGATACCAAAGAAATATCTCAACAAAATACGAGATTCTTTGGGTGTTCGAAGCAGCACCATATAGACTAAGGCTCTCCGATGATACTAAAGCAGTATCTCAATAAAACACGAGATTCTTTTTGTGGTCGAAGCAGCTCCTTATAGACTAAGGTTCTCCGAGTATACCAAATCAGTATCTCAACAAAACACGAGATTCTTCTGGTGGTCAAAGAAGCACCTTATAGACTAAGGCTCTCCGAGGATACCAAAACAGTATCTCAATAAAACACGAGATTCTTCGGGTTGTCGAAGCAGCACCTTATAGACTAAGGCTCTCCGAGGATACCAAAACAATCTCAACAAAAAACGAGATTCTTCGGGTGGTCGAAGCAGCACCTTATAGGCTGAGGCTCTCTGAGGATACCAAAGCAGTATCTCAACAAAACACGAGATTCTTCGGGTGCTCGAAGCAGCACCTTATAGACTAAGGCTCTCCGAGGATACGAAAGAAGTATCTCAACAAAACGCGAGATTCTTCGGGTGGTCTAAGCAGCATTTTATAGACTAAGCCTCTCCGAGGATACCAAAGAAGTATCTCAACAAAACGCGAGATTCTTCGGGTGGTCGAAGTAGCACGTTATAGACTAAGGCTCTCCGAGGATGCCAAAGCAGTATCTCAACAAAACACGACATTGTTTGGGTGATCGAAGCAGCACCTTATAGACCAAGGTTGTCCTAGGATACCAAAGCAGTATCTCATCAAAACACGTGTTTCTTTGGGTGATCGAAGCAGCACCTTTTAAACTAAGGTTCTCCGAGGATACCAAAGCAGTATCTCCATAAAACACGAGATTCTTCGGGTGGTTGATGCAGCAGCTTATAGACTAAGGCTCTCCGAGGATACCAGAGCAGTATCTTAACAAAACACGAGATTCTATGGGTAGTCGAAGCAGGACCTTATAGGCTAAGGCTCTCCGAGGATACCAAAGCAGTATCTCAAAAAAACACGAGACTCTTGGGGTGGTCGAAGCAGGACCTTATAGACTAAGGTTCTCCGAGGATACGAAAGAAGTATCTCAACAAAACATGAGATTCTTCGGGTGGTCTAGGCGACACTTTATAGACTAAGGAACTCCAAGTATACCAAAGAAGTATCTCAACAAAACGAGAGATTCTTTGGGTGGTCGAAGCAGCACCTTATAGAATAAGGCCCTCCGAGGATACCAAAGCAGTATCTCAACAAAACACGAGATTCTTTGGGTGATCGAAGCAGCACCTTATAGACTAAGGTTCTTCGAGGATACCAAAGCAGTATCTCAACAAAACACGAGATTCTTCGGGTGGTCGAAGCAACACCTTATAGACTAAGCCTCTCCGAGGATACCAAAGCAGTATCTAAACAAAACACAATATTCTTTGGGTGATCGAAGCAGCACCTTATATACTAATGTTCTCCGAGGATACCAAAGCAGTATCTCAACAACACACGAGATTCTTCTGGTGGTCGAAGCAGCACCTTATAGACTAAGGCTCTCCGAGGATACCAAAGCAGTATCTCAAGAAAACACGAGATTCTTCGGGTGCTCGAAGCAGCACCTTATAGACTAAGGCTCTCCGAGGATACCAAAGCAGTATCTCAACAAAACACGATATTCTTCGGGTGGTCGAACCAGCACCTTATAAACTAAGGGTCTCTGAGGATACCAAATCAGTATCTCAACAAAACACAAAATTCATCGGGTGGTCAAAGCAGTACCTTATAGACTAAGGCTCTCCGAGGATACCAAAGAAATATCTCAACAAAATACGAGATTCTTCGGGTGTTCGAAGCAGCACCATATAGACTAAGGCTCTCCGATGATACTAAAGCAGTATCTCAATAAAACACGAGATTCTTTTTGTGGTCGAAGCAGCTCCTTATAGACTAAGGTTCTCCGAGTATACCAAATCAGTATCTCAACAAAACACGAGATTCTTCTGGTGGTCAAAGAAGCACCTTATAGACTAAGGCTCTCCGAGGATACCAAAACAGTATCTCAATAAAACACGAGATTCTTCGGGTTGTCGAAGCAGCACCTTATAGACTAAGGCTCTCCGAGGATACCAAAACAATCTCAACAAAAAACGAGATTCTTCGGGTGGTCGAAGCAGCACCTTATAGGCTGAGGCTCTCTGAGGATACCAAAGCAGTATCTCAACAAAACACGAGATTCTTCGGGTGCTCGAAGCAGCACCTTATAGACTAAGGCTCTCCGAGGATACGAAAGAAGTATCTCAACAAAACGCGAGATTCTTCGGGTGGTCTAAGCAGCATTTTATAGACTAAGCCTCTCCGAGGATACCAAAGAAGTATCTCAACAAAACGCGAGATTCTTCGGGTGGTCGAAGTAGCACCTTATAGACTAAGGCTCTCCGAGGATGCCAAAGCAGTATCTCAACAAAACACGAGATTGTTTGGGTGATCGAAGCAGCACCTTATAAACTAAGGTTCTCCGAGGATACCAAAGCAGTCTCTCCACAAAACACGAGATTCTTTGAGTGGTCAAAGCAGCACCTGATAGACTAAAGTTCTCCGAGGATACCAAAGCAGTGTCTCAACAAAACACGAGATTCTTTGGGTGATCGAAACAGCACCTTAAAGACTAAGGATCTTCGAGGATACCAAAGCAGTATTTCAAAAAAATACGAGATTCTTTTGTTGGTCGAAGTAGCACCTTATAGACTAAGGTTCTCTGAGGATACCAAAGCAGTATCTCAACAAAACACAAGATTCTTCGGGTGGTCGAAGAAGCACCTTATAGACCAAGGTTGTCCTAGTATACCAAAGCAGTATCTCAACAAAACACGTGTTTCTTTGGGTGATCGAAGCAGCACCTTTTAAACTAAGGTTCTCCGAGGATACCAAAGCAGTATCTCCATAAAACACGAGATTCTTCGGGTGGTTGATGCAGCAGCTTATAGACTAAGGCTCTCCGAGGATACCAGAGCAGTATCTTAACAAAACACGAGATTCTATGGGTAGTCGAAGCAGGACCTTATAGGCTAAGGCTCTCCGAGGATACCAAAGCAGTATCTCAAAAAAACACGAGACTCTTGGGGTGGTCGAAGCAGGACCTTATAGACTAAGGTTCTCCGAGGATACGAAAGAAGTATCTCAACAAAACATGAGATTCTTCGGGTGGTCTAGGCGACACTTTATAGACTAAGGAACTCCAAGTATACCAAAGAAGTATCTCAACAAAACGAGAGATTCTTTGGGTGGTCGAAGCAGCACCTTATAGAATAAGGCCCTCCGAGGATACCAAAGCAGTATCTCAACAAAACACGAGATTCTTTGGGTGATCGAAGCAGCACCTTATAGACTAAGGTTCTTCGAGGATACCAAAGCAGTATCTCAACAAAACACGAGATTCTTCGGGTGGTCGAAGCAACACCTTATAGACTAAGCCTCTCCGAGGATACCAAAGCAGTATCTAAACAAAACACAATATTCTTTGGGTGATCGAAGCAGCACCTTATATACTAATGTTCTCCGAGGATACCAAAGCAGTATCTCAACAACACACGAGATTCTTCTGGTGGTCGAAGCAGCACCTTATAGACTAAGGCTCTCCGAGGATACCAAAGCAGTATCTCAAGAAAACACGAGATTCTTCGGGTGCTCGAAGCAGCACCTTATAGACTAAGGCTCTCCGAGGATACCAAAGCAGTATCTCAACAAAACACGATATTCTTCGGGTGGTCGAACCAGCACCTTATAAACTAAGGGTCTCTGAGGATACCAAAGCAGTATCTCAACAAAACACAAAATTCATCGGGTGGTCAAAGCAGTACCTTATAGACTAAGGCTCTCCGAGGATACCAAAGAAATATCTCAACAAAATACGAGATTCTTCGGGTGTTCGAAGCAGCACCATATAGACTAAGGCTCTCCGATGATACTAAAGCAGTATCTCAATAAAACACGAGATTCTTTTTGTGGTCGAAGCAGCTCCTTATAGACTAAGGTTCTCCGAGTATACCAAATCAGTATCTCAACAAAACACGAGATTCTTCTGGTGGTCAAAGAAGCACCTTATAGACTAAGGCTCTCCGAGGATACCAAAACAGTATCTCAATAAAACACGAGATTCTTCGGGTTGTCGAAGCAGCACCTTATAGACTAAGGCTCTCCGAGGATACCAAAACAATCTCAACAAAAAACGAGATTCTTCGGGTGGTCGAAGCAGCACCTTATAGGCTGAGGCTCTCTGAGGATACCAAAGCAGTATCTCAACAAAACACGAGATTCTTCGGGTGCTCGAAGCAGCACCTTATAGACTAAGGCTCTCCGAGGATACGAAAGAAGTATCTCAACAAAACGCGAGATTCTTCGGGTGGTCTAAGCAGCATTTTATAGACTAAGCCTCTCCGAGGATACCAAAGAAGTATCTCAACAAAACGCGAGATTCTTCGGGTGGTCGAAGTAGCACCTTATAGACTAAGGCTCTCCGAGGATGCCAAAGCAGTATCTCAACAAAACACGACATTGTTTGGGTGATCGAAGCAGCACCTTATAGACCAAGGTTGTCCTAGGATACCAAAGCAGTCTCTCAACAAAACACGTGTTTCTTTGGGTGATCGAAGCAGCACCTTTTAAACTAAGGTTCTCCGAGGATACCAAAGCAGTATCTCCATAAAACACGAGATTCTTCGGGTGGTTGATGCAGCAGCTTATAGACTAAGGCTCTCCGAGGATACCAGAGTAGTATCTTAACAAAACACGAGATTCTATGGGTAGTCGAAGCAGGACCTTATAGGCTAAGGCTCTCCGAGGATACCAAAGCAGTATCTCAAAAAAACACGAGACTCTTGGGGTGGTCGAAGCAGGACCTTATAGACTAAGGTTCTCCGAGGATACGAAAGAAGTATCTCAACAAAACATGAGATTCTTCGGGTGGTCTAGGCGACACTTTATAGACTAAGGAACTCCAAGTATACCAAAGAAGTATCTCAACAAAACGAGAGATTCTTTGGGTGGTCGAAGCAGCACCTTATAGAATAAGGCCCTCCGAGGATACCAAAGCAGTATCTCAACAAAACACGAGATTCTTTGGGTGATCGAAGCAGCACCTTATAGACTAAGGTTCTTCGAGGATACCAAAGCAGTATCTCAACAAAACACGAGATTCTTCGGGTGGTCGAAGCAACACCTTATAGACTAAGCCTCTCCGAGGATACCAAAGCAGTATCTAAACAAAACACAATATTCTTTGGGTGATCGAAGCAGCACCTTATATACTAATGTTCTCCGAGGATACCAAAGCAGTATCTCAACAACACACGAGATTCTTCTGGTGGTCGAAGCAGCACCTTATAGACTAAGGCTCTCCGAGGATACCAAAGCAGTATCTCAAGAAAACACGAGATTCTTCGGGTGCTCGAAGCAGCACCTTATAGACTAAGGCTCTCCGAGGATACCAAAGAAATATATAAACAAAATACGAGATTCTTCGGGTGTTCGAAGCAGCACCATATAGACTAAGGCTCTCCGATGATACTAAAGCAGTATCTCAATAAAACAAGAGATTCTTTTTGTGGTCGAAGCAGCTCCTTATAGACTAAGGTTCTCCGAGTATACCAAATCAGTATCTCAACAAAACACGAGATTCTTCGGGTGGTCAAAGAAGCACCTTATAGACTAAGGCTCTCCGAGGATACCAAAACAGTATCTCAATAAAACACGAGATTCTTCGGGTTGTCGAAGCAGCACCTTATAGACTAAGGCTCTCCGAGGATACCAAAATAATCTCAACAAAAAACGAGATTCTTCGGGTAGTCGAAGCAACACCTTATAGGCTAAGGCTCTCTGAGGATACCAATGCAGTATCTCAACAAAACATGAGATTCTTCGGGTGCTCGAAGCAGCACCTTATAGTAAATGGCTCTTCGAGGATACGAAAGAAGTATCTCAACATAACGCGAGATTATTTGGGTGATCGAAGCAGTACATTATAGACTAAAGCTCTCCGAGGATACCAAAGAAGTATCTCAACAAAACGCGAGATTCTTCAGTGGTCGAAGCAGCACCTAATAGACTAAGTTTCTCCGAGGATACCAAAGTAGTATCTCAAAAAAACATGAGATTCTTCGGGTGCTCGAAGCAGCACCTTATAAACTAAGGCTCTCCGAGGATACCAAAGCAGTATCTTAACCAAACACGAGATTCTTCGGGTGGTCAAAGTAGCACCTTATAAACTAAGGCTCTCCGAGGATAACAAAGCAGTATCTCAACAAAACACGATATTCTTCGGGTGGTCGAAGCAGCACCTTATAGACTAAGGCTCTCCGAGGATACCAAAGAAATATCTCAACAAAACACAAGATTCATCGGGTGTTCGAAGCAGCACCATATAGACTAAGGCTCTCCGATGATACCAAAGCAATATCTCAATAAAACACGAGATTCTTTTTGTGGTCGAAGCAGATCCTTATAGACTAAGGCTCTCCGAGGATACCAAAGCAGTATCTCAACAAAATAAGAGATTTTTTGGGTTGCCAAAGAAGCACCTTATAGACTAAGGCTCTCCGAGTATACCAAAGCAGTATCTCAACAAAACCCGAGATTCTTCGGTTGGTTGAAGCAGCAGCTTATAGACTAAGGCTCTCCCAGGATACCAAAGCAGTATCTCAACAAAACACGAGATTCTTTGAGTGATCGAAACAGCACCTTATAGACTCAGGCTCTCCGAGGATACCAAAGCAGTATCACAACAAAACATGAGATTCTTTGGGTGGTCGAAGTAGCACCTTTTAAACTAAGGTTCTCCGAGGATACCAAAGCAGTATCTCCTTAAAACACGAGATTCTTTGAGTGGTCGAAGCAGAACCTTATAGACTAAAGTTCTCCGAGGATACCAACGCAGTATCTCAACAAAACACGAGATTCTTCGGGTGGTTGAAGCAGCAGCTTATAGACTAAGGCTCTCCGAGGATACCAAAGCAGTATCTTAGCAAAACACGAGATTCTATGGGTGATCGAAACAACACCTTATAGACTCAGGCTCTCCGAGGATACCAAAGCAGTATCACAACAAAAAACGAGATTCTTCGGGTGGTCGAAACAGCACCTTATAGACTAAGTCTCTCCGAGGATACCAAAACAATATCTCAATAAAACACGAGATTCTTCGGGTGGTCGAAGCAACACCTTATAGACAAAGGCTCTCTGACGATACCAAACCAATCTTAACAAAAAACAAGATTCTTTGGGTAGTCGAAGTAGCACCTAATAGGCTAAGGCTCTCCGAGGATACCAAAGCAGTATCTCAAAAATACACGAGATTCTTGGGGTGGTCGAAGCAGGACCTTATAGAATAAGGTTCTCCGAGGATACGAAAGAAGTATCTCAACAAAACATGAGATTCTTCGGGTGGTCTAGGCGACACTTTATAGACTACGGCACTCCAAGGATACCAAAGAAGTATCTCAACAAAACGAGAGATTCTTTGGGTGGTCGAAGCAGCACCTTATAGAATGAGGCCCTCCGAGGATACCAAAGCAGTATCTCAACAAAACACGAGATTCTTTGGGTGATCGAAGCAGCACCTTATAGACTAAGGTTCTTTGAGGATACCAAAGCAGTATCTCGATAAACCATGTGATTCTTTGGGTGGTCGAAGCAGCACCTTATAGACTAAGGTTCTTCGAGGATACCAAAGCAGTATCTCAACAAAACACGAGATTCTTTGGGTGGTCGAAGCAACACCTTATAGACTAATCCTCTCCTTGGATACCAAAGCAGTATCTAAACAAAACACAATATTCTTTGGGTGATCGAAGCAGCACCTTATATACTAATGTTCTCCGAGTATACCGAAGCAGTATCTCAACAACACACGAGATTCTTCTGGTGGTCGAAGCAGCACCTTATAGACTAAGGCTCTCCGAGGATACCAAAGCAGTATCTCAAGAAAACACGAGATTCTTCGGGTGCTCGAAGCAGCACCTTATAGACTAAGGCTCTCCGAGGATACCAAAGCAGTATCTCAACAAAACACGAGATTCTTCGGGTGGTCGAAGTAGCACCCTATAAACTAAGGCTCTCTGAGGATACCAAAGCAGTATCTCATCAAAACACGAGATTCATCGGGTCGTCGAAGCAGTACCTTATAGACTAAGGCTCTCCGAGGATACCAAAGAAATATCTCAACAAAATACGAGATTCTTCGGGTGTTCGAAGCAGCACCATATAGACTAAGGCTCTCCGATGAGTCTAAAGCAGTATCTCAATAAAACACGAGATTCTTTTTGTGGTCAAAGCAGCTCCTTACAGACTAAGGTTCTCCGAGTATACCAAATCAGTATCTCAACAAAACACGAGATTCTTCGGGTGGTCAAAGAAGCACCTTATAGACTAAGGCTCTCCGAGGATACCAAAACAGTATCTCAATAAAACACGAGATTCTTCGGGTTGTCGAAGCAGCACCTTATAGACAAAGGCTCTCCGAGGATACCAAAATAATCTCAACAAAAAACGAGATTCTTCGGGTGGTCGAAGCAACACCTTATAGGCTAAGGCTCTCTGAGGATACCAAAGCAGTATCTCAACAAAACACGAGATTCTCCGGGTGGTCGAAGCAGCACCTAATAGTAAATGGCTCTTCGAGGATACGAAAGAAGTATCTCAACAAAACGCGAGATTCTTTGGGTGATAGAAGCAGCACATTATAGACTAAAGCTCTCCGAGGATACCAAAGAAGTATCTCAACAAAATGCGAGATTCTTCGTTGGTCGAAGCAGCACCTAATAGACTAAGGCTCTCCGAGGATACCAAAGTAGTATCTCAAGAAAACACGAGATTCTTCGGATGCTCGAAGCAGCACCTTATAAACTAACGCTCTCCGAGGATACCAAAGCAGTATCTCAACAAAACACGAGATTCTTCGGGTGGTCAAAGCAGCACCTTATAAACTAAGGCTCTCCGAGGATACCAAAGCAGTATCTCAACAAAACACGAGATTCTTCGGGTGGTCGAAGCAGCACCCTATAAACTAAGGCTCTCTGAGGATACCAAAGCAGTATCTCATCAAAACACGAGATTCATCGGGTGGTCGAAGCAGTACCTTATAGACTAAGGCTCTCCGAGGATACCAAAGAAATATCTCAACAAAATACGAGATTCTTCGGGTGTTCGAAGCAGCACCATATAGACTAAGGCTCTCCGATGAGTCTAAAGCAGTATCTCAATAAAACACGTGATTCTTTTTGTGGTCAAAGCAGCTCCTTATAGACTAAGGTTCTCCGAGTATACCAAATCAGTATCTCAACAAAACACGAGATTCTTCGGGTGGTCAAAGAAGCACCTTATAGACTAAGGCTCTCCGAGGATACCAAAACAGTATCTCAATAAAACACGAGATTCTTCGGGTTGTCGAAGCAGCACCTTATAGACAAAGGCTCTCCGAGGATACCAAAATAATCTCAACAAAAAACGAGATTCTTCGGGTGGTCGAAGCAACACCTTATAGGCTAAGGCTCTCTGAGGATACCAAAGCAGTATCTCAGCAAAACACGAGATTCTTCGGGTGGTCGAAGTAGCACCTTATAGTAAATGGCTCTTCGAGGATACGAAAGAAGTATCTCAACAAAACGCGAGATTCTTTGGGTGATAGAAGCAGCACATTATAGACTAAAGCTCTCCGAGGATACCAAAGAAGTATCTCAACAAAACGCGAGATTCTTCGGTGGTCGAAGCAGAACCTAATAGACTAAGGCTCTCCGAGGATACCAAAGTAGTATCTCAAGAAAACACGAGATTCTTCGGATGCTCGAAGCAGCACCTTATAAACTAACGCTCTCCGAGGATACCAAAGCAGTATCTCAACAAAACAAGAGATTCTTTGGGTGGCCAAAGAAGCACCTTATAGACTAAGGCTCTCCGAGGATACCAAAATAGTATCTTAATAAAACACGAAATTCTTCGGGTTGTCGAAGCAGCACCTTATAGACTAAGGCTCACCGAGGATACCAAAACAATCTCACCAAAAAACGAGATTCTTCGGGTGGTCGAAGCAGCACCTTATAGACTAAGGCTCTCCGAGGATACCAAAGCAGTATCTCAACAAAACACGAGATTCTTTGAGTGGTCAAAGCAACACCTTATAGACTAAAGTTCTCCGAGGATACCAACGCAGTATCTCAACAAAACACGAGATTCTTCGGGTGGTTGAAGCAGCAGCTTATAGACTAAGGCTCTCCGAGGATACCAAAGCAGTATCTTAGCAAAACACGAGATTCTATGGGTGATCGAAACAACACCTTATAGACTCAGGCTCTCCGAGGATACCAAAGCAGTATCACAACAAAAAACGAGATTCTTCGGGTGGTCGAAACAGCACCTTATAGACTAAGTCTCTCCGAGGATACCAAAACAATATCTCAATAAAACACGAGATTCTTCGGGTGGTCGAAGCAACACCTTATAGACAAAGGCTCTCTGACGATACCAAACCAATCTTAACAAAAAACAAGATTCTTTGGGTAGTCGAAGTAGCACCTAATAGGCTAAGGCTCTCCGAGGATACCAAAGCAGTATCTCAAAAATACACGAGATTCTTGGGGTGGTCGAAGCAGGACCTTATAGAATAAGGTTCTCCGAGGATACGAAAGAAGTATCTCAACAAAACATGAGATTCTTCGGGTGGTCTAGGCGACACTTTATAGACTACGGCACTCCAAGGATACCAAAGAAGTATCTCAACAAAACGAGAGATTCTTTGGGTGGTCGAAGCAGCACCTTATAGAATGAGGCCCTCCGAGGATACCAAAGCAGTATCTCAACAAAACACGAGATTCTTTGGGTGATCGAAGCAGCACCTTATAGACTAAGGTTCTTTGAGGATACCAAAGCAGTATCTCGATAAACCATGTGATTCTTTGGGTGGTCGAAGCAGCACCTTATAGACTAAGGTTCTTCGAGGATACCAAAGCAGTATCTCAACAAAACACGAGATTCTTTGGGTGGTCGAAGCAACACCTTATAGACTAATCCTCTCCTTGGATACCAAAGCAGTATCTAAACAAAACACAATATTCTTTGGGTGATCGAAGCAGCACCTTATATACTAATGTTCTCCGAGTATACCGAAGCAGTATCTCAACAACACGCGAGATTCTTCTGGTGGTCGAAGCAGCACCTTATAGACTAAGGCTCTCCGAGGATACCAAAGCAGTATCTCAAGAAAACACGAGATTCTTCGGGTGCTCGAAGCAGCACCTTATAGACTAAGGCTCTCCGAGGATACCAAAGCAGTATCTCAACAAAACACGAGATTCTTCGGGTGGTCGAAGTAGCACCCTATAAACTAAGGCTCTCTGAGGATACCAAAGCAGTATCTCATCAAAACACGAGATTCATCGGGTCGTCGAAGCAGTACCTTATAGACTAAGGCTCTCCGAGGATACCAAAGAAATATCTCAACAAAATACGAGATTCTTCGGGTGTTCGAAGCAGCACCATATAGACTAAGGCTCTCCAATGAGTCTAAAGCAGTATCTCAATAAAACACGAGATTCTTTTTGTGGTCAAAGCAGCTCCTTACAGACTAAGGTTCTCCGAGTATACCAAATCAGTATCTCAACAAAACACGAGATTCTTCGGGTGGTCAAAGAAGCACCTTATAGACTAAGGCTCTCCGAGGATACCAAAACAGTATCTCAATAAAACACGAGATTCTTCGGGTTGTCGAAGCAGCACCTTATAGACAAAGGCTCTCCGAGGATACCAAAATAATCTCAACAAAAAACGAGATTCTTCGGGTGGTCGAAGCAACACCTTATAGGCTAAGGCTCTCTGAGGATACCAAAGCAGTATCTCAACAAAACACGAGATTCTCCGGGTGGTCGAAGCAGCACCTAATAGTAAATGGCTCTTCGAGGATACGAAAGAAGTATCTCAACAAAACGCGAGATTCTTTGGGTGATAGAAGCAGCACATTATAGACTAAAGCTCTCCGAGGATACCAAAGAAGTATCTCAACAAAATGCGAGATTCTTCGTTGGTCGAAGCAGCACCTAATAGACTAAGGCTCTCCGAGGATACCAAAGTAGTATCTCAAGAAAACACGAGATTCTTCGGATGCTCGAAGCAGCACCTTATAAACTAACGCTCTCCGAGGATACCAAAGCAGTATCTCAACAAAACACGAGATTCTTCGGGTGGTCAAAGCAGCACCTTATAAACTAAGGCTCTCCGAGGATACCAAAGCAGTATCTCAACAAAACACGAGATTCTTCGGGTGGTCGAAGCAGCACCCTATAAACTAAGGCTCTCTGAGGATACCAAAGCAGTATCTCATCAAAACACGAGATTCATCGGGTGGTCGAAGCAGTACCTTATAGACTAAGGCTCTCCGAGGATACCAAAGAAATATCTCAACAAAATACGAGATTCTTCGGGTGTTCGAAGCAGCACCATATAGACTAAGGCTCTCCGATGAGTCTAAAGCAGTATCTCAATAAAACACGTGATTCTTTTTGTGGTCAAAGCAGCTCCTTATAGACTAAGGTTCTCCGAGTATACCAAATCAGTATCTCAACAAAACACGAGATTCTTCGGGTGGTCAAAGAAGCACCTTATAGACTAAGGCTCTCCGAGGATACCAAAACAGTATCTCAATAAAACACGAGATTCTTCGGGTTGTCGAAGCAGCACCTTATAGACAAAGGCTCTCCGAGGATACCAAAATAATCTCAACAAAAAACGAGATTCTTCGGGTGGTCGAAGCAACACCTTATAGGCTAAGGCTCTCTGAGGATACCAAAGCAGTATCTCAACAAAACACGAGATTCTTCGGGTGGTCGAAGCAGCACCTTATAGTAAATGGCTCTTCGAGGATACGAAAGAAGTATCTCAACAAAACGCGAGATTCTTTGGGTGATAGAAGCAGCACATTATAGACTAAAGCTCTCCGAGGATACCAAAGAAGTATCTCAACAAAACGCGAGATTCTTCGGTGGTCGAAGCAGAACCTAATAGACTAAGGCTCTCCGAGGATACCAAAGTAGTATCTCAAGAAAACACGAGATTCTTCGGATGCTCGAAGCAGCACCTTATAAACTAACGCTCTCCGAGGATACCAAAGCAGTATCTCAACAAAACAAGAGATTCTTTGGGTGGCCAAAGAAGCACCTTATAGACTAAGGCTCTCCGAGGATACCAAAATAGTATCTTAATAAAACACGAAATTCTTCGGGTTGTCGAAGCAGCACCTTATAGACTAAGGCTCACCGAGGATACCAAAACAATCTCACCAAAAAACGAGATTCTTCGGGTGGTCGAAGCAGCACCTTATAGACTAAGGCTCTCCGAGGATACCAAAGCAGTATCTCAACAAAACACGAGATTCTTTGAGTGGTCAAAGCAACACCTTATAGACTAAAGTTCTCCGAGTATACCAAAGCAGTATCTCAACAAAACCCGAGATTCTTCGGTTGGTTGAAGCAGCAGCTTATAGACTAAGGCTCTCCCAGGATACCAAAGCAGTATCTCAACAAAACACGAGATTCTTTGAGTGATCGAAACAGCACCTTATAGACTCAGGCTCTCCGAGGATACCAATGCAGTATCACAACAAAACATGAGTTTCTTTGGGTGGTCGAAGGTGCGCCCTTTAAACTAAGGTTCTCCGAGGATACCAAAGCAGTATCTCCATAAAACACGAGATTCTTTGAGTGGTCGAAGCAGCACCTTATAGACTAAAGTTCTCCAAGGATACCAACACAGTATCTCAACAAAAGACGAGATTCTTCGGGTGGTTGAAGCAGCAGCTTATAGACTAAGGCTCTCCGAGGATACCAAAGCAGTATCTCAACAAAACACGAGATTCTATGGGTGATCGAAACAACACCTTATAGACTCAGGCTCTCCGAGGTTGAAAAGCAATATCACAACAAAAAACGAGATTCTTCGGGTGGTCGAAGTAGCACCTTATAGGCTAAGGCTCTCCGAGGATACCAAAGCAGTATCTCAAAAAAATACGAGATTCTTGGGGTGGTCAAAGCAGGACCTTATAGACTAAGGTTCTCCGAGGATACGAAAGAAGTATCTCAACAAAACATGAGATTCTTCGGGTGGTCTAGGCGACACTTTATAGACTAAGGCACTCCAAGGATACCAAAGTAGTATCTTAACAAAACGAGAGATTCTTTGGGTGGTCGAAGCAGTACCTTATAGAATAAGGCCCTCCGAGGATACCAATGCAGTATCTCAACAAAACACGAGATTCTTTGGGTGATCGAAGCAGCACCTTATAGACTAAGGTTCTTTGAGGATACCAAAGCAGTATCTCGATAAACCATGTGATTCTTTGGGTGGTCGAAGCAGAACCTTATAGACTAAGGTTCTTCGAGGATACCAAAGCAGTATCTCAACAAAACACAAGATTCTTCGGGTGGTCAAAGCAACACCTTATAGACTAAGCCTCTCCTAGGATACCAAAGAAGTATCTAAACAAAACACAATATTCTTTGGGTGATCGAAGCAGCGCCTTATATACTAATGTTCTTCGAGGATACCAAAGCAGTATCTCAATAACACACGAGATTCTTCTGGTGGTCGAAGCAGCACCTTATAGACTAAGGCTCTCCGAGGATACCAAAGCAGTATCTCAAGAAAACACGAGATTCTTCGGGTTCTCGAAGCAGCACCATATAGACTAAGGCTCTCCGAGGATACCAAAGCAGTATCTCAACAAAACACGAGATTCTTCGGGTGGTCGAAGCAGCACCCTATAAACTAAGGCTCTCTGAGGATACCAAAGCAGTATCTCATCAAAACACGAGATTCATCGGGTGGTCGAAGCAGTACCTTATAGACTAAGGCTCTCCGAGGATACCAAAGAAATATCTCAACAAAATACGAGATTCTTCTGGTGGTCGAAGCAGATCCTTATAGACTAAGGCTCTCCGAGGATACCAAAGCAGTATCTCAACAAAACAAGAGATTCTTTGGGTGGCCAAAGAAGCACCTTATATACTAAGGCTCTCCGAGGATACCAAAATAGTATCTTTATAAAACATGAAATTCTTCGGGTTGTCGAAGCAGCACCTTATAGACTAAGGCTCACCGAGGATACCAAAACAATCTAACCAAAAAACGAGATTCTTCGGGTGGTCGAAGCAGCACCTTATAGACTAAGGCTCTCCGAGGATACCAAAGCAGTATCTCAACAAAACACGAGATTCTCTGCGTGATCAAAGCAGCACCTTATAAATTAAGGTTCTACGAGGATACCAAAGCAGTATCTCCATAAAACACGAGATTCTTTGAATGGTCAAAGCAGCACCTTATAGACTAAAGTTCTCCGAGTATACCAAAGCAGTATCTCAACAAAACCCGAGATTCTTCGGTTGGTTGAAGCAGCAGCTTATAGACTAAGGCTCTCCCAGGATACCAAAGCAGTATCTCAACAAAACACGAGATTCTTTGGGTGATCGAAACAGCACCTTATAGACTTAGGCTCTCCGAGGATACCAATGCAGTATCACAACAAAACATGAGTTTCTTTGGGTGGTCGAAGGAGCGCCCTTTAAACTAAGGTTCTCCGAGGATACCAAAGCAGTATCTCCATAAAACACGAGATTCTTTGAGTGGTCGAAGCAGCACCTTATAGACTAAAGTTCTCCAAGGATACCAACACAGTATCTCAACAAAAGACGAGATTCTTCGGGTGGTTGAAGCAGCAGCTTATAGACTAAGGCTCTCCGAGGATACCAAAGCAGTATCTCAACAAAACACGAGATTCTATGGGTGATCGAAACAACACCTTATAGACTCAGGCTCTCCGAGGTTGAAAAGCAATATCACAACAAAAAACGAGATTCTTCGGGTGGTCGAAGTAGCACCTTATAGGCTAAGGCTCTCCGAGGATACCAAAGCAGTATCTCAAAAAAATACGAGATTCTTGGGGTGGTCAAAGCAGGACCTTATAGACTAAGGTTCTCCGAGGATACGAAAGAAGTATCTCAACAAAACATGAGATTCTTCGGGTGGTCTAGGCGACACTTTATAGACTAAGGCACTCCAAGGATACCAAAGTAGTATCTTAACAAAACGAGAGATTCTTTGGGTGGTCGAAGCAGTACCTTATAGAATAAGGCCCTCCGAGGATACCAATGCAGTATCTCAACAAAACACGAGATTCTTTGGGTGATCTAAGCAGCACCTTATAGACTAAGGTTCTTTGAGGATACCAAAGCAGTATCTCGATAAACCATGTGATTCTTTGGGTGGTCGAAGCAGAACCTTATAGACTAAGGTTCTTCGAGGATACCAAAGCAGTATCTCAACAAAACACAAGATTCTTCTGGTGGTCAAAGCAACACCTTATAGACTAAGCCTCTCCTAGGATACCAAAGAAGTATCTAAACAAAACACAATATTCTTTGGGTGATCGAAGCAGCACCTTATATACTAATGTTCTTCGAGGATACCAAAGCAGTATCTCAATAACACACGAGATTCTTCTGGTGGTCGAAGCAGCACCTTATAGACTAAGGCTCTCCGAGGATACCAAAGCAGTATCTCAAGAAAACACGAGATTCTTCGGGTTCTCGAAGCAGCACCATATAGACTAAGGCTCTCCGAGGATACCAAAGCAGTATCTCCATAAAACACGAGATTCTTTGAGTGGTCGAAGCAGCACCTTATAGACTAAAGTTCTCCAAGGATACCAACACAGTATCTCAACAAAAGACGAGATTCTTCGGGTGGTTGAAGCAGCAGCTTATAGACTAAGGCTCTCCGAGGATACCAAAGCAGTATCTCAACAAAACACGAGATTCTATGGGTGATCGAAACAACACCTTATAGACTCAGGCTCTCCGAGGTTGAAAAGCAATATCACAACAAAAAACGAGATTCTTCGGGTGGTCGAAGTAGCACCTTATAGGCTAAGGCTCTCCGAGGATACCAAAGCAGTATCTCAAAAAAATACGAGATTCTTGGGGTGGTCAAAGCAGGACCTTATAGACTAAGGTTCTCCGAGGATACGAAAGAAGTATCTCAACAAAACATGAGATTCTTCGGGTGGTCTAGGCGACACTTTATAGACTAAGGCACTCCAAGGATACCAAAGTAGTATCTTAACAAAACGAGAGATTCTTTGGGTGGTCGAAGCAGTACCTTATAGAATAAGGCCCTCCGAGGATACCAATGCAGTATCTCAACAAAACACGAGATTCTTTGGGTGATCTAAGCAGCACCTTATAGACTAAGGTTCTTTGAGGATACCAAAGCAGTATCTCGATAAACCATGTGATTCTTTGGGTGGTCGAAGCAGAACCTTATAGACTAAGGTTCTTCGAGGATACCAAAGCAGTATCTCAACAAAACACAAGATTCTTCGGGTGGTCAAAGCAACACCTTATAGACTAAGCCTCTCCTAGGATACCAAAGAAGTATCTAAACAAAACACAATATTCTTTGGGTGATCGAAGCAGCACCTTATATACTAATGTTCTTCGAGGATACCAAAGCAGTATCTCAATAACACACGAGATTCTTCTGGTGGTCGAAGCAGCACCTTATAGACTAAGGCTCTCCGAGGATACCAAAGCAGTATCTCAAGAAAACACGAGATTCTTCGGGTTCTCGAAGCAGCACCATATAGACTAAGGCTCTCCGAGGATACCAAAGCAGTATCTCAACAAAACACGAGATTCTTCGGGTGGTCGAAGCAGCACCCTATAAACTAAGGCTCTCTGAGGATACCAAAGCAGTATCTCATCAAAACACGAGATTCATCGGGTGGTCGAAGCAGTACCTTATAGACTAAGGCTCTCCGAGGATACCAAAGAAATATCTCAACAAAATACGAGATTCTTCTGGTGGTCGAAGCAGATCCTTATAGACTAAGGCTCTCCGAGGATACCAAAGCAGTATCTCAACAAAACAAGAGATTCTTTGGGTGGCCAAAGAAGCACCTTATATACTAAGGCTCTCCGAGGATACCAAAATAGTATCTTTATAAAACATGAAATTCTTCGGGTTGTCGAAGCAGCACCTTATAGACAAAGGCTCACCGAGGATACCAAAACAATCTAACCAAAAAACGAGATTCTTCGGGTGGTCGAAGCAGCACCTTATAGACTAAGGCTCTCCGAGGATACCAAAGCAGTATCTCAACAAAACACGAGATTCTCTGCGTGATCAAAGCAGCACCTTATAAATTAAGGTTCTACGAGGATACCAAAGCAGTATCTCCATAAAACACGAGATTCTTTGAATGGTCAAAGCAGCACCTTATAGACTAAAGTTCTCCGAGTATACCAAAGCAGTATCTCAACAAAACCCGAGATTCTTCGGTTGGTTAAAGCAGCAGCTTATAGACTAAGGCTCTCCCAGGATACCAAAGCAGTATCTCAACAAAACACGAGATTCTTTAAGTGATCGAAACAGCACCTTATAGACTCAGGCTCTCCGAGGATACCAAAGCAGTATCACAACAAAACATGAGATTCTTTGGGTGGTCGAAGTAGCGCCTTTTAAACTAAGGTTCTCCGTGGATACCAAAGCAGTATCTCCATAAAACACGAGATTCTTTGAGTGGTCGAAGCAGCACCTTATAGACTAAAGTTCTCTGAGGGTACCAACGCAGTATCTCAACAAAACACGAGATTCTTCGGGTGGTTGAAGCAGCAGCTTATAGACTAAGGCTCTCTGACGATACCAAACCAATCTTAAAAAAACACAAGATTCTTTGGGTAGTCGAAGTAGAACGTTATAGGCTAAGGCTCTCCGAGGATACCAAAGAAGTATCTCAACAAAACACGAGATTCTTCGGGTGGTCGAAGTAGGACCTTATACACTAGGGTTCTCCGAGGATACGAAAGAAGTATCTCAACAAAACGCGAGATTCTTCAGTAGGTCGAGGCGGCACTTTATAGGCTAAGGCTCTACGAGGATACCAAAGAAGTATCTCAACAAAACGAGAGATTCTTTGGGTGGTCGAAGCAGCACCTTATAAACTAAGGCTCTCCGAGGATACCAAAGCAGTATCTCAACAAAACACGAGATTCTTTGGGTGATCGAAGCAGCACCTTATAGACTAAGGTTCTTTGAGGATACCAAAGCAAAATCTCGAAAAACCATGAGATTCTTAGGGTGGTCGAAGCAGGACCTTATAGACTAAGGATCTTCGAGGATACCAAAGCAGTATCTCAACAAAACACGAGATTCTTCGGGTGGTCGAAGCAACACCTTATAGACTAAGTCTCTCTGAGGATACCAAAGCAGTATCTAAACAAAATTTGATATTCTTTGGGTGATCGAAGCAACAACTTATATACTAATGTTTTTCGAGGATACTAAAGCAGTATCTCAACAACACACAAGATTCTTCGGGTGATCGAAGCAGCACCTTATATACTAATGTTCTCTGAGGATACCAAAGCAGTATCTCAACAACACACGAGATTCTTCTGGTGGTCGAAGCAGCACCTAATAGACTAAGGCTCTCCGAGGATACCAAAGTAGTATCTCAAGAAAACACAAGATTCTTCGGGTGCTTGAAGCAGCACCTTATAGACTAAGGCTCTCCGAGGATACCAAAGCAGTATCTCAACAAAACACGAGATTCTTCAGGGGGTCAAAGCAGCACCTTATTGACTAAGGCTCTCCGAGGAAACCAAAACAGTACCTCAATAAAACACGAGATTCTTCGGGTGGTCGAAGCAGCACCTTATAGAGAAAGGCTCTCCGAGGATACCAAAACAATCTCAACAAAAAACAAGATTCTTCGGGTGGTCGAAGCACCACCTTATAGGCTAAGGCTATCTGAGGATACCAAAGCAGTATCTCAACAAAACACGAGATTCTTCGTGTGCTCGAAGCAGCACATTATAGACTAAGGCTCTCCGAGGATATGAAAGATGTATCTCAACAAAACACGAGATTCTTTGGGTGGTCGAAGCAGCATTTTATATACTAAGGCTCTCCGAGGATACCAAAGAAGTATCTCAAGAAAAACCGAGATTCTTCAGGTGGTCGAAGCAGGACCTTATAGACTAACGCTCTCCGAGGATACCAAAGTAGTATCTCAACAAAACATGAGATTCTTTGGGTGATCGAAGCAGCACCTTATAAACTAAGGTCCTCCGAGGATACCAAAGCAGTATCTCCATAAAACACGAGATTCTTTGAATGGTCAAAGCAGCACCTTATAGACTAAAGTTCTCCGAGGATACCAAAGCAGTATCTCAACAAAACACGAGATTCTTTGGGTGATCGAAACAACACCTTATAGACTAAGGATCTCCGAGGATACCAAAGCAGTATTTCAACAAAATACGAGATTCTTTTGGTGGTCGAAGCAGTACCTTATAGACTAAGGCTCTCTGAGGATACCAAAGCAGTATCTCAACAAAATACAAGATTCTTCGGGTAGTCGAAGAAGCACCTTATAGACTAAGGCTCTCCGAGGATACCAAAGCAGTATCTCAACAAAACACGGGATTCTTTGGGTGATCGAAGCAGCACCTTATAAACTAAGGTTCTCCGAGGATACCAAAGTAGTATCTCCATAAAACACGAGATTCTTTGAGTGGTCAAGGCAACACCTTATAGACTAAAGTTCTTCGAGGATACCAACGCAATATCTGAATAAAACACGAGATTCTTCGGGTGGTTGAAGCAGCAGCTTATAGACAAAGGCTCTCCGAGGATAACAAAGCAGTATCTCAACAAAACACGAGATTCTATGGGTGATCGAACCAACACCTTATAGACTCAGGCTCTCCGAGGATACCAAAGCAGTATCACAACAAAAGACGAGATTCTTCGTGTGGTCGAAGCAGCACCTTATAGACTAAGTCTCTTCGAGGATACCAACAAAACACGTGATTCATGGGGTGGTCTAAGCAGGACCTTATAGAATAAGGTTCTCCGAGAATACGAAAGAAGTATCTTAACAAAACGCGAGATTCTTCGGGTGGTCTAGGCGAAACTTTATAGACTAAGGCTCTCCGAGGATACCAAAGCAGTATCTCAACAAAACACGAGATTCTTTGGGTGGTCGAAGCAGCACCTTATAGACTAAGGTTCTTCGAGGATACCAAAGCAGTATCTCAACAAAACACGAGATTCTTCGGGTGGTCGAAGCAACACCTTATAGACTAAGCCTCTCCGAGGATACCAAAGCAGTATCTAAATAAAACACAATATTCTTTGGGTGATCGAAGCAGCACCTTATATACTAATGTTCTCTGAGGATACCAAAGCAGTATCTCAACAACACACGAGATTCTTCTGGTGGTCGAAGCAGCACCTTATAGACTAAGGCTCTCCGAGGATACCAAAGTAGTATCCCAAGAAAACACGAGATTCTTCGGGTGCTTGAAGCCACACCTTATAGACTAAGGCTCTCCGAGGATACCAAAGCAGTATCTCAAAAAAACACGAGATTCTTCGGGTGGTCCAAGTAGCACCTTATAAACTAAGGCTCTCTGAGGATACCAAAGCAGTATCTCAACAAAACACGAGATTCTTTGGGTGATCGAAGCAGCACCTTATAGACTAAGGTTCTTTGAGGATACCAAAGCAGTATCTCGACAAACCATGAGATTCTTTGGGTGGTCGAAGCAGCACCTTATAGACTAAGGTTCTTCGAGGATACCAAAGCAGTATCTCAACAAAACACGAGATTCTTCGGGTGGTCGAAGCAACAACTTATAGATTAAGCCTCTCCGAGGATACCAAAGCAGTATCTAAATAAAACACAATATTCTTTGGGTGATCGAAGCAGCACCTTATATACTAATGTTCTCTGAGGATACCAAAGCAGTATCTCAACAACACACGAGATTCTTCTGGTGGTCAAAGCAGCACCTAATAGACTAAGGCTCTCCGAGGATACCAAAGTAGTATCTCAAGAAAACACAAGATTCTTCGGGTGCTTGAAGCAGCACCTTATAGACTAAGGCTCTCCGAGGATACCAAAGCAGTATCTCAACAAAACACGAGATTCTTCGGGTGGTCCAAGTAGCACCTTATAAACTAAGGCTCTCCGAGGATACCAAAGATATATCTCAACAAAATACGAGATTCTTCGGGTGTTCGAAGCAGCACCATATAGACTAAGGCTCTCCGATGATAGTAAAGCAGTATCTCAATAAAACACGAGATTCTTCGGGTGGTTGAAGCAGCAGCTTATAGACAAAGGCTCTCCGAGGATAACAAAGCAGTATCTCAACAAAACACGAGATTCTATGGGTGATCGAACCAACACCTTATAGACTCAGGCTCTCCGAGGATACCAAAGCAGTATCACAACAAAAGACGAGATTCTTCGTGTGGTCGAAGCAGCACCTTATAGACTAAGTCTCTTCGAGGATACCAACAAAACACGTGATTCATGGGGTGGTCTAAGCAGGACCTTATAGACTAAGGTTCTCCGAGAATACGAAAGAAGTATCTTAACAAAACGCGAGATTCTTCGGGTGGTCTAGGCGAAACTTTATAGACTAAGGCTCTCCGAGGATACCAAAGCAGTATCTCAACAAAACACGAGATTCTTTGGGTGGTCGAAGCAGCACCTTATAGACTAAGGTTCTTCGAGGATACCAAAGCAGTATCTCAACTAAACACGAGATTCTTCGGGTGGTCGAAGCAACACCTTATAGACTAAGCCTCTCCGAGGATACCAAAGCAGTATCTAAATAAAACACAATATTCTTTGGGTGATCGAAGCAGCACCTTATATACTAATGTTCTCTGAGGATACCAAAGCAGTATCTCAACAACACACGAGATTCTTCTGGTGGTCGAAGCAGCACCTTATAGACTAAGGCTCTCCGAGGATACCAAAGTTGTATCCCAAGAAAACACGAGATTCTTCGGGTGCTTGAAGCAACACCTTATAGACTAAGGCTCTCCGAGGATACCAAAGCAGTATCTCAACAAAACACGAGATTCTTCGGGTGGTCCAAGTAGCACCTTATAAACTAAGGCTCTCTGAGGATACCAAAGCAGTATCTCAACAAAACACGAGATTCTTTGGGTGATCGAAGCAGCACCTTATAGACTAAGGTTCTTTGAGGATACCAAAGCAGTATCTCGACAAACCATGAGATTCTTTGGGTGGTCGAAGCAGCACCTTATAGACTAAGGTTCTTCGAGGATACCAAAGCAGTATCTCAACAAAACACGAGATTCTTCGGGTGGTCGAAGCAACAACTTATAGATTAAGCCTCTCCGAGGATACCAAAGCAGTATCTAAATAAAACACAATATTCTTTGGGTGATCGAAGCAGCACCTTATATACTAATGTTCTCTGAGGATACCAAAGCAGTATCTCAACAACACACGAGATTCTTCTGGTGGTCGAAGCAGCACCTAATAGACTAAGGCTCTCCGAGGATACCAAAGTAGTATCTCAAGAAAACACAAGATTCTTCGGGTGCTTGAAGCAGCACCTTATAGACTAAGGCTCTCCGAGGATACCAAAGCAGTATCTCAACAAAACACGAGATTCTTCGGGTGGTCCAAGTAGCACCTTATAAACTAAGGCTCTCCGAGGATACCAAAGATATATCTCAACAAAATACGAGATTCTTCGGGTGTTCGAAGCAGCACCATATAGACTAAGGCTCTCCGATGATAGTAAAGCAGTATCTCAATAAAACACGAGATTCTTCGGGTGGTTGAAGCAGCAGCTTATAGACAAAGTCTCTCCGAGGATAACAAAGCAGTATCTCAACAAAACACGAGATTTTATGGGTGATCGAACCAACACCTTATAGACTCAGGCTCTCCGAGGATACCAAAGCAGTATCACAACAAAAGACGAGATTCTTCGTGTGGTCGAAGCAGCACCTTATAGACTAAGTCTCTTCGAGGATACCAACAAAACACGTGATTCATGGGGTGGTCTAAGCAAGACCTTATAGACTAAGGTTCTCCGAGAATACGAAAGAAGTATCTTAACAAAACGCGAGATTCTTCGGGTGGTCTAGGCGAAACTTTATAGACTAAGGCTCTCCGAGGATACCAAAGCAGTATCTCAACAAAACACGAGATTCTTTGGGTGGTCGAAGCAGCACCTTATAGACTAAGGTTCTTCGAGGATACCAAAGCAGTATCTCAACAAAACACGAGATTCTTCGGGTGGTCGAAGCAACACCTTATAGACTAAGCCTCTCCGAGGATACCAAAGCAGTATCTAAATAAAACACAATATTCTTTGGGTGATCGAAGCAGCACCTTATATACTAATGTTCTCTGAGGATACCAAAGCAGTATCTCAACAACACACGAGATTCTTCTGGTGGTCGAAGCAACACCTTATAGACTAAGGCTCTCCGAGGATACCAAAGTAGTATCCCAAGAAAACACGAGATTCTTCGGGTGCTTGAAGCAACACCTTATAGACTAAGGCTCTCCGAGGATACCAAAGCAGTATCTCAACAAAACACGAGATTCTTCGGGTGGTCCAAGTAGCACCTTATAAACTAAGGCTCTCTGAGGATACCAAAGCAGTATCTCAACAAAACACGAGATTCTTTGGGTGATCGAAGCAGCACCTTATAGACTAAGGTTCTTTGAGGATACCAAAGCAGTATCTCGACAAACCATGAGATTCTTTGGGTGGTCGAAGCAGCACCTTATAGACTAAGGTTCTTCGAGGATACCAAAGCAGTATCTCAACAAAACACGAGATTCTTCGGGTGGTCGAAGCAACAACTTATAGATTAAGCCTCTCCGAGGATACCAAAGCAGTATCTAAATAAAACACAATATTCTTTGGGTGATCGAAGCAGCACCTTATATACAAATGTTCTCTGAGGATACCAAAGCAGTATCTCAACAACACACGAGATTCTTCTGGTGGTCGAAGCAGCACCTAATAGACTAAGGCTCTCCGAGGATACCAAAGTAGTATCTCAAGAAAACACAAGATTCTTCGGGTGCTTGAAGCAGCACCTTATAGACTAAGGCTCTCCGAGGATACCAAAGCAGTATCTCAACAAAACACGAGATTCTTCGGGTGGTCCAAGTAGAACCTTATAAACTAAGGCTCTCCGAGGATACCAAAGATATATCTCAACAAAATACGAGATTCTTCGGGTGTTCGAAGCAGCACCATATAGACTAAGGCTCTCCGATGATAGTAAAGCAGTATCTCAATAAAACACGAGATTCTTTTTATGGTCGAAGCAGCTCCTTATAGACTAAGGTTCTCCGAGTATACCAAATCAGTATCTCAACAAAACAAAAGATTCTTCGGGGGGTCAAAGAAGCACCTTATAGACTAAGGCTCTCCGAGGATACCAAAACAGTATCTCAATAAAACACGAGATTCTTCGGCTTGTCGAAGCAGCACCTTATAGACTAAGGCTCTCCGAGGATACCAAAACAATCTCAACAAAAAACGAGATTCTTCGGGTGGTCGAAGCAACACCTTATAGGCTAAGGCTCTCTGAGGATGCCAAAGCAGTATCTCAACAAAACACGAGATTCTTCGGGTGGTCGAAGCAGCACCTTATAGTAAATGGCTCTCTGAGGATACGAAAGAAGTATCTCAACAAAACGCGAGATTCTTCGGGTCATTGAAGCAGCACTTTATAGACTAAAGCTCTCCGAGGATACCAAAGAAGTATCTCAACAAAACGCGAGATTCTTTGGTGGTTAAAGAAGCACCTTATAGACTAAGGCTCTCCGAGGATACCAAATTAGTATCTCAAGAAAACACAAGATTCTTCGGGTGGTCAAAGCAGCACCTTATAAACTAAGGCTCTCCGAGGATACCAAAGCAGTATCTCAACAAAACAAGAGATTCTTCGGGTCGTCGAAGCAGGACCTTATAAACTAAGGCTCTCCGAGGATACCAAAACAGTATCTCATCAAAACACAAGATTCTTCGGGTGGTCAAAGCAGCACCTTATAAACTAAGGCTCTCCGAGGATACCAAAGCAATATCTCAACAAAACACGAGATTCGTCGGGTCTTCGAAGTAGCACCTTATATACTAAGGCTCTCCGAGGATACCAATGAAATATCTCAACAAAACACAAGATTCTTCGGGTGTTCGAAGCAGCACCATATAGACTAAGGCTCTCCGATGATACCAAAGCAGTATCTCAATAAAACACGAGATTCTTTTTGTGGTCGAAGCAGCTCCTTATAGACTAAGGCTCTCCGAGGATACCAAAGCAGTATCTCAACAAAACACAAGATTCTTCGGGTGGTCAAAGAAGCACCTTATAGACTAAGGCTCTCTGAGGATACAAAAACAGTATCTCAATAAAACATGAGATTCTTCGGGTTGTCAAAGCAGCGCCTTATAGACTAAGGCTCTCCGAGGATACAAAAACAATCTCAACAAAAAACGAGATTCTTCGGGTGGTCGAAGCAACACCTTATAGGCTAAGACTCTCTGAGGATACCAAAGCAGTATCTCAACAAAACACGAGATTATTCGGGTGGTCGAAGCAGCACCTTATAGACTAAGTTTCTCCGAGGATACCAAAACAATATCTCAATAAAACACGAGATTCTTCGGGTGGTCGAAGCAGCACCTTATAGACTAAGGCTATCTGACGATACCAATCCAATCTTAACAAAACATAAGATTCTTTAGGTAGTCGAAGTAGCACCTTATAAGCTAAGGCTCTCCGAGGATACCAAAGTAGTATATCAACAAAACACGAGATTCTTGGGGTGGTCGAAGCAGGACCTTATAGACTAAGGTTCTCCAAGGATACGAAAGAAGTATCTCAACAAAACGCGAGATTCTTCGGATGGTCTAGGCGACACTTTGTAGACTAAGGCTCTCCGAGGATACCAAAGAAGTATCTCAACAAAACGAGAGATTCTTTGGGTGGTCGAAGCAGCACCTTATAGACTAAGGCTCTCCGAGGATACCAAAACAATCTCACCAAAAAACGAGATTCTTCGGGTGGTCGAAGCAACACCTTATAGGCTAAGGCTCTCTGAGGATACCAAAGCAGTATCTCAACAAAACACGATATTCTTCGGGTGGTCGAAGTAGTACCTTATAGACTAAGGCTCTCCGAGGATACCAAAGAAATATCTCAACAAAATACGAGATTCTTCGAGTGTTCGAAGCAGCACCATATAGACTAAGGCTCTCCGATGATACTAAAGCAGTATCTCAATAAAACACGAGATTCTTTTTGTGGTCGAAGCAGCTCCTTATAGACTAAGGCTCTCCAAGTATACCAATGCAGTGTCTCAACAAAACACGAGATTCTTCGGGTGGTCAAAGAAGCACCTTATAGACTAAGGCTCTCCGAGGATACCAAATCAATATCTTAATAAAACACGAGATTCTTCGGGTTGTCGAAGCAGCACCTTATAGACTAAGGCTCTCCGAGGATACCAAAACAATCTCACCAAAAAACGAGATTCTTCGGGTGGTCGAAGCAACACCTTATAGGCTAAGGCTCTCTGAGGATACCAAAGCAGTATCTCAACAAAACACGAGATTCTTCGGGTGGTCGAAGTAGTACCTTATAGACTAAGGCTCTCCGAGGATACCAAAAAAATATCTCAACAAAATACGAGATTCTTCAGGTGTTCGAAGCAGCACGATATAGACTAAGGCTCTCCGATGATACTAAAGCAGTATCTCAATAAAACACGAGATTCTTTTTGTGGTCGAAGCAGCTCCTTATAGACTAAGGCTCTCCAAGTATACCAAAGCAGTGTCTCAACAAAACACGAGATTCTTCGGGTGGTCAAAGAAGCACCTTATAGACTAAGGCTCTCCGAGGATACCAAAACAATATCTTAATAAAACACGAGATTCTTCGGGTTGTCGAAGCAGCACCTTATAGACTAAGGCTCTCCGAGGATACCAAAACAATCTCACAAAAAAACGATATTCTTCGGGTGGTCGAAGCAACACCTTATAGGCTAAGGCTCTCTGAGGATACCAAAGCAGTATCTCAACAAAACACGAGATTCTTCAGGTGGTCGAAGTAGTACCTTATAGACTAAGCCTCTCCGAAGATACCAAAGAAATATCTCAACAAAATACGAGATTCTTCAGGTGTTCGAAGCAGCACCATATAGACTAAGGCTCTCCGATGATACTAAAGCAGTATCTCAATAAAACACGAGATTCTTTTTGCGGTCGAAGCAGCTCCTTATAGACTAAGGCTCTCCTAGTATACCAAAGCAGTGTCTCAACAAAACACGAGATTCTTCGGGTGGTCAAAGAAGCACCTTATAGACTAAGGCTCTCCAAGGATACAAAAATAGTATCTCAATAAAACATGAGATTCTTCGGGTGGTCAAAGAAGCACCTTATAGACTAAGGCTCTCCGAGGATACAAAAACAGTATCTCAATAAAACATGAGATTCTTCGGGTTGTCAAAGCAGCGCCTTATAGACTAAGGCTCTCCGAGGATACAAAAACAATCTCAACAAAAAACGAGATTCTTCGGGTGGTCGAAGCAACACCTTATAGGCTAAGACTCTCTGAGGATACCAAAGCAGTATCTCAACAAAACACGAGATTATTCGGGTGGTCGAAGCAGCACCTTATAGACTAAGTCTCTCCGAGGAGACCAAAACAATATCTCAATAAAACACGAGATTCTTCGGGTGGTCGAAGCAGCACCTTATAGACTAAGGCTATCTGACGATACCAATCCAATCTTAACAAAACACAAGATTCTTTGGGTAGTCGAAGTAGCACCTTATAAGCTAAGGCTCTCCGAGGATACCAAAGTAGTATATCAACAAAACACGAGATTCTTGGGGTGGTCGAAGCAGGACCTTATAGACTAAGGTTCTCCGAGGATACGAAAGAAGTATCTCAACAAAACGCGAGATTCTTCGGATGGTCTAGGCGACACTTTGTAGACTAAGGCTCTCCGAGGATACCAAAGAAGTATCTCAACAAAACGAGAGATTCTTTGGGTGGTCGAAGCAGCACCTTATAGACTAAGGCTCTCCGAGGATACCAAAACAATCTCACCAAAAAACGAGATTCTTCGGGTGGTCGAAGCAACACCTTATAGGCTAAGGCTCTCTGAGGATACCAAAGCAGTATCTCAACAAAACACGAGATTCTTCGGGTGGTCGAAGTAGTACCTTATAGACTAAGGCTCTCCGAGGATACCAAAGAAATATCTCAACAAAATACGAGATTCTTCGAGTGTTCGAAGCAGCACCATATAGACTAAGGCTCTCCGATGATACTAAAGCAGTATCTCAATAAAACACGAGATTCTTTTTGTGGTCGAAGCCGCTCCTTATAGACTAAGGCTCTCCAAGTATACCAATGCAGTGTCTCAACAAAACACGAGATTCTTCGGGTGGTCAAAGAAGCACCTTATAGACTAAGGCTCTCCGAGGATACCAAATCAATATCTTAATAAAACACGAGATTCTTCGGGTTGTCGAAGCAGCACCTTATAGACTAAGGCTCTCCGAGGATACCAAAACAATCTCACCAAAAAACGAGATTCTTCGGGTGGTCGAAGCAACACCTTATAGGCTAAGGCTCTCTGAGGATACCAAAGCAGTATCTCAACAAAACACGAGATTCTTCGGGTGGTCGAAGTAGTACCTTATAGACTAAGGCTCTCCGAGGATACCAAAAAAATATCTCAACAAAATACGAGATTCTTCAGGTGTTCGAAGCAGCACCATATAGACTAAGGCTCTCCGATGATACTAAAGCAGTATCTCAATAAAACACGAGATTCTTTTTGTGGTCGAAGCAGCTCCTTATAGACTAAGGCTCTCCAAGTATACCAAAGCAGTGTCTCAACAAAACACGAGATTCTTCGGGTGGTCAAAGAAGCACCTTATAGACTAAGGCTCTCCGAGGATACCAAAACAATATCTTAATAAAACACGAGATTATTCGGGCTGTCGAAGCAGCACCTTATAGACTAAGGCTCTCCGAGGATACCAAAACAATCTCAACAAAAAAAGAGATTCTTCGGGTGGTTAAAGCAACACCTTATAGACTAAGGCTCTCTGAGGATACCAAAGCAGTATCTCAACAAAACACGAGATTCTTCAGGTGGTCGAAGTAGTACCTTATAGACTAAGCCTCTCCGAAGATACCAAAGAAATATCTCAACAAAATACGAGATTATTCGGGTGGTCGAAGCAGCACCTTATAGACTAAGTCTCTCCGAGGATACCAAAACAATATCTCAATAAAACACGAGATTCTTCGGGTGGTCGAAGCAGCTCCTTATAGACTAAGGCTATCTGACGATACCAAACCAATCTTAACAAAACACAAGATTCTTTGGGTAGTCGAAGTAGCACCTTATAAGCTAAGGCTCTCCGAGGATACCAAAGTAGTATATCAACAAAACACGAGATTCTTGGGGTGGTCGAAGCAGGGCCTTATAGACTAAGGTTCTCCGAGGATACGAAAGAAGTATCTCACCAAATCGCGAGATTCTTCGGGTGGTCTAGGCGACACTTTATAGACTAAGGCTCTCCGAGGATACCAAAGAAATATCTCAACAAAACGAGAGATTCTTTGGGTGGTCGAAGCAGCACCTTATAGACTAAGGCTCTCCGAGGATACCAAAACAATCTCACCAAAAAACGAGATTCTTCGGGTGGTCGAAGCAACACCTTATAGGCTTAGGCTCTCTAAGGATACCAAAGCAGTATCTCAACAAAACACGAGATTCTTCGGGTGGTCGAAGTAGTACCTTATAGACTAAGTCTCTCCGAGGATACCAAAGAATTATCTCAAGAAAATACGAGATTCTTCGAGTGTTCGAAGCAGCACCATATAGACTAAGGCTCTCTGATGATACTAAAGCAGTATCTCTATAAAACACGAGATTCTTTTTGTGGTCGAAGCAGCTCCTTATAGACTAAGGCTCTCCAAGTATACCAAAGCAGTGTCTCAACAAAACACGAGATTCTTCGGGTGGTCAAAGAAGCACCTTATAGACTAAGGCTCTCCGAGGATACCAAATCAATATCTTAATAAAACACGAGATTCTTCGGGTTGTCGAAGCAGCACCTTATAGACTAAGGCTCTCCGAGGATACCAAAATAATCTCACCAAAAAACGAGATTCTTCAGGTGGTCGAAGCAACACCTTATAGGCTAAGGCTCTCTGAGGATACCAAAGCAGTATCTCAATAAAACACGAGATTCTTCAGGTGGTCGAAGTAGTACCTTATAGACTAAGCCTCTCCGAGGATACCAAAGAAATATCTCAACTAAATACGAGATTCTTCAGGTGTTCGAAGCAGCACCATATAGACTAAGGCTCTTCGATGATACTAAAGCAGTATCTCAATAAAACACGAAATTCTTTTTGTGGTCGAAGCAGCTCCTTATAGACTAAGGCTCTCCAAGTATACCAAAGCAGTGTCTCAACAAAACACGAGATTCTTCAGGTGGTCAAAGAAGCACCTTATAGACTAAGGCTCTTCGAGGATACAAAAACAGTATCTCAATAAAACATGAGATTCTTCGGGTTGTCAAAGCAGCACCTTATAGACTAAGGCTCTCCGAGGATACAAAAACAATCTCAACGAAAAAAGAGATTCTTCGGGTGGTCGAAGCAACACCTTATAGACTAAGGCTCTCTGAGGATACCAAAGCAGTATCTCAATAAAACACGAGATTCTTCGGGTGGTCGAAGCAACACCTTATAGACTAAGTCTCTCCGAGGATACCAAAACAATATCTCAATAAATACGAGATTCTTCGGGTGGTCGAAGCAGCACCTTATAGACTAAGGCTCTCTGACGATACCAAACCAATCTTAACAAAAAACAAGATTCTTTGGGTAGTCGAAGTAGCACCTTATAGGCTAAGGGTCTCCGAGGATACCAAAGCAGTATATCAACAAAACACGAGATTCTTGGGGTGGTAGAAGCAGGACCTTATAGACTAAGGTTCTCCGAGGATACGAAAGAAGTATCTCAACAAAACGCGAGATTCTTCGGGAGGTCTAGGCGACACTTTATAGACTAAGGCTCTCCAAGGATACCAAAGAAGTATCTCAACAAAACGAGAGATTCTTTGGGTGGTCGAAGCAGCACCTTATAGACTAAGGCTCTCCGAGGATACCAAAACAAAATCACCAAAAAACGAGATTCTTCGGGTGGTCGAAGCAACACCTTATAGGCTAAGGCTCTCTGAGGATACCAAAGCAGTATCTCAACCAAACACGAGATTCTTCGGGTGGTCGAAGTAGTACCCTATAGACTAAGGCTCTCCGAGGATACCAAAGAATTATCTCAAGAAAATACGAGATTCTTCGAGTGTTCGAAGCAGCACCATATAGACTAAGGCTCTCCGATGATACTAAAGCAGTATCTCAATAAAACACGAGATTCTTTTTGTGGTCGAAGCAGCTCCTTATAGACTAAGGCTCTCCAAGTATACCAATGCAGTGTCTCAACAAAACACGAGATTCTTCGGGTGGTCAAAGAAGCACCTTATAGACTAAGGCTCTCCGAGGATACCAAATCAATATCTTAATAAAACACGAGATTCTTCGGGTTGTCGAAGCAGCACCTTATAGACTAAGGCTCTCCCAGGATACCAAAATAATCTCACCAAAAAACGAGATTCTTCGGGTGGTCGAAGCAACACCTTATAGGCTAAGGCTCTCTGAGGATACCAAAGCAGTATCTCAACAAAACACGAGATTCTTCGGGTGGTCGAAGTAGTACCTTATAGACTAAGGCTCTCCGAGGATACCAAAGAAATATCTCAACAAAATACGAGATTCTTCAGGTGTTCGAAGCAGCACCATATAGACTAAGGCTCTCCGATAATACTAAAGCAGTATCTCAATAAAACACGAGATTCTTTTTGTGGCCGAAGCAGCTCCTTATAGACTAAGGCTCTCCAAGTATACCAAAGCAGTATCTCAACAAAACACGAGATTCTTCGGGTAGTCAAAGAAGCACCTTATAGACTAAGGCTCTCCGAGGATACCAAAACAATATCTTAATAAAACACGAGATTCTTCGGGTTGTCGAAGCAGCACCTTATAGACTAAGGCTCTCCGAGGATACCAAAACAATCTCACAAAAAAACGATATTCTTCGGGTGGTCGAAGCAACACCTTATAGGCTAAGGCTCTCTGAGTATACCAAAGCAGTATCTCAATAAAACACAAGATTCTTCAGGTGGTCGAAGTAGTACCTTATAGACTAAGCCTCTCCGAGGATACCAAAGAAATATCTCAACAAAATACGAGATTCTTCAGGTGTTCGAAGCAGCACCATATAGACTAAGGCTCTCCGATGATACTAAAGCAGTATCTCAATAAAACACGAGATTCTTTTTGTGGTCGAAGCAGCTCCTTATAGACTAAGGCTCTCCAAGTATACCAAAGCAGTGTCTCAACAAAACACGAGATTCTTCGGGTGGTCAAAGAAGCACCTTATAGACTAAGGCTCTCCGAGGATACAAAAACAGTATCTCAATAAAACATGAGATTCTTCGGGTTGTCAAAGCAGCACCTTATAGACTAAGGCTCTCCGAGGATACAAAAACAATTTCAACGAAAAAAGAGATTCTTCGGGTGGTCGAAGCAACACCTTATAGACTAAGGCTCTCTGAGGATACCAAAGCAGTATCTCAATAAAACACGAGATTCTTCGGGTGGTCGAAGCAACACCTTATAGACTAAGTCTCTCCGAGGATACCAAAACAATATCTCAATAAAACACGAGATTCTTCGGGTGGTCGAAGCAGCACCTTATAGACTAAGGCTCTCTGACGATACCAAACCAATCTTAACAAAAAACAAGATTCTTTGGGTAGTCGAAGTAGCACCTTATAGGCTAAGGGTCTCAGAGGATACCAAAGCAGTATATCAACAAAACACGAGATTCTTGGGGTGGTCGAAGCAGGACCTAATAGACTAAGGTTCTCCGAGGATACGAAAGAAGTATCTCAACAAAACGCGAGATTCTTCGGGAGGTCTAGGCGACACTTTATAGACTAAGGCTCTCCAAGGATACCAAAGAAGTATCTCAACAAAATGAGAGATTCTTTGGGTGGTCGAAGCAGCACCTTATAGACTAAGGCTCTCCGAGGATACCAAAACAATCTCACCAAAAAACGAGATTCTTCGGGTGGTCGAAGCAACACCTTATAGGCTAAGGCTCTCTGAGGATACCAAAGCAGTATCTCAACAAAACACGAGTTTCTTCGGGTGGTCGAAGTAGTACCTTATAGACTAAGGCTCTCCGAGGATACCAAAGAATTATCTCAACAAAATACGAGATTCTTCGAGTGTTCGAAGCAGCACCATATAGACTAAGGCTCTCCGATGATACTAAAGCAGTATCTCAATAAAACACGAGATTCTTTTTGTGGTCGAAGCAGCTCCTTATAGACTAAGGCTCTCCAAGTATACCAATGCAGTGTCTCAACAAAACACGAGATTCTTCGGGTAGTCAAAGAAGCACCTTATAGACTAAGGCTCTCCGAGGATACCAAATCAATATCTTAATAAAACACGAGATTCTTCGGGTTGTCGAAGCAGCACCTTATAGACTAAGGCTCTCCCAGGATACCAAAATAATCTCACCAAAAAACGAGATTCTTCGGGTGGTCGAAGCAACACCTTATAGGCTAAGGCTCTCCGAGGATACCAAAGCAGTATCTCAACAAAACACGAGATTCTTCGGGTGGTCGAAGTAGTACCTTATAGACTAAGGCTCTCCGAGGATACCAAAGAAATATCTCAACAAAATACGAGATTCTTCAGGTGTTCGAAGCAGCACCATATAGACTAAGGCTCTCCGATGATACTAAAGCAGTATCTCAATAAAACACGAGATTCTTTTTGTGGTCGAAGCAGCTCCTTATAGACTAAGGCTCTCCAAGTATACCAAAGCAGTATCTCAACAAAACACGAGATTCTTCGGGTAGTCAAAGAAGCACCTTATAGACTAAGGCTCTCCGAGGATACCAAAACAATATCTTAATAAAACACGAGATTCTTCGGGTTGTCGAAGCAGCACCTTATAGACTAAGGCTCTCCGAGGATACCAAAACAATCTCACAAAAAAACGATATTCTTCGGGTGGTCGAAGCAACACCTTATAGGCTAAGGCTCTCTGAGTATACCAAAGCAGTATCTCAATAAAACACAAGATTCTTCAGGTGGTCGAAGTAGTACCTTATAGACTAAGCCTCTCCGAGGATACCAAAGAAATATCTCAACAAAATACGAGATTCTTCAGGTGTTCGAAGCAGCACCATATAGACTAAGGCTCTCCGATGATACTAAAGCAGTATCTCAATAAAACACGAGATTCTTTTTGTGGTCGAAGCAGCTCCTTATAGACTAAGGCTCTCCAAGTATACCAAAGCAGTGTCTCAACAAAACACGAGATTCTTCGGGTGGTCAAAGAAGCACCTTATAGACTAAGGCTCTCCGAGGATACAAAAACAGTATCTCAATAAAACATGAGATTCTTCGGGTTGTCAAAGCAGCACCTTATAGACTAAGGCTCTCCGAGGATACAAAAACAATTTCAACGAAAAAAGAGATTCTTCGGGTGGTCGAAGCAACACCTTATAGACTAAGGCTCTCTGAGGATACCAAAGCAGTATCTCAATAAAACACGAGATTCTTCGGGTGGTCGAAGCAACACCTTATAGACTAAGTCTCTCCGAGGATACCAAAACAATATCTCAATAAAACACGAGATTCTTCGGGTGGTCGAAGCAGCACCTTATAGACTAAGGCTCTCTGACGATACCAAACCAATCTTAACAAAAAACAAGATTCTTTGGGTAGTCGAAGTAGCACCTTATAGGCTAAGGGTCTCAGAGGATACCAAAGCAGTATATCAACAAAACACGAGATTCTTGGGGTGGTCGAAGCAGGACCTAATAGACTAAGGTTCTCCGAGGATACGAAAGAAGTATCTCAACAAAACGCGAGATTCTTCGGGAGGTCTAGGCGACACTTTATAGACTAAGGCTCTCCAAGGATACCAAAGAAGTATCTCAACAAAATGAGAGATTCTTTGGGTGGTCGAAGCAGCACCTTATAGACTAAGGCTCTCCGAGGACACCAAAACAATCTCACCAAAAAACGAGATTCTTCGGGTGGTCGAAGCAACACCTTATAGGCTAAGGCTCTCTGAGGATACCAAAGCAGTATCTCAACAAAACACGAGTTTCTTCGAGTGTTCGAAGCAGCACCATATAGACTAAGGCTCTCCGATGATACTAAAGCAGTATCTCAATAAATCACGAGATTCTTTTTGTGGTCGAAGCAGCTCCTTATAGACTAAGGCTCTCCAAGTATACCAATGCAGTGTCTCAACAAAACACGAGATTCTTCGGGTGGTCAAAGAAGCACCTTATAGACTAAGGCTCTCCGAGGATACCAAATCAATATCTTAATAAAACACGAGATTCTTCGGGTTGTCGAAGCAGCACCTTATAGACTAAGGCTCTCCGAGGATACCAAAATAATCTCACCAAAAAACGAGATTCTTCGGGTGGTCGAAGCAACACCTTATAGGCTAAGGCTCTCTGAGGATACCAAAGCAGTATCTCAACAAAACACGAGATTCTTCAGGTGGTCGAAGTAGTACCTTATAGACTAAGGCTCTCCGAGGATACCAAAGAAATATCTCAACAAAATACGAGATTCTTCAGGTGTTCGAAGCAGCACCATATAGACTAAGGCTCTCCGATGATACTAAAGCAGTATCTCAATAAAACACGAGATTCTTTTTGTGGTCGAAGCAGCTCCTTATAGACTAAGGCTCTCCAAGTATACCAAAGCAGTATCTCAACAAAACACGAGATTCTTCGGGTAGTCAAAGAAGCACCTTATAGACTAAGGCTCTCCGAGGATACCAAAACAATATCTTAATAAAACACGAGATTCTTCAGGTTGTCGAAGCAGCACCTTATAGACTAAGGCTCTCCGAGGATACCAAAACAATCTCACAAAAAAACGATATTCTTCGGGTGGTCGAAGCAACACCTTATAGGCTAAGGCTCTCTGAGTATACCAAAGCAGTATCTCAATAAAACACAAGATTCTTCAGGTGGTCGAAGTAGTACCTTATAGACTAAGCCTCTCCGAGGATACCAAAGAAATATCTCAACAAAATACGAGATTCTTCAGGTGTTCGAAGCAGCACCATATAGACTAAGGCTCTCCGATTATACTAAAGCAGTATCTCAATAAAACACGAGATTCTTTTTGTGGTCGAAGCAGCTCCTTATAGACTAAGGCTCTCCAAGTATACCAAAGCAGTGTCTCAACAAAACACGAGATTCTTCGGGTGGTCAAAGAAGCACCTTATAGACTAAGGCTCTCCGAGGATACAAAAACAGTATCTCAATAAAACATGAGATTCTTCGGGTTGTCAAAGCAGCACCTTATAGACTAAGGCTCTCCGAGGATACAAAAACAATTTCAACGAAAAAAGAGATTCTTCGGGTGGTCGAAGCAACACCTTATAGACTAAGGCTCTCTGAGGATACCAAAGCAGTATCTCAATAAAACACGAGATTCTTCGGGTGGTCGAAGCAACACCTTATAGACTAAGTCTCTCCGAGGATACCAAAACAATATCTCAATAAAACACGAGATTCTTCGGGTGGTCGAAGCAGCACCATATAGACTAAGGCTCTCTGACGATACCAAACCAATCTTAACAAAAAACAAGAATCTTTGGGTAGTCGAAGTAGCACCATATAGGCTAAGGGTCTCCGAGGATACCAAAGCAGTATATCAACAAAACACGAGATTCTTGGGGTGGTCGAAGCAGGACCTTATAGACTAAGGTTCTCCAAGTTTACCAAAGCAGTTTCTTAACAAAACACGAGATTCTTCGGGTGGTCAAAGAAGCACCTTATAGACTAAGGCTCTCCGAGGATACAAAAATAGTATCTCAATAAAACATGAGATTCTTCGGGTTGTCAAAGCAGCACCTTATACACTAAGGATCTCCGAGGATACAAAAACAATTTCAACGAAAAAAGAGATTCTTCGGGTGGTCGAAGCAACACCTTATAGACTAAGGCTCTCTGAGGATACCAAATCAGTATCTCAATAAAACACGAGATTCTTCGGGTGGTCGAAGCAACACCTTATAGACTAAGTCTCTCCGAGGATACCAAAACAATATCTCAATAAAACACGAGATTCTTCGGGTGGTCGAAGCAGCACCTTATAGACTAAGGCTCTCTGACGATACCAAACCAATCTTAACAAAAAACAAGATTCTTTGGGTAGTCGAAGTAGCACCTTATAGGCTAAGGGTCTCCGAGGATACCTAAGCAATATATCAACAAAACACGAGATTCTTGGGGTGGTCGAAGCAGGACCTTATAGACTAAGGTTCTCCGAGGATACGAAAGAAGTATCTCAACAAAACGCGAGATTCTTCGGGTGGTCAAAGAAGCACCTTATAGACTAAGGCTCTCCGAGGATACAAAAACAGTATCTCAATAAAACATGAGATTCTTCGGGTTGTCAAAGCAGCACCTTATAGACTAAGGCTCTCCGAGGATACAAAAACAATTTCAACGAAAAAAGAGATTCTTCGGGTGGTCGAAGCAACACCTTATAGACTAAGGCTCTCAGAGGATACCAAAGCAGTATCTCAATAAAACACGAGATTCTTCGGGTGGTCGAAGCAACACCTTATAGACTAAGTCTCTCCGAGGATACCAAAACAATATCTCAATAAAACACGAAATTCTTCGGGTGGTCGAAGCAGCACCTTATAGACTAAGGCTCTCTGACGATACCAAACCAATCTTAACAAAAAACAAGATTCTTTGGGTAGTCGAAGTAGCACCTTATAGGCTAAGGGTCTCCGAGGATACCAAAGCAGTATATCAACAAAACACGAGATTCTTGGGGTGGTCGAAGCAGGACCTTATAGACTAAGGTTCTCCGAGGATACGAAAGAAGTATCTCAACAAAACGCGAGATTCTTCGGGAGGTCTAGGCGACACTTTATAGACTAAGGCTCTCCAAGGATACCAAAGAAGTATCTCAACAAAACGAGAGATTCTTTGGGTGGTCGAAGCAGCACCTTATAGACTAAGGCTCTCCGAGGATACCAAAACAATCTCACCAAAAAACGAGATTCTTCGGGTGGTCGAAGCAACACCTTATAGGCTAAGGCTCTCTGAGGATACCAAAGCAGTATCTCAATAAAACACGAGATTCTTCGGGTGGTCGAAGCAACACCTTATAGACTAAGTCTCTCCGAGGATACCAAAACAATATCTCAATAAAACACGAGATTCTTCGGGTGGTCGAAGCAGCACCTTATAGACTAAGGCTCTCTGACGATACCAAACCAATCTTAACAAAAAACAAGATTCTTTGGGTAGTCGAAGTAGCACCTTATAGGCTAAGGGTCTCCGAGGATACCAAAGCAGTATATCAACAAAACACGAGATTCTTGGGGTGGTCGAAGCAGGACCTTATAGACTAAGGTTCTCCGAGGATACGAAAGAAGTATCTCAACAAAACGCGAGATTCTTCGGGAGGTCTAGGCGACACTTTATAGACAAAGGCTCTCCAAGGATACCAAAGAAGTATCTCAACAAAACGAGAGATTCTTTGGGTGGTCGAAGCAGCACCTTATAGACTAAGGCTCTCCGAGGATACCAAAACAATCTCACCAAAGAACGAGATTCTTCGGGTGGTCGAAGCAACACCTTATAGGCTAAGGCTCTCTGAGGATACCAAAGCAGTATCTCAACAAAACACGAGATTCTTCGGGTGGTCGAAGTAGTACCTTATAGAGTAAGGCTCTCCGAGGATACCAAAGAATTATCTCAACAAAATACGAGATTCTTCGAGTGTTCGAAGTAGCACCATATAGACTAAGGCTCTCCGATGATACTAAAGCAGTATCTCAATAAAACACGAGATTCTTTTTGTGGTCGAAGCAGCTCCTTATAGACTAAGGCTCTCCAAGTATACCAATGCAGTGTCTCAACAAAACACGAGATTCTTCGGGTGGTCAAAGAAGCACCTTATAGACTAAGGCTCTCCGAGGATACCAAATCAATATCTTAATAAAACACGAGATTCTTCGGGTTGTCGAAGCAGCACCTTATAGACTAAGGCTCTCCGAGGATACCAAAATAATCTCACCAAAAAACGAGATTCTTCGGGTGGTCGAAGCAACACCTTATAGGTTAAGGCTCTCTGAGGATACCGAAGCAGTATCTCAACAAAACACGAGATTCTTCGGGTGGTCGAAGTAGTACCTTATAGACTAAGGCTCTCCGAGGATACCAAAGAAATATCTCAACAAAATACGAGATTCTTCAGGTGTTCGAAGCAGCGCCATATAGACTAAGTCTCTCCGATGATACTAAAGCAGTATCTCAATAAAACACGAGATTCTTTTTGTGGTCGAAGCAGCTCCTTATAGACTAAGGCTCTCCAAGTATACCAAACCAGTATCTCAACAAAACACGAGATTCTTCGGGAGGTCAAAGAAGCACCTTATAGACTAAGGCTCTCCGAGGATACCAAAACAATATCTTAATAAAACACGAGATTCTTCGGGTTGTCGAAGCAGCACCTTATAGACTAAGCCTCTCCGAGGATACCAAAACAATCTCACCAAAAAACGATATTCTTCGGGTGGTCGAAGCAACACCTTATAGGCTAAGGCTCTCTGAGGATACCAAAGAAGTATCTGAATAAAACACGAGATTCTTCAGGTGGTCGAAGTAGTACCTTATAGACTAAGCCTCTCCGAGGATACCAAAGAAATATCTCAACAAAATACGAGATTCTTCAGGTGTTCGAAGCAGCACCATATAGACTAAGGCTCTCCGATGATACTAAAGCAGTATCTCAATAAAACACGAGATTCTTTTTGTGGTCGAAGCAGCTCCTTATAGACTAAGTCTCTCCAAGTATACCCTAGCAGTGTCTCAACAAAACACGAGATTCTTCGGGTGGTCAAAGAAGCACCTTATAGACTAAGGCTCTCCGAGGATACAAAAACAGTATCTCAATAAAACATGAGATTCTTCGGGTTGTCAAAGCAGCACCTTATAGACTAAGGCTCTCCGAGGATACAAAAACAATCTCAACGAAAAAAGATATTCTTCGGGTGGTCGAAGCAACACCTTATAGACTAAGGCTCTCTGAGGATACCAAAGCAGTATCTCAATAAAACACGAGATTCTTCGGGTGGTCGAAGCAACACCTTATAGACTAAGTCTCTCCGAGGATACCAAAACAATATCTCAATAAAACACGAGATTCTTCGGGTGGTCGAAGCAGCACCTTATAGACTAAGGCTCTCTGACGATACCAAACCAATCTTAACAAAAAACAAGATTCTTTGGGTAGTCGAAGTAGCACCTTATAGGCTAAGGGTCTCCAAGGATACCAAAGCAGTATATCAACAAAACACGAGATTCTTGGGGTGGTCGAAGCAGGACCTTATAGACTAAGGTTCTCCGAGGATACGAAAGAAGTATCTCAACAAAACGCGAGATTCTTCGGGAGGTCTAGGCGACACTTTATAGACTAAGGCTCTCCAAGGATACCAAAGAAGTATCTCAACAAAACGAGAGATTCTTTGGGTGGTCGAAGCAGCACCTTATAGACTAAGGCTCTCCGAGGATACCAAAACAATCTCACCAAAAAACGAGATTCTTCGGGTGGTCGAAGAAACACCTTATAGGCTAAGGCTCTCTGAGGATACCAAAGCAGTATCTCAACAAAACACGAGATTCTTCGGGTGGTCGAAGTAGTACCTTATAGACTAAGGCTCTCCGAGGATACCAAAGAAATATCTCAAAAAAATACGAGATTCTTCGAGTGTTCGAAGCAGCACCATATAGACTAAGGCTCTCCGATGATACTAAAGCAGTATCTCAATAAAACACGAGATTCTTTTTGTGGTCGAAGCAGCTCCTTATAGACTAAGGCTCTCCAAGTATACCAATGCAGTGTCTCAACAAAACACGAGATTCTTCGGGTGGTCAAAGAAGCACCTTAGACTAAGGCTCTCCGAGGATATCAAAACAATATCTTAATAAAACACGAGATTCTTCGGGTTGTCGAAGCAGCACCTTATAGACTAAGGCTCTCCGAGGATACCAAAACAATCTCACCAAAAAACGAGATTCTTCGGGTGGTCGAAGCAACACCTTATAGGCTAAGGCTCTCTGAGGATACCAAAGAAGTATCTTAACAAAACACGAGATTCTTCAGGTGGTCGAAGTAGTACCTTATAGACTAAGGCTCTCCGAGGATCCCAAAGAAATATCTCAACAAAATACGAGATTCTTCGGGTGTTCGAAGCAGCACCATATAGACTAAGGCTCTCTGATGATACTAAAGCAGTATCTCAATAAAACACGAGATTCTTTTGTGGTCGAAGCAGCTCCTTATAGACTAAGGCTCTCCAAGTATACCAAAGCAGTGTCTCAACAAAACACGAGATTCTTCGGGTGGTCAAAGAAGCACCTTAAAGACTAAGGCTCTCCGAGGATACAAAAACAGTATCTCAATAAAACATGAGATTCTTCGGGTTGTCAAAGCAGCACCTTATAGACTAAGGCTCTCCGAGGATACAAAAAAAATCTCTACGAAAAACGAGATTCTTCGGGTGGTCGAGGCAACACCTTATAGACTAAGGCTCTCTGAGGATACCAAAGCAGTATCTCAACAAAACACGAGATTCTTCGAGTGGTCGAAGCAGCACCTTATAGACTAAGGCTCTCCGATGATACTAAAGCAGTATCTCAATAAAACACGAGATTCTTTTTGTGGTCGAAGCAGCTCCTTATAGACTAAGGCTCTCCAAGTATACCAAAGCAGTGTCTCAACAAAACACGAGATTCTTCGGGTGGTCAAAGAAGCACCTTATAGACTAAGGCTCTCCGAGGATACAAAAATAGTATCTCAATAAAACATGAGATTCTTCGGGTTGTCAAAGCAGCACCTTATAGACTAAGGCTCTCCGAGGATACAAAAACAATCTCAACAAAAAAAGAGATTCTTCGGGTGGTCGAAGCAACACCTTATAGGCTAAGGGTCTCTGAGTATACCAAAGCAGTATCTCAACAAAACACGAGATTCTTCGGGTGGTCGAATTAGTACCTTATAGACTAAGGCTCTCCGAGGATACCAAAGAAATATCTCAAAAAAATACGAGATTCTTCGAGTGTTCGAAGCAGCACCATATAGACTAAGGCTCTCCGATGATACTAAAGCAGTATCTCAATAAAACACGATATTCTTTTTGTGGTCGAAGCAGCTCCTTATAGACTAAGGCTCTCCAAGTATACCAATGCAGTGTCTCAACAAAACACGAGATTCTTCGGGTGGTCAAAGAAGCACCTTATAGATTAAGGCTCTCCGAGGATACCAAAACAATATCTTAATAAAACACGAGATTCTTCGGGTTGTCGAAGCAGCACCTTATAGTCTAAGGCACTCCGAGGATACCAAAACAATCTCACCAAAAAACGAGATTCTTCGGGTGGTCGATGCAACACCTTATAGGCTAAGGCTCTCTGAGGATTCCAAAGAAGTATCTCAACAAAACACGAGATTCTTCAGGTGGTCGAAGTAGTACCTTATAGACTAAGGCTCTCCGAGGATCCCAAAGAAATATCTCAACAAAATACGAGATTCTTCGGGTGTTCGGAGCAGCACCATATAGACTAAGGCTCTCTGATGATACTAAAGCAGTATCTCAATAAAACACGAGATTCTTTTTGTGGTCGAAGCAGCTCCTTATAGACTAAGGCTCTCCAAGTATACCAAAGCAGTGTCTCAACAAAACACGAGATTCTTCGGGTGGTCAAAGAAGCACCTTAAAGACTAAGGCTCTCCGAGGATACAAAAACAGTATCTCAATAAAACATGAGATTCTTCGGGTTGTCAAAGCAGCACCTTATAGACTAAGGCTCTCCGAAGATACAAAAACAATCTCTACGAAAAACGAGATTCTTCGGGTGGTCGAAGCAACACCTTATAGACTAAGGCTCTCTGAGGATACCAAACCAGTATCTCAACAAAACACGAGATTCTTCGAGTGGTCGAAGCAGCACCTTATAGACAAAGTCTCTCCGAGGATACCAAAGCATTATCTCAATAAAACACGAGATTCTTTTTGTGGTCGAAGCAGCTCCTTATAGACTAAGGCTCTCCAAGTATACCAAAGCAGTGTCTCAACAAAACACGATATTCTTCGGGTGGTCAAAGAAGCACATTATAGACTAAGGCTCTCCGAGGATACAAAAACAGTATCTCAATAAAACATGAGATTGTTTGGGTTGTCAAAGCAGCACCTTATAGACTAAGGCTCTCCGAGGATACAAAAACAATCTCAACAAAAAAAGAGATTCTTCGGGTGGTCGAAGCAACACCTTATAGGCTAAGGGTCTCTGAGTATACCAAAGCAGTATCTCAACAAAACACGAGATTCTTCGGGTGGTCGAAGTAGTACCTTATAGACTAAGGCTCTCCGAGGATACCAAAGAAATATCTCAAAAAAATACGAGATTCTTCGAGTGTTTGAAGCAGCACCATATAGACTAAGGCTCTCCGATGATACTAAAGCAGTATCTCAATAAAACACGATATTCTTTTTGTGGTCAAAGCAGCTCCTTATAGACTAAGGCTCTCCAAGTATACCAAAGCAGTATATCAACAAAACACGAGATTCTTCGGGTGGTCAAAGAAGCACCTTATAGACTAAGGCTCTCCGAGGATACAAAAATAGTATCTCAATAAAACATGAGATTCTTCGGGTTGTCAAAGCAGCACCTTATAGACTAAGGCTCTCCGAGGATACAAAAACAATCTCAACGAAAAAAGAGATTCTTCGGGTGGTCGAAGCAACACCTTATAGACTAAGGCTCTCTGAGGATACCAAAGCAGTATCTCAATAAAACACGAGATTCTTCGGGTGGTCGAAGCAACGCCTTATAGACTAAGTCTCTCCGAGGATACCAAAACAATATCTCAATAAAACACGAGATTCTTCGGGTGGTCGAAGCAGCACCTTATAGACTAAGGCTCTCTGACGATACCAAACCAATCTTAACAAAAAACAAGATTCTTTGGGTAGTCGAAGTAGCACCTTATAGGCTAAGGGTCTCCGAGGATACCAAAGCAGTATATCAACAAAACACGAGATTCTTGGGGTGGTCGAAGCAGGACCTTATAGACTAAGGTTCTCCGAGGATACGAAAGAAGTATCTCAACAAAACGCGAGATTCTTCGGGAGGTCTAGGCGACACTTTATAGACTAAGGCTCTCCAAGGATACCAAAGAAGTATCTCAACAAAACGAGAGATTCTTTGGGTGGTTGAAGCAGCACCTTATAGACTAAGGCTCTCCGAGGATACCAAAACAATCTCACCAAAAAACGAGATTCTTCGGGTGGTCGAAGCAACACCTTATAGGCTAAGGCTCTCTGAGGATACCAAAGCAGTATCTCAACAAAACACGAGATTCTTCGGGTGGTCGAAGTAGTACCTTATAGACTAAGGCTCTCCGAGGATACCAAAGAAATATCTCAAAAAAATACGAGATTCTTCGAGTGTTCGAAGCAGCACCATATAGACTAAGGCTCTCCGATGATACTAAAGCAGTATCTCAATAAAACACGAGATTCTTTTTGTGGTCGAAGCAGCTCCTTATAGACTAAGGCTCTCCAAGTATACCAATGCAGTGTCTCAACAAAACACGAGATTCTTCAGGTGGTCAAAGAAGCACCTTAGACTAAGGCTCTCCGAGGATACCAAAACAATATCTTAATAAAACACGAGATTCTTCGGGTTGTCGAAGCAGCACCTTATAGACTAAGGCTCTCCGAGGATACCAAAACAATCTCACCAAAAAACGAGATTCTTCGGGTGGTCGAAGCAACACCTTATAGGCTAAGGCTCTCTGAGGATACCAAAGAAGTATCTCAACAAAACACGAGATTCTTCAGGTGGTCGAAGTAGTACCTTATAGACTAAGGCTCTCCGAGGATCCCAAAGAAATATCTCAACAAAATACAAGATTCTTCGGGTGTTCGAAGCAGCACCATATAGACTAAGGCTCTCTGATGATACTAAAGCAGTATCTCAATAAAACACGAGATTCTTTTTGTGGTCGAAGCAGCTCCTTATAGACTAAGGCTCTCCAAGTATACCAAAGCAGTGTCTCAACAAAACACGAGATTCTTCGGGTGGTCAAAGAAGCACCTTAAAGACTAAGGCTCTCCGAGGATACAAAAACAGTATCTCAATAAAACATGAGATTCTTCGGGTTGTCAAAGCAGCACCTTATAGACTAAGGCTCTCCGAGGATACAAAAACAATCTCTACGAAAAACGAGATTCTTCGGGTGGTCGAGGCAACACCTTATAGACTAAGGCTCTCTGAGGATACCAAAGCAGTATCTCAACAAAACACGAGATTCTTCGAGTGGTCGAAGCAGCACCTTATAGACTAAGGCTCTCCGATGATACTAAAGCAGTATCTCAATAAAACACGAGATTCTTTTTGTGGTCGAAGCAGCTCCTTATAGACTAAGGCTCTCCAAGTATACCAAAGCAGTGTCTCAACAAAACACGAGATTCTTTTTGTGGTCGAAGCAGCTCCTTATAGACTAAGGCTCTCCAAGTATACCAAAGCAGTGTCTCAACAAAACACGAGATTCTTCGGGTGGTCAAAGAAGCACATTATAGACTAAGGCTCTCCGAGGATACAAAAACAGTATCTCAATAAAACATGAGATTCTTCGGGTTGTCAAAGCAGCACCTTATAGACTAAGGCTCTCCGAGGATACCAAAACAATATCTCAATAAAACACGAGATTCTTCGGGTGGTCGAAGCAGCACCTTATAGACTAAGGCTCTCTGACGATACCAAACCAATCTTAACAAAAAACAAGATTCTTTGGGTAGTCGAAGTAGCACCTTATAGGCTAAGGGTCTCCGAGGATACCAAAGCAGTATATCAACAAAACACGAGATTCTTGGGGTGGTCGAAGCAGGACCTTATAGACTAAGGTTCTCCGAGGATACGAAAGAAGTATCTCAACAAAACGCGAGATTCTTCGGGAGGTCTAGGCGACACTTTATAGACTAAGGCTCTCCAAGGATACCAAAGAAGTATCTCAACAAAACGAGAGATTCTTTGGGTGGTTGAAGCAGCACCTTATAGACTAAGGCTCTCCGAGGATACCAAAACAATCTCACCAAAAAACGAGATTCTTCGGGTGGTCGAAGCAACACCTTATAGGCTAAGGCTCTCTGAGGATACCAAAGCAGTATCTCAACAAAACACGAGATTCTTCGGGTGGTCGAAGTAGTACCTTATAGACTAAGGCTCTCCGAGGATACCAAAGAAATATCTCAAAAAAATACGAGATTCTTCGAGTGTTCGAAGCAGCACCATATAGACTAAGGCTCTCCGATGATACTAAAGCAGTATCTCAATAAAACACGAGATTCTTTTTGTGGTCGAAGCAGCTCCTTATAGACTAAGGCTCTCCAAGTATACCAATGCAGTGTCTCAACAAAACACGAGATTCTTCGGGTGGTCAAAGAAGCACCTTAGACTAAGGCTCTCCGAGGATACCAAAACAATATCTTAATAAAACACGAGATTCTTCGGGTTGTCGAAGCAGCACCTTATAGACTAAGGCTCTCCGAGGATACCAAAACAATCTCACCAAAAAACGAGATTCTTCGGGTGGTCGAAGCAACACCTTATAGGCTAAGGCTCTCTGAGGATACCAAAGAAGTATCTCAACAAAACACGAGATTCTTCAGGTGGTCGAAGTAGTACCTTATAGACTAAGGCTCTCCGAGGATCCCAAAGAAATATCTCAACAAAATACAAGATTCTTCGGGTGTTCGAAGCAGCACCATATAGACTAAGGCTCTCTGATGATACTAAAGCAGTATCTCAATAAAACACGAGATTCTTTTTGTGGTCGAAGCAGCTCCTTATAGACTAAGGCTCTCCAAGTATACCAAAGCAGTGTCTCAACAAAACACGAGATTCTTCGGGTGGTCAAAGAAGCACCTTAAAGACTAAGGCTCTCCGAGGATACAAAAACAGTATCTCAATAAAACATGAGATTCTTCGGGTTGTCAAAGCAGCACCTTATAGACTAAGGCTCTCCGAGGATACAAAAACTATCTCTACGAAAAACGAGATTCTTCGGGTGGTCGAGGCAACACCTTATAGACTAAGGCTCTCTGAGGATACCAAAGCAGTATCTCAACAAAACACGAGATTCTTCGAGTGGTCGAAGCAGCACCTTATAGACTAAGGCTCTCCGATGATACTAAAGCAGTATCTCAATAAAACACGAGATTCTTTTTGTGGTCGAAGCAGCTCCTTATAGACTAAGGCTCTCCAAGTATACCAAAGCAGTGTCTCAACAAAACACGAGATTCTTCGGGTGGTCAAAGAAGCACCTTATAGACTAAGGCTCTCCGAGGATACAAAAACAGTATCTCAATAAAACATGAGATTCTTCGGGTTGTCAAAGCAGCACCTTATAGACTAAGGCTCTCCGAGGATACAAAAACAATCTCAACAAAAAAAGAGATTCTTCGGGTGGTCGAAGCAACACCTTATAGGCTAAGGGTCTCTGAGTATACCAAAGCAGTATCTCAACAAAACACGAGATTCTTCGGGTGGTCGAATTAGTACCTTATAGACTAAGGCTCTCCGAGGATACCAAAGAAATATCTCAAAAAAATACGAGATTCTTCGAGTGTTCGAAGCAGCACCATATAGACTAAGGCTCTCCGATGATACTAAAGCAGTATCTCAATAAAACACGATATTCTTTTTGTGGTCGAAGCAGCTCCTTATAGACTAAGGCTCTCCAAGTATACCAATGCAGTGTCTCAACAAAACACGAGATTCTTCGGGTGGTCAAAGAAGCACCTTATAGACTAAGGCTCTCCGAGGATACCAAAACAATATCTTAATAAAACACGAGATTCTTCGGGTTGTCGAAGCAGCACCTTATAGACTAAGGCTCTCCGAGGATACCAAAACAATCTCACCAAAAAACGAGATTCTTCGGGTGGTCGAAGCAACACCTTATAGGCTAAGGCTCTCTGAGGATACCAAAGAAATATCTCAACAAAATACGAGATTCTTCGGGTGTTCGAAGCAGCACCATATAGACTAAGGCTCTCTGATGATTCTAAAGCAGTATCTCAATAAAACACGAGATTCTTTTTGTGGTCGAAGCAGCTCCTTATAGACTAAGGCTCTCCAAGTATACCAAAGCAGTGTCTCAACAAAACACGAGATTCTTCGGGTGGTCAAAGAAGCACATTATAGACTAAGGCTCTCCGAGGATACAAAAACAGTATCTCAATAAAACATGAGATTCTTCGGGTTGTCAAAGCAGCACCTTATAGACTAAGGCTCTCCGAGGATACCAAAACAATATCTCAATAAAACACGAGATTCTTCGGGTGGTCGAAGCAGCACCTTATAGACTAAGGCTCTCTGACGATACCAAACCAATCTTAACAAAAAACAAGATTCTTTGGGTAGTCGAAGTAGCACCTTATAGGCTAAGGGTCTCCGAGGATACCAAAGCAGTATATCAACAAAACACGAGATTCTTGGGGTGGTCGAAGCAGGACCTTATAGACTAAGGTTCTCCGAGGATACGAAAGAAGTATCTCAACAAAACGCGAGATTCTTCGGGAGGTCTAGGCGACACTTTATAGACTAAGGCTCTCCAAGGATACCAAAGAAGTATCTCAACAAAACGAGAGATTCTTTGGGTGGTTGAAGCAGCACCTTATAGACTAAGGCTCTCCGAGGATACCAAAACAATCTCACCAAAAAACGAGATTCTTCGGGTGGTCGAAGCAACACCTTATAGGCTAAGGCTCTCTGAGGATACCAAAGCAGTATCTCAACAAAACACGAGATTCTTCGGGTGGTCGAAGTAGTACCTTATAGACTAAGGCTCTCCGAGGATACCAAAGAAATATCTCAAAAAAATACGAGATTCTTCGAGTGTTCGAAGCAGCACCATATAGACTAAGGCTCTCCGATGATACTAAAGCAGTATCTCAATAAAACACGAGATTCTTTTTGTGGTCGAAGCAGCTCCTTATAGACTAAGGCTCTCCAAGTATACCAATGCAGTGTCTCAACAAAACACGAGATTCTTCGGGTGGTCAAAGAAGCACCTTAGACTAAGGCTCTCCGAGGATACCAAAACAATATCTTAATAAAACACGAGATTCTTCGGGTTGTCGAAGCAGCACCTTATAGACTAAGGCTCTCCGAGGATACCAAAACAATCTCACCAAAAAACGAGATTCTTCGGGTGGTCGAAGCAACACCTTATAGGCTAAGGCTCTCTGAGGATACCAAAGAAGTATCTCAACAAAACACGAGATTCTTCAGGTGGTCGAAGTAGTACCTTATAGACTAAGGCTCTCCGAGGATCCCAAAGAAATATCTCAACAAAATACAAGATTCTTCGGGTGTTCGAAGCAGCACCATATAGACTAAGGCTCTCTGATGATACTAAAGCAGTATCTCAATAAAACACGAGATTCTTTTTGTGGTCGAAGCAGCTCCTTATAGACTAAGGCTCTCCAAGTATACCAAAGCAGTGTCTCAACAAAACACGATATTCTTCGGGTGGTCAAAGAAGCACCTTAAAGACTAAGGCTCTCCGAGGATACAAAAACAGTATCTCAATAAAACATGAGATTCTTCGGGTTGTCAAAGCAGCACCTTATAGACTAAGGCTCTCCGAGGATACAAAAACTATCTCTACGAAAAACGAGATTCTTCGGGTGGTCGAGGCAACACCTTATAGACTAAGGCTCTCTGAGGATACCAAAGCAGTATCTCAACAAAACACGAGATTCTTCGAGTGGTCGAAGCAGCACCTTATAGACTAAGGCTCTCCGATGATACTAAAGCAGTATCTCAATAAAACACGAGATTCTTTTTGTGGTCGAAGCAGCTCCTTATAGACTAAGGCTCTCCAAGTATACCAAAGCAGTGTCTCAACAAAACACGAGATTCTTCGGGTGGTCAAAGAAGCACCTTATAGACTAAGGCTCTCCGAGGATACAAAAACAGTATCTCAATAAAACATGAGATTCTTCGGGTTGTCAAAGCAGCACCTTATAGACTAAGGCTCTCCGAGGATACAAAAACAATCTCAACAAAAAAAGAGATTCTTCGGGTGGTCGAAGCAACACCTTATAGGCTAAGGGTCTCTGAGTATACCAAAGCAGTATCTCAACAAAACACGAGATTCTTCGGGTGGTCGAATTAGTACCTTATAGACTAAGGCTCTCCGAGGATACCAAAGAAATATCTCAAAAAAATACGAGATTCTTCGAGTGTTCGAAGCAGCACCATATAGACTAAGGCTCTCCGATGATACTAAAGCAGTATCTCAATAAAACACGATATTCTTTTTGTGGTCGAAGCAGCTCCTTATAGACTAAGGCTCTCCAAGTATACCAATGCAGTGTCTCAACAAAACACGAGATTCTTCGGGTGGTCAAAGAAGCACCTTATAGACTAAGGCTCTCCGAGGATACCAAAACAATATATCTTAATAAAACACGAGATTCTTCGGGTTGTCGAAGCAGCACCTTATAGACTAAGGCTCTCCGAGGATACCAAAACAATCTCACCAAAAAACGAGATTCTTCGGGTGGTCGAAGCAACACCTTATAGGCTAAGGCTCTCTGAGGATACCAAAGAAATATCTCAACAAAATACGAGATTCTTCGGGTGTTCGAAGCAGCACCATATAGACTAAGGCTCTCTGATGATTCTAAAGCAGTATCTCAATAAAACACGAGATTCTTTTTGTGGTCGAAGCAGCTCCTTATAGACTAAGGCTCTCCAAGTATACCAAAGCAGTGTCTCAACAAAACACGAGATTCTTCGGGTGGTCAAAGAAGCACCTTAAAGACTAAGGCTCTCCGAGGATACAAAAACAGTATCTCAATAAAACATGAGATTCTTCGGGTTGTCAAAGCAGCACCTTATAGACTAAGGCTCTCCGAGGATACAAAAACAATCTCTACAAAAAACGAGATTCTTCGGGTGGTCGAAGCAACATCTTATAGACTAAGGCTCTCTGAGGATACCAAAGCAGTATCTCAACAAAACACGAGATTCTTCGAGTGGTCGAAGCAGCACCTTATAGACTAAGTCTCTCCGAGGATACCAAAGCAGTATCTCAATAAAACACGAGATTCTTTTTGTGGTCGAAGCAGCTCCTTATAGACTAAGGCTCTCCAAGTATACCAAAGCAGTGTCTCAACAAAACACGAGATTCTTCGGGTGGTCAAAGAAGCACCTTATAGACTAAGGCTCTCCGAGGATACAAAAACAGTATCTCAATAAAACATGAGATTCTTCGAGTTGTCAAAGCAGCACCTTATAGATTAAGGCTCTCCGAGGATACAAAAACAATCTCAACAAAAAAAGAGATTCTTCGGGTGGTCGAAGCAACACCTTATAGGCTAAGGGTCTCTGAGTATACCAAAGCAGTATCTCAACAAAACACGAGATTCTTCGGGTGGTCGAAGCAGTACCTTATAGACTAAGGCTCTCCGAGGATACCAAAGAAATATCTCAAAAAAATACGAGATTCTTCGAGTGTTCGAAGCAGCACCATATAGACTAAGGCTCTCCGATGATACTAAAGCAGTATCTCAATAAAACACGATATTCTTTTTGTGGTCAAAGCTGCTCCTTATAGACTAAGGCTCTCCAAGTATACCAATGCAGTGTCTCAACAAAACACGAGATTCTTCGGGTGGTCAAAGAAGCACCTTATAGACTAAGGCTCTCCGAGGATACCAAAACAATATCTGAATAAAACACGAGATTCTTCGGGTTGTCGAAGCAGCACCTTATAGACTAAGGCTCTCCGAGGATACCAAAACAATCTCACCAAAAAACGAGATTCTTCGGGTGGTCGAAGCAACACCTTATAGGCTAAGGCTCTCTGAGGATACCAAAGAAGTATCTCAACAAAACACGAGATTCTTCAGGTGGTCGAAGTAGTACCTTATAGACTAAGGCTCTCCGAGGATCCCAAAGAAATATCTCAACAAAATACGAGATTCTTCGATTGTTCGAAGCAGCACCATATAGACTAAGGCTCTCTGATGATACTAAAGCAGTATCTCAATAAAACACGAGATTCTTTTTGTGGTCGAAGCAGCTCCTTATAGACTAAGGCTCTCCAAGTATACCAAAGCAGTGTCTCAACAAAACACGAGATTCTTCGGGTGGTCAAAGAAGCACCTTATAGACTAAGGCTCTCCGAGGATACAAAAACCGTATCTCAATAAAACATGAGATTCTTCGGGTTGTCAAAGCAGCACCTTATAGACTAAGGCTCTCCGAGGATACAAAAACAATCTCTACAAAAAACGAGATTCTTCGGGTGGTCGAAGCAACACCTTATAGGCTAAGGCTCTCTGAGGATACCAAAGCAGTATCTCAACAAAACACGAGATTCTTCGAGTGGTCGAAGCAGCACCTTATAGACTAAGTCTCTCCAAGGATACCAACACAATATCTCAATAAAACACGAGATTCTTCGGGTGGTCGAAGAAGCACCTTATAGACTAAGGCTCTCTGACGATACCAAACCAATCTTAACAAAAAACAAGATTCTTTGGGTAGTCGAAGTAGCACCTTATAGGCTAAGGGTCTCCGAGGATACCAAAGCAGTATATCAACAAAACACGAGATTCTTGGGGTGGTCGAAGCAGGACCTTATAGACTAAGGTTCTTCGAGGATACGAAAGAAGTATCTCAACAAAACGCGAGATTCTTCGGGAGGTCTAGGCGACACTTTATAGACTAAGGCTCTCCGAGGATACCAAAGAAGTATCTCAACCAAACGAGAGATTCTTTGGGTGGTCGAAGCAGCACCTTATAGACTAAGGCTCTCCGAGGATACCAAAACAATATCACCAAAAAACGAGATTCTTCGGGTGGTCGAAGCAACACCTTATAGGCTAAGGCTCTCTGAGGATACCAAAGCAGTATCTCAACAAAACACGAGATTCTTCGGGTGGTCGAAGTAGTACCTTATAGACTAAGGCTCTCCGAGGATACCAAAAAAATATCTCAACAAAATACGAGATTCTTCGAGTCTTCGAAACAGCACCATATAGACTAAGGCTCTCCGATGATACTAAAGCAGTATCTCAATAAAACACGAGATTCTTTTTGTGGTCGAAGCAGCTCCTTATAGACTAAGGCTCTCCAAGTATACCAATGCAGTGTCTCAACAAAACACGAGATTCTTCGGGTGGTCAAAGAAGCACCTTATAGACTAAGGCTCTCCGAGGATACCAAAACAATATATTAATAAAACACGAGATTCTTCAGGTTGTCGAAGCAGCACCTTATAGACTAAGGCTCTCCGAGGATACCAAAACAATCTCACCAAAAAACGAGATTCTTCGGGTGGTCGAAGCAACACCTTATAGGCTAAGGCTCTCTGAGGATACCAAAGCAGTATCTCAACAAAACACGAGATTCTTTAGGTGGTCGAAGTAGTACCTTATAGACTAAGGCTCTCCGAGGATACCAAAGAAATATCTCAACAAAATTCGAAATTCTTCGGGTGTTCGAAGCAGCACCATATAGACTAAGGCTCTCCGATGATACTAAAGCAATATCTCAATAAAACACGAGATTCTTTTTGTGGTCGAAGCAGCTCCTTATAGACTATGGCTCTCCAAGTATACCAAAGCAGTGTCTCAACAAAACACGAGATTCTTCGGGTGGTCAAAGAAGCACCTTATAGACTAAGGCTCTCCGAGGATACAAAAACAGTATCTCAATAAAACATGAGATTCTTCGGGTTGTCAAAGCAGCACCTTATAGACTAAGGCTCTCCGAGGATACAAAAACAATCTCAACAAAAAACGAGATTCTTCGGGTGGTCGAAGCAACACCTTATAGACTAAGGCTCTCTGAGGATACCAAAGTAGTATCTCAACAAAACACGAGATTCTTCGGGTGGTCGAAGCAGCACCTTATAGACTAAGTCTCTCCGAGGATACCAAAACAATATCTCAATAAAACACGAGATTCTTCGGGTGGTCGAAGCAGCACCTTATAGACTAAGGCTCTCTGAAGATACCAAATCAATCTTAACAAAATACAAGATTCTTTGGGTAGTCGAAGTAGCACCTTATAGGCTAATTGTCTCCGAGGATACCAAAGCAGTATATCAACAAAACACGATATTCTTGGGGTGGTAAAAGCAGGACCTTATAGACTAAGGTTCTCCGAGGATACGAAAAAAGTATCTCAACAAAACGCGAGATTCTTCGGGAGGTCTAGGTGACAATTTATAGACTAAGGCTCTCCGAGGATACCAAAGAAGTATCTCAACAAAACGAGAGATTCTTTGGGTGGTCAAAGAAGCACCTTATAGACTAAGGCTCTCCGAGGATACCAAAACAATCTCACCAAAAAGCGAGATTCTTCGGGTGGTCGAAGCAACACCTTATAGGCTAAGGCTCTCTGAGGATACCAAAGCAATATCTCAACAAAACACGAGATTCTTCGGGTGGTCGAAGTAGTACCTTATAGACTAAGGCTCTCCGAGGATACCAAAGAAATATCTCAAAAAAATACGAGATTCTTCGGGTGTTCGAAGCATCACCGTATAGACTAAGGCTCTCCGAGGATACCAAAACAGTATATCGACAAAACACGAGATTCTTGGGGTGGTAGAAGCAGGACCTTATAGACTAAGGTTCTCCGAGGATACGAAAGAAGTATCTCAACAAAAGGCGAGATTCTTTGGGAGGTCTACGCGACACTTTATAGACTAAGGCTCTCCGAGGATACCAAAGAAGTATCTCAACAAAACGAGAGATTCTTTGGGTGGTCGAAGCAGCACCTTATAGACTAAGGCTCTCCGAGGATACCAAAACAACCTCACTAAAAAACGAGATTCTTCGGATGGTCGAAGCAACACCTTATAGGCTAAGGCTCTCTGAGGATACCAAAGCAGTATCTCAACAAAACACGAGATTCTTCGGGTGGTCGAAGTAGTACCTTATAGACTAAGGCTCTCCGAGGATACCAAAGAAATATCTCAACAAAATACCAGATTCTTCGGGTGTTCGAAGCAGCACCATATAGATTAAGGCTCTCCGATGATACTAAAGCAGTATCTCAATAAAACACGAGATTATTTTTGTGGTTGAAGCAGCTCCTTATAGACTAAGGCTCTCCAAGTATACCAATGCAGTGTCTCAACAAAACACGAGATTCTTCGGGTGGTCAAAGAAGCACCTTATAGACTAAAGCTCTTCGAGGATACCAAAACAATATCTTAATAAAAAACGAGATTCTTCGGGTTGTCAAAGCAGCACCTTATAGACTAAGGCTCTCCGAGGATACCAAAACAATCTCACCAAAAAATGAGATTCTTCGGGTGGTCGAAGCAACACCGAATAGGCTAAGGCTCTCTGAGGATACCAAAGCAGTATCTCAACAAAACACGAGATTCTTCGGGTGGTCGAAGTAGTACCTTATAGACTAAGGCTCTCCGGGGATACCAAAGAAATATCTCAACAAAATACGAGATTCTTCGGGTGTTCGAAGCTGCACCATATAGACTAAGGCTCTCCGATGATACTAAAGCAGTATCTCAATAAAACACGAGATTCTTTTTGTGGTCGAAGCAACTCCTTATAGACTAAGGCTCTCCAAGTATACCAAAGCAGTGTCTCAACAAAACACGAGATTCTTCGGGTGGTCAAAGAAGCACCTTATAGACTAAGGCTCTCCGAGGATACAAAAACAGTATCTCAATAAAACATGAGATTCTTCGGGTTGTCAAAGCAGCACCTCGTAGACTAAGGCTCTCCGAGGATACAAAAACAATCTCAACAAAAAACGAGATTCTTCGGGTGGTCGAAGCAACACCTTATAGACTAAGGCTCTCGGAGGATACCAAAGCAGTATCTCAATAAAACACGAGATTCTTCGGGTGGTCGAAGTAACACCTTATAGACAAAGTCTCTCCGAGGATACCAAAACAATATCTCAATAAAAGACGAGATTCTTCGGGTGGTCGAAGCAGCACCTTATAGACTAAGGCTCTCTGACGATACCAAACCAATCTTACCAAAAAACAAGATTCTTTGGGTAGTCGAAGTAGCACCTTATAGGCTAAGAGTCTTCGAGGATACCAAAGCAGTATATCAACAAAACACGAGATTCTTGGGGTGGTCGAAGAAGGACCTTAAAGACTAAGGTTCTCCGAGGATACGAAAGAAGTATCTCAACAAAACGCGAGATTCTTTAGGAGGTCTAGGCGACACTTTATAGACTAAGGCTCTCTGAGGATACCAAAGAAGTATCTCAACAAAACGAGAGATTCTTCGGGTGGTCGAAGCAGCACCTTATAGACTAAGGCTCTTCGAGAATACCAAAACAACCTCACCAAAAAATGAGATTCTTCGGGTGGTCAAAGCAACACCTTATAGGCTAAGGCTCTCTGAGGATACCAAAGCAGTATCTCAACAAAACACGAGATTCTTCGGGTGGTCGAAGTAGTACCTTATTGACTAAGGCTCTCCGAGGATACGAACGAAATATCTTAACAAAATACGAGATTCTTTGGGTGTTCGAAGCAGCACCATATAGACTAAGCCTCTCCGATGATACTAAAGCAGTATCTCAATAAATCACGAGATTCTTTTTGTGGTCGAAGCAGCTCCTTATAGACTAAGGCTCTCCGAGTATACCAAAGCAGTGTCTCAACAAAACATGAGATTCTTCGGGTGGTCAAAGAAACACCTTATAGACTAAGGCTCTCAGAGGATACCAAAACAGTATCTTAAAAAAACACGAGATTCTTCGGGTTGTCGAAGTAGCACATTATAGACTACGGCTCTCCGAGGATACCAAAACAATCTCACCAAAAAACGAGATTCTTCGGGTGGTCGAAGCAACACCTTATATGCTAAGGCTCTCTGAGGATACCAAAGCAGTATCTCAACAAAACACGAGATTCTTCTGGTGGTCGAAGTAGTACCTTATAGACTAAGCCTCTCCGAGGATACCAAAGAAATATCTCAACAAAATACGAGATTCTTCGGGTGTTTTAAGCAGCACCATATAGACTAAGGCTCTCCGATGATACTAAAGTAGTATCTCAATAAAACACGAGATTCTTTTTGTGGTCGAAGCAGCTCCTTATAGACTAAGGCTCTCCAAGTATACCAAAGCAGTGTCTCAACAAAACACGAGATTCTTCGGGTGGTCAAAGAAGCACCTTATAGACTAAGGATCTCCGAGAATACAAAAACAGTATCTCAATAAAACATGAGATTCTTCGGGTTGTCAAAGCAGCACCTTATACACTAAGGCTCTCCGAGGATACAAAAACAATCTCAACGAAAAACGAGATTCTTCGGGTGGTCGAAGAAACACCTTATAGGCTAAGTCTCTCTGAGGATACCAAAGCAGTATCTCAACAAATCACAAGATTCTTCGGGTGGTCGAAGCAGCACCTTATAGACTAAGTCTCTCCGAGGATACCAAAACAATATCTCAATAAAACACGAGATTCTTCAGGTGGTCGAAGCAGAACCTTATAGACTAAGGCTCTCTGACGATACCAAACCAATCTTACCAAAAAACAAGATTCTTTGGGTAGTCGAAGTAGCACCTTATAGGCTAAGGCTCTCTGAGGATACCAAAGCAGTATATCAACAAAACACGAGATTCTTGGGATGGTCGAAGCAGGACCTTATAGACTAAGGTTCTCCGAGGATTCGAAAGAAGTATCTCAACAAAACGCGAGATTCTTCGGGAGGTCTAGGCGACACTTTATAGACTAAGGCTCTTCGAGGATACCAAGGAAGTATCTCAACAAAACGAGAGATTCTTTGGGTGGTCTAAGCAGCACCTTATAGACTAAGGCTCTCCGAGGATACCAAAACAATATCTCAATAAAACACAAGATTCTTCGGGTGGTCGAAGCAGCACCTTATAGACTAAGGCTCTCTGACGATACCAAACCAATCTTAACAAAAAACAAGATTCTTTGGGTAGTCGAAGTAGCACCTTATAGGCTAAGGGTCTCCGAGGATACCAAAGCAGTATATCAACAAAACACGAGATTCTTGGGGTGGTCGAAGCAGGACCTTATAGACTAAGGTTCTCGAGGATACGAAAGAAGTATCTCAACAAAACGCGAGATTCTTTGGGTGGTCGAAGCAACACCTTATAGGCTAAGGCTCTCTGAGGATACCAAAGCAGTATCTCAACAAAACACGAGATTCTTCAGTGGGTCGAAGTAGTACCTTATAGACTAAGGCTCTCCGAGGATAACAAAGAAATATCTCAACAAAATACGAGATTCTTCGGGTGTTCGAAGCAGCACCATATAGACTAAGGCTCTCCGATGATACTAAAGCAGTATCACAATAAAACACGAGATTCTTTTTGTGGTCGAAGCAGCTCCTTATAGACTAAGGCTCTCCAAGTATACCAATGCAGTGTCTTAACAAAACACGAGATTCTTCGGGTGGCCAAAGAAGCACCTTATAGACTAAGGCTCTTCGAGGATACCAAAACAATATATTAATAAAAAACGAGATTCTTCGGGTTGTCAAAGCAGCACCTTATAGACTAAGGCTCTCCGAGGATACCAAAACAATCTCACCAAAAAATGAGATTCTTCGGGTGGTCGAAGTAACACCTAATAGGCTAAGGCTCTCTGAGGATACCAAAGCAGTATCTCAACAAAACACGAGATTCTTCGGGTGGTCGAAGTAGTACCTTATAGACTAAGGCTCTCCGGGGATACCACAGAAATATCTCAACAAAATACGAGATTCTTCGGGTGTTCGAAGCTGCACCATATAGACTAAGGCTCTCCGATGATACTAAAGCAGTATCTCAATAAAACACGAGATTCTTTTTGTGGTCGAAGCAACTCCTTATAGACTAAGGCTCTCCAAGTATACCAAAGCAATGTCTCAACAAAACACGAGATTCCTCGGGTGGTCAAAGAAGCACCTTATAGACTAAGGCTCTCCGAGGAAACAAAAACAGTATCTCAATAAAACATGAGATTCTTCGGGTTGTCAAAGCAGCACCTTATAGACTAAGGCTCTCCGAGGATACAAAAACAATCTCAACGAAAAACGAGATTCTTCGGGTGGTCGAAGCAACACCTTATAGACTAAGGCTCTCGGAGGATACCAAAGCAGTATCTGAATAAAACACGAGATTCATCGGGTGGTCGAAGCAACACCTTATAGACAAAGTCTCTCCGAGGATACCAAAACAATATCTCAATAAAAGACGAGATTCTTCGGGTGGTCGAAGCAGCACCTTATAGACTAAGGCTCTCTGACGATACCAAACCAATCTTAACAAAAAACAAGATTCTTTGGGTAGTCGAAGTAGCACCTTATAGGCTAAGGGTCTCCGAGGATACCAAAGCAGTATATCAACAAAACACGAGATTCTTGGGGTGGTCGAAGCAGGACCTTAAAGACTAAGGTTCTCCGAGGATACGAAAGAAGTATCTCAACAAAACGCGAGATTCTTCGGGAGGTCTAGGCGACACTTTATAGACTAAGGCTCTCTGAGGATACCAAAGAAGTATCTCAACAAAATGAGAGATTCTTCGGGTGGTCGAAGCACCACCTTATAGACTAAGGCTCTTCGAGAATACCAAAACAACCTCACCAAAAAATGAGATTCTTCGGGTGGTCGAAGCAACACCTTATAGGCTAAGGCTCTCTGAGGATACCAAAGCAGTATCTCAACAAAACACGAGATTCTTCGGGTGGTCGAAGTAGTACCTTATTGACTAAGGCTCTCCGAGGATACGAACGAAATATCTTAACAAAATACGAGATTCTTTGGGTGTTCGAAGCAGCACCATATAGACTAAGCCTCTCCGATGATTCTAAAGCAGTATCTCAATAAATCACGAGATTCTTTTTGTGGTCGAAGCAGCTCCTTATAGACTAAGGCTCTCCGAGTATACCAAAGCAGTGTCTCAACAAAACACGAGATTCTTCGGGTGGTCAAAGAAACACCTTATAGACTAAGGCTCTCCGAGGATACCAAAACAGTATCTTAAAAAAACACGAGATTCTTCGGGTTGTCGAAGTAGCACATTATAGACTAAGGCTCTCCGAGGATACCAAAACAATCTCACCAAAAAACGAGATTCTTCGGGTGGTCGAAGCAACACCTTATATGCTAAGGCTCTCTGAGGATACCAAAGCAGTATCTAAACAAAACACGAGATTCTTCTGGTGGTCGAAGTAGTACCTTATAGACTAAGCCTCTCCGAGGATACCAAAGAAATATCTCAACAAAATACGAGATTCTTCGGGTGTTTTAAGCAGCACCATATAGACTAAGGCTCTCCGATGATACTAAAGTAGTATCTCAATAAAACACGAGATTCTTTTTGTGGTCGAAGCAGCTCCTTATAGACTAAGGCTCTCCAAGTATACCAAAGCAGTGTCTCAACAAAACACGAGATTCTTCGGGTGGTCAAAGAAGCACCTTATAGACTAAAGATCTCCGAGAATACAAAAACAGTATCTCAATAAAACATGAGATTCTTCGGGTTGTCAAAGCAGCACCTTATACACTAAGGCTCTCCGAGGATACAAAAACAATCTCAACGAAAAACGAGATTCTTCGGGTGGTCGAAGAAACACCTTATAGGCTAAGGCTCTCTAAGGATACCAAAGCAGTATCTCAACAAATCACAAGATTCTTCGGGTGGTCGAAGCAGCACCTTATAGACTAAGTCTCTCCGAGGATACCAAAACAATATCTCAATAAAACACGAGATTCTTCAGGTGGTCGAAGCAGAACCTTATAGACTAAGGCTCTCTGACGATACCAAACCAATCTTACCAAAAAACAAGATTCTTTGGGTAGTCGAAGTAGCACCTTATAGGCTAAGGCTCTCCGAGGATACCAAAGCAGTATATCAACAAAACACGAGATTCTTGGGATGGTCGAAGCAGGACCTTATAGACTAAGGTTCTCCGAGGATTCGAAAGAAGTATCTCAACAAAACGCGAGATTCTTCGGGAGGTCTAGGCGACACTTTATAGACTAAGGCTCTCCGAGGATACCAAAGAAGTATCTCAACAAAACGAGAGATTCTTTGGGTGGTCTAAGCAGCGCCTAATAGACTAAGGCTCTCCGAGGATACCAAAACAATATCTCAATAAAACACGAGATTCTTCGGGTGGTCGAAGCAGCACCTTATACACTAAGGCTCTCTGACGATACCAAACCAATCTTAACAAAAAAAAACATTCTTTGGGTAGTCGAAGTAGCACCTTATAGGCTAAGGGTCTCCGAGGATACCAAAGCAGTATATCAACAAAACACGAGATTCTTGGGGTGGTCGAAGCAGGACCTTATAGACTAAGGTTCTCCGAGGATACGAAAGAAGTATCTCAACAAAACGCGAGATTCTTTGGGTGGTCGAAGCAACACCTTATAGGCTAAGGCTCTCTGAGGATACCAAAGCAGTATCTCAACAAAACACGAGATTCTTCGGTGGGTCGAAGCAGTACCTTATATACTAAGGCTCTCCGAGGATAACAAAGAAATATCTCAACAAAATACGAGATTCTTCGGGTGTTCGAAGCAGCACCATATAGACTAAGGCTCTCCGATGATACTAAAGCAGTATCACAATAAAACACGAGATTCTTTTTGTGGTCGAAGCAGCTCCTTATAGACTAAGGCTCTCCAAGTATACCAATGCAGTGTCTCAACAAAACACGTGATTCTTCGGGTGGCCAAAGAAGCACCTTATAGACTAAGGCTCTTCGAGGATACCAAAACAATATATTAATAAAAAACGAGATTCTTCGGGTTGTCAAAGCAGCACCATATAGACTAAGGCTCTCCGAGGATACCAAAACAATCTCACCAAAAAATGAGATTCTTCGGGTGGTCGAAGCAACACCTAATAGGCTAAGGCTCTCTGAGGATACCAAAGCAGTATCTCAACAAAACACGAGATTCTTAGGGTGGTCGAAGTAGTACCTTATAGGCTAAGGCTCTCTGAGGATACGAAAGAAGTATCTCAACAAAACGCGAGATTCTTCGGGAGGTCTAGGCGACACTTTATAGACTAAGGCTCTCTGAGGATACCAAAGAAGTATCTCAACAAAATGAGATTCTTCGGGTGGTCGAAGCACCACCTTATAGACTAAGGCTCTTCGAGAATACCAAAACAACCTCACCAAAAAATGAGATTCTTCGGGTGGTCGAAGCAACACCTTATAGGCTAAGGCTCTCTGAGGATACCAAAGCAGTATCTCAACAAAACACGAGATTCTTCGGGTGGTCGAAGTAGTACCTTATTGACTAAGGCTCTCCGAGGATACGAACGAAATATCTTAACAAAATACGAGATTCTTTGGGTGTTCGAAGCAGCACCATATAGACTAAGCCTCTCCGATGATACTAAAGCAGTATCTCAATAAATCACGAGATTCTTTTTGTGGTCGAAGCAGCTCCTTATAGACTAAGGCTCTCCGAGTATACCAAAGCAGTGTCTCAACAAAACACGAGATTCTTCGGGTGGTCAAAGAAACACCTTATAGACTAAGGCTCTCCGAGGATACCAAAACAGTATCTTAAAAAAACACGAGATTCTTCGGGTTGTCGAAGTAGCACATTATAGACTAAGGCTCTCCGAGGATACCAAAACAATCTCACCAAAAAACGAGATTCTTCGGGTGGTCGAAGCAACACCTTATATGCTAAGGCTCTCTGAGGATACCAAAGCAGTATCTAGACAAAACACGAGATTCTTCTGGTGGTCGAAGTAGTACCTTATAGACTAAGCCTCTCCGAGGATACCAAAGAAATATCTCAACAAAATACGAGATTCTTCGGGTGTTTTAAGCAGCACCATATAGACTAAGGCTCTCCGATGATACTAAAGTAGTATCTCAATAAAACACGAGATTCTTTTTGTGGTCGAAGCAGCTCCTTATAGACTAAGGCTCTCCAAGTATACCAAAGCAGTGTCTCAACAAAACACGAGATTCTTCGGGTGGTCAAAGAAGCACCTTATAGACTAAGGATCTCCGAGAATACAAAAACAGTATCTCAATAAAACATGAGATTCTTCGGGTTGTCAAAGCAGCACCTTATACACTAAGGCTCTCCGAGGATACAAAAACAATCTCAACGAAAAACGAGATTCTTCGGGTGGTCGAAGAAACACCTTATAGGCTAAGGCTCTCTGAGGATACCAAAGCAGTATCTCAACAAATCACAAGATTCTTCGGGTGGTCGAAGCAGCACCTTATAGACTAAGTCTCTCCGAGGATACCAAAACAATATCTCAATAAAACACGAGATTCTTCAGGTGGTCGAAGCAGAACCTTATAGACTAAGGCTCTCTGACGATACCAAACCAATCTTACCAAAAAACAAGATTCTTTGGGTAGTCGAAGTAGCACCTTATAGGCTAAGGCTCTCCGAGGATACCAAAGCAGTATATCAACAAAACACGAGATTCTTGGGATGGTCGAAGCAGGACCTTATAGACTAAGGTTCTCCGAGGATTCGAAAGAAGTATCTCAACAAAACGCGAGATTCTTCGGGAGGTCTAGGCGACACTTTATAGACTAAGGCTCTCCGAGGATACCAAAGAAGTATCTCAACAAAACGAGAGATTCTTTGGGTGGTCTAAGCAGCACCTAATAGACTAAGGCTCTCCGAGGATACCAAAACAATATCTCAATAAAACACGAGATTCTTCGGGTGGTCGAAGCAGCACCTTATACACTAAGGCTCTCTGACGATACCAAACCAATCTTAACAAAAAAAAACATTCTTTGGGTAGTCGAAGTAGCACCTTATAGGCTAAGGGTCTCCGAGGATACCAAAGCAGTATATCAACAAAACACGAGATTCTTGGGGTGGTCGAAGCAGGACCTTATAGACTAAGGTTCTCCGAGGATACGAAAGAAGTATCTCAACAAAACGCGAGATTCTTTGGGTGGTCGAAGCAACACCTTATAGGCTAAGGCTCTCTGAGGATACCAAAGCAGTATCTCAACAAAACACGAGATTCTTCGGTGGGTCGAAGTAGTACCTTATATACTAAGGCTCTCCGAGGATAACAAAGAAATATCTCAACAAAATACGAGATTCTTCGGGTGTTCGAAGCAGCACCATATAGACTAAGGCTCTCCGATGATACTAAAGCAGTATCACAATAAAACACGAGATTCTTTTTGTGGTCGAAGCAGCTCCTTATAGACTAAGGCTCTCCAAGTATACCAATGCAGTGTCTCAACAAAACACGTGATTCTTCGGGTGGCCAAAGAAGCACCTTATAGACTAAGGCTCTTCGAGGATACCAAAACAATATATTAATAAAAAACGATATTCTTCGGGTTGTCAAAGCAGCACCATATAGACTAAGGCTCTCCGAGGATACCAAAACAATCTCACCAAAAAATGAGATTCTTCGGGTGGTCGAAGCAACACCTAATAGGCTAAGGCTCTCTGAGGATACCAAAGCAGTATCTCAACAAAACACGAGATTCTTAGGGTGGTCGAAGTAGTACCTTATAGACTAAGGCTCTCCGGGGATACCACAAAAATATCTCAACAAAATACGAGATTCTTCGGGTGTTCGAAGCTGCACCATATAGACTAAGGCTCTCCGATGATACTAAAGCAGTATCTCAATAAAACACGAGATTCTTTTTGTGGTCGAAGCAACTCCTTAGAGACTAAGGCTCTCCAAGTATACCAAAGCAATGTCTCAACAAAACACGAGATTCCTCGGGTGGTCAAAGAAGCACCTTATAGACTAAGGCTCTCCGAGGAAACAAAAACAGTATCTCAATAAAACATGAGATTCTTCGGGTTGTCAAAGCAGCACCTTATAGACTAAGGCTCTCCGAGGATACAAAAACAATCTCAACGAAAAACGAGATTCTTCGGGTGGTCGAAGCAACACCTTATAGACTAAGGCTCTCGGAGGATACCAAAGCAGTATCTGAATAAAACACGAGATTTATCGGGTGGTCGAAGTAACACCTTATAGACAAAGTCTCTCCGAGGATACCAAAACAATATCTCAATAAAAGACGAGATTCTTCGGGTGGTCGAAGCAGCACCTTATAGACTAAGGCTCTCTGACGATACCAAACCAATCTTAACAAAAAACAAGATTCTTTGGGTAGTCGAAGTAGCACCTTATAGGCTAAGGGTCTCCGAGGATACCAAAGCAGTATATCAACAAAACACGAGATTCTTGGGGTGGTCGAAGTAGGACCTTAAAGACTAAGGTTCTCCGAGGATACGAAAGAAGTATCTCAACAAAACGCGAGATTCTTCGGGAGGTCTAGGCGACACTTTATAGACTAAGGCTCTCTGAGGATACCAAAGAAGTATCTCAACAAAACGAGAGATTCTTCGGGTGGTCGAAGCAGCACCTTATAGACTAAGGCTCTTCGAGAATACCAAAACAACCTCACCAAAAAATGAGATTCTTCGGGTGGTCGAAGCAACACCTTATAGGCTAAGGCTCTCTGAGGATACCAAAGCAGTATCTCAACAAAACACGAGATTCTTCGGGTGGTCGAAGTAGTACCTTATTGACTAAGGCTCTCCGAGGATACGAACGAAATATCTTAACAAAATACGAGATTCTTTGGGTGTTCGAAGCAGCACCATATAGACTAAGCCTCTCCGATGATACTAAAGCAGTATCTCAATAAATCACGAGATTCTTTTTGTGGTCGAAGCAGCTCCTTATAGACTAAGGCTCTCCGAGTATACCAAAGCAGTGTCTCAACAAAACATGAGATTCTTCGGGTGGTCAAAGAAACACCTTATAGACTAAGGCTCTCAGAGGATACCAAAACAGTATCTTAAAAAAACACGAGATTCTTCGGGTTGTCGAAGTAGCACATTATAGACTAAGGCTCTCCGAGGATACCAAAACAATCTCACCAAAAAACGAGATTCTTCGGGTGGTCGAAGCAACACCTTATATGCTAAGGCTCTCTGAGGATACCAAAGCAGTATCTCAACAAAACACGAGATTCTTCTGGTGGTCGAAGTAGTACCTTATAGACTAAGCCTCTCCGAGGATACCAAAGAAATATCTCAACAAAATACGAGATTCTTCGGGTGTTTTAAGCAGCACCATATAGACTAAGGCTCTCCGATGATACTAAAGTAGTATCTCAATAAAACACGAGATTCTTTTTGTGGTCGAAGCAGCTCCTTATAGACTAAGGCTCTCCAAGTATACCAAAGCAGTGTCTCAACAAAACACGAGATTCTTCGGGTGGTCAAAGAAGCACCTTATAGACTAAGGATCTCCGAGAATACAAAAACAGTATCTCAATAAAACATGAGATTCTTCGGGTTGTCAAAGCAGCACCTTATACACTAAGGCTCTCCGAGGATACAAAAACAATCTCAATGAAAAACGAGATTCTTCGGGTGGTCGAAGAAACACCTTATAGGCTAAGGCTCTCTGAGGATACCAAAGCAGTATCTCAACAAATCACAAGATTCTTCGGGTGGTCGAAGCAGCACCTTATAGACTAAGTCTCTCCGAGGATACCAAAACAATATCTCAATAAAACACGAGATTCTTCAGGTGGTCGAAGCAGAACCTTATAGACTAAGGCTCTCTGACGATACCAAACCAATCTTACCAAAAAACAAGATTCTTTGGGTAGTCGAAGTAGCACCTTATAGGCTAAGGCTCTCCGAGGATACCAAAGCAGTATATCAACAAAACACGAGATTCTTGGGATGGTCGAAGCAGGACCTTATAGACTAAGGTTCTCCGAGGATTCGAAAGAAGTATCTCAACAAAACGCGAGATTCTTCGGGAGGTCTAGGCGACACGTTATAGACTAAGGCTCTCCGAGGATACCAAAGAAGTATCTCAACAAAACGAGAGATTCTTTGGGTGGTCTAAGCAGCACCTAATAGACTAAGGCTCTCCGAGGATACCAAAACAATATCTCAATAAAACACGAGATTCTTCGGGTGGTCGAAGCAGCACCTTATACACTAAGGCTCTCTGACGATACCAAACCAATCTTAACAAAAAAAAACATTCTTTGGGTAGTCGAAGTAGCACCTTATAGGCTAAGGGTCTCCGAGGATACCAAAGCAGTATATCAACAAAACACGAGATTCTTGGGGTGGTCGAAGCAGGACCTTATAGACTAAGGTTCTCCGAGGATACGAAAGAAGTATCTCAACAAAACGCGAGATTCTTTTTGTGGTCGAAGCAGCTCCTTATAGACTAAGGCTCTCCAAGTATACCAATGCAGTGTCTCAACAAAACACGTGATTCTTCGGGTGGCCAAAGAAGCACCTTATAGACTAAGGCTCTTCGAGGATACCAAAACAATATATTAATAAAAAACGAGATTCTTCGGGTTGTCAAAGCAGCACCATATAGACTAAGGCTCTCCGAGGATACCAAAACAATCTCACCAAAAAATGAGATTCTTCGGGTGGTCGAAGCAACACCTAATAGGCTAAGGCTCTCTGAGGATACCAAAGCAGTATCTCAACAAAACACGAGATTCTTAGGGTGGTCGAAGTAGTACCTTATAGACTAAGGCTCTCCGGGGATACCACAGAAATATCTCAACAAAATACGAGATTCTTCGGGTGTTCGAAGCTGCACCATATAGACTAAGGCTCTCCGATGATACTAAAGCAGTATCTCAATAAAACACGAGATTCTTTTTGTGGTCGAAGCAACTCCTTATAGACTAAGGCTCTCCAAGTATACCAAAGCAATGTCTCAACAAAACACGAGATTCCTCGGGTGGTCAAAGAAGCACCTTATAGACTAAGGCTCTCCGAGGAAACAAAAACAGTATCTCAATAAAACATGAGATTCTTCGGGTTGTCAAAGCAGCACCTTATAGACTAAGGCTCTCCGAGGATACAAAAACAATCTCAACAAAAAACGAGATTCTTCGGGTGGTCGAAGCAACACCTTATAGACTAAGGCTCTCGGAGGATACCAAAGCAGTATCTGAATAAAACACGAGATTCATCGGGTGGTCGAAGTAACACCTTATAGACAAAGTCTCTCCGAGGATACCAAAACAATATCTCAATAAAAGACGAGATTCTTCGGGTGGTCGAAGCAGCACCTTATAGACTAAGGCTCTCTGACGATACCAAACCAATCTTAACAAAAAACAAGATTCTTTGGGTAGTCGAAGTAGCACCTTATAGGCTAAGGGTCTCCGAGGATACCAAAGCAGTATATCAACAAGACACGAGATTCTTGGGGTGGTCGAAGCAGGACCTTAAAGACTAAGGTTCTCCGAGGATACGAAAGAAGTATCTCAACAAAACGCGAGATTCTTCGGGAGGTCTAGGCGACACTTTATAGACTAAGGCTCTCTGAGGATACCAAAGAAGTATCTCAACAAAACGAGAGATTCTTCGGGTGGTCGAAGCAGCACCTTATAGACTAAGGCTCTTCGAGAATACCAAAACAACCTCACCAAAAAATGAGATTCTTCGGGTGGTCGAAGCAACACCTTATAGGCTAAGGCTCTCTGAGGATACCAAAGCAGTATCTCAACAAAACACGAGATTCTTCGGGTGGTCGAAGTAGTACCTTATTGACTAAGGCTCTCCGAGGATACGATTGAAATATCTTAACAAAATACGAGATTCTTTGGGTGTTCGAAGCAGAACCATATAGACTAAGCCTCTCCGATGATACTAAAGCAGTATCTCAATAAATTACGAGATTCTTTTTGTGGTCGAAGCAGCTCCTTATAGACTAAGGCTCTCCGAGTATACCAAAGCAGTGTCTCAACAAAACACGAGATTCTTCGGGTGGTCAAAGAAACACCTTATAGACTAAGGCTCTCAGAGGATACCAAAACAGTATCTTAAAAAAACACGAGATTCTTCGGGTTGTCGAAGTAGCACATTATAGACTAAGGCTCTCCGAGGATACCAAAACAATCTCACCAAAAAACGAGATTCTTCGGGTGGTCGAAGCAACACCTTATATGCTAAGGCTCTCTGAGGATACCAAAGCAGTATCTCAACAAAACACGAGATTCTTCTGGTGGTCGAAGTAGTACCTTATAGACTAAGCCTCTCCGAGGATACCAAAGAAATATCTCAACAAAATACGAGATTCTTCGGGTGTTTTAAGCAGCACCATATAGACATAGGCTCTCCGATGATACTAAAGTATTATCTCAATAAAACACGAGATTCTTTTTGTGGTCGAAGCAGCTCCTTATAGACTAAGGCTCTCCAAGTATACCAAAGCAGTGTCTCAACAAAACACGAGATTCTTCGGGTGGTCAAAGAAGCACCTTATAGACTAAGGATCTCCGAGAATACAAAAACAGTATCTCAATAAAACATGAGATTCTTCGGGTTGTCAAAGCAGCACCTTATACACTAAGGCTCTCCGAGGATACAAAAACAATCTCAACGAAAAACGAGATTCTTCGGCTGGTCGAAGAAACACCTTATAGGCTAAGACTCTCTGAGGATACCAAAGCAGTATCTCAACAAATCACAAGATTCTTCGGGTGGTCGAAGAAGCACGTTATAGACTAAGTCTCTCCGAGGATACCAAAACAATATCTCAGTAAAACACGAGATTCTTCAGGTGGTCGAAGCAGAACCTTATAGACTAAGGCTCTCTGACGATACCAAACCAATCTTACCAAAAAACAAGATTCTTTGGGTAGTCGAAGTAGCACCTTATAGGCTAAGGCTCTCCGAAGATACCAAAGCAGTATATCAACAAAACACGAGATTCTTGGGATGGTCGAAGCAGGACCTTATAGACTAAGGTTCTCCGAGGATTCGAAAGAAGTATCTCAACAAAACGCGAGATTCTTCGGGAGGTCTAGGCGACACTTTATAGACTAAGGCTCTCCGAGGATACCAAAGAAGTATCTCAACAAAACGAGAGATTCTTTGGGTGGTCTAAGCAGCACCTAATAGACTAAGGCTCTCCGAGGATACCAAAACAATATCTCAATAAAACACGAGATTCTTCGGGTGGTCGAAGCAGCACCTTATACACTAAGGCTCTCTGACGATACCAAACCAATCTTAACAAAAAAAAACATTCTTTGGGTAGTCGAAGTAGCACCTTATAGGCTAAGGGTCTCCGAGGATACCAAAGCAGTATATCAACAAAACACGAGATTCTTGGGGTGGTCGAAGCAGGACCTTATAGACTAAGGTTCTCCGAGGATACGAAAGAAGTATCTCAACAAAACGCGAGATTCTTTTTGTGGTCGAAGCAGCTCCTTATAGACTAAGGCTCTCCAAGTATACCAATGCAGTGTCTCAACAAAACACGTGATTCTTCGGGTGGCCAAAGAAGCACCTTATAGACTAAGGCTCTTCGAGGATACCAAAACAATATATTAATAAAAAACGAGATTCTTCGGGTTGTCAAAGCAGCACCATATAGACTAAGGCTCTCCGAGGATACCAAAACAATCTCACCAAAAAATGAGATTCTTCGGGTGGTCGAAGCAACACCTAATAGGCTAAGGCTCTCTGAGGATACCAAAGCAGTATCTCAACAAAACACGAGATTCTTAGGGTGGTCCAAGTAGTACCTTATAGACTAAGGCTCTCCGGGGATACCACAGAAATATCTCAACAAAATACGAGATTCTTCGGGTGTTCGAAGCTGCACCATATAGACTAAGGCTCTCCGATGATACTAAAGCAGTATCTCAATAAAACACGAGATTCTTTTTGTGGTCGAAGCAACTCCTTATAGACTAAGGCTCTCCAAGTATACCAAAGCAATGTCTCAACAAAACACGAGATTCCTCGGGTGGTCAAAGAAGCACCTTATAGACTAAGGCTCTCCGAGGAAACAAAAACAGTATCTCAATAAAACATGAGATTCTTCGGGTTGTCAAAGCAGCACCTTATAGACTAAGGCTCTCCGAGGATACAAAAACAATCTCAACAAAAAACGAGATTCTTCGGGTGGTCGAAGCAACACCTTATAGACTAAGGCTCTCGGAGGATACCAAAGCAGTATCTGAATAAAACACGAGATTCATCGGGTGGTCGAAGTAACACCTTATAGACAAAGTCTCTCCGAGGATACCAAAACAATATCTCAATAAAAGACGAGATTCTTCGGGTGGTCGAAGCAGCACCTTATAGACTAAGGCTCTCTGACGATACCAAACCAATCTTAACAAAAAACAACATTCTTTGGGTAGTCGAAGTAGCACCTTATAGGCTAAGGGTCTCCGAGGATACCAAAGCAGTATATCAACAAGACACGAGATTCTTGGGGTGGTCGAAGCAGGACCTTAAAGACTAAGGTTCTCCGAGGATACGAAAGAAGTATCTCAACAAAACGCGAGATTCTTCGGGAGGTCTAGGCGACACTTTATAGACTAAGGCTCTCTGAGGATACCAAAGAAGTATCTCAACAAAACGAGAGATTCTTCGGGTGGTCGAAGCAGCACCTTATAGACTAAGGCTCTTCGAGAATACCAAAACAACCTCACCAAAAAATGAGATTCTTCGGGTGGTCGAAGCAACACCTTATAGGCTAAGGCTCTCTGAGGATACCAAAGCAGTATCTCAACAAAACACGAGATTCTTCGGGTGGTCGAAGTAGTACCTTATTGACTAAGGCTCTCCGAGGATACGATTGAAATATCTTAACAAAATACGAGATTCTTTGGGTGTTCGAAGCAGAACCATATAGACTAAGCCTCTCCGATGATACTAAAGCAGTATCTCAATAAATTACGAGATTCTTTTTGTGGTCGAAGCAGCTCCTTATAGACTAAGGCTCTCCGAGTATACCAAAGCAGTGTCTCAACAAAACACGAGATTCTTCGGGTGGTCAAAGAAACACCTTATAGACTAAGGCTCTCAGAGGATACCAAAACAGTATCTTAAAAAAACACGAGATTCTTCGGGTTGTCGAAGTAGCACATTATAGACTAAGGCTCTCCGAGGATACCAAAACAATCTCACCAAAAAACGAGATTCTTCGGGTGGTCGAAGCAACACCTTATATGCTAAGGCTCTCTGAGGATACCAAAGCAGTATCTCAACAAAACACGAGATTCTTCTGGTGGTCGAAGTAGTACCTTATAGACTAAGCCTCTCCGAGGATACCAAAGAAATATCTCAACAAAATACGAGATTCTTCGGGTGTTTTAAGCAGCACCATATAGACATAGGCTCTCCGATGATACTAAAGTATTATCTCAATAAAACACGAGATTCTTTTTGTGGTCGAAGCAGCTCCTTATAGACTAAGGCTCTCCAAGTATACCAAAGCAGTGTCTCAACAAAACACGAGATTCTTCGGGTGGTCAAAGAAGCACCTTATAGACTAAGGATCTCCGAGAATACAAAAACAGTATCTCAATAAAACATGAGATTCTTCGGGTTGTCAAAGCAGCACCTTATACACTAAGGCTCTCCGAGGATACAAAAACAATCTCAACGAAAAACGAGATTCTTCGGGTGGTCGAAGAAACACCTTATAGGCTAAGACTCTCTGAGGATACCAAAGCAGTATCTCAACAAATCACAAGATTCTTCGGGTGGTCGAAGAAGCACGTTATAGACTAAGTCTCTCCGAGGATACCAAAACAATATCTCAGTAAAACACGAGATTCTTCAGGTGGTCGAAGCAGAACCTTATAGACTAAGGCTCTCTGACGATACCAAACCAATCTTACCAAAAAACAAGATTCTTTGGGTAGTCGAAGTAGCACGTTATAGGCTAAGGCTCTCCGAGGATACCAAAGCAGTATATCAACAAAACACGAGATTCTTGGGATGGTCGAAGCAGGACCTTATAGACTAAGGTTCTACGAGGATTCGAAAGAAGTATCTCAACAAAACGCGAGATTCTTCGGGAGGTCTAGGCGACACTTTATAGACTAAGGCTCTCCGAGGATACCAAAGAAGTATCTCAACAAAACGAGAGATTCTTTGGGTGGTCTAAGCAGCACCTTATAGACTAAGGCTCTCCGAGGATACCAAAACAATATCTCAATAAAACACGAGATTCTTCGGGTGGTCGAAGCAGCAACTTATAGACTAAGGCTCTCTGACGATACCAAACCAATCCTAACAAAAAACAAGATTCTTTGGGTAGTCGAAGTAGCACCTTATAGGCTAAGGGTCTCCGAGGATACCAAAGCAGTATATCAACAAAACACGAGATTCTTGGGGTGGTCGAAGCAGGACCTTATAGACTAAGGTTCTCCGAGGATACGAAAGACGTATCTCAACAAAACGCGAGATTCTTTGGGTGGTCGAAGCAACACCTTATAGGCTAAGGCTCTCTGAGGATACCAAAGCAGTATCTCAACAAAACACGAGATTCTTCGGTGGGTCGAAGTAGTACCTTATAGACTAAGGCTCTCCGAGGATAACAAAGAAATATCTCTACAAAATACGAGATTCTTCGGGTGTTCGAAGCAGCACCATATAGACTAAGGCTCTCCGATGATACTAAAGCAGTATTACAATAAAACACGAGATTCTTTTTGTGGTCGAAGCAGCTCCTTATAGACTAAGGCTCTCCAAGTATACCAATGCAGTGTCTCAACAAAACACGAGATTCTTCGGGTGGCCAAAGAAGCACCTTATAGACTAAGGCTCTTCGAGGATACCAAAACAATATATTAATAAAAAACGAGATTCTTCGGGTTGTCAAAGCAGCACCTTATAGACTAAGGCTCTCCGAGGATACCAAAAAGAATCTCACCAAAAAATGAGATTCTTCGGGTGGTCGAAGCAACACCTAATAGGCTAAGGCTCTCTGAGGATACCAAAGCAGTATCTCAACAAAACACGAGATTCTTAGGGTGGTCGAAGTAGTACCTTATAGACTAAGGCTCTCCGGGGATACCACAGAAATATCTCAACAAAATACGAGATTCTTCGGGTGTTCGAAGCTGCACCATATAGACTAAGGCTCTCCGATGATACTAAAGCAGTATCTCAATAAAACACGAGATTCTTTTTGTGGTCGAAGCAACTCCTTATAGACTAAGGCTCTCCAAGTATACCAAAGCAATGTCTCAACAAAACACGAGATTCCTCGGGTGGTCAAAGAAGCACCTTATAGACTAAGGCTCTCCGAGGAAACAAAAACAGTATCTCAATAAAACATGAGATTCTTCGGGTTGTCAAAGCAGCACCTTATAGACTAAGGCTCTCCGAGGATACAAAAACAATCTCAACGAAAAACGAGATTCTTCGGGTGGTCGAAGCAACACCTTATAGACTTAGGCTCTCGGAGGATACCAAAGCAGTATCTGAATAAAACACGAGATTCATCGGGTGGTCGAAGCAACACCTTATAGACAAAGTCTCTCCGAGGATACCAAAACAATATCTCAATAAAAGACGAGATTCTTCGGGTGGTCGAAGCAGCACCTTATAGACTAAGGCTCTCTGACGATACCAAACCAATCTTAACAAAAAACAAGATTCTTTGGGTAGTCGAAGTAGCACCTTATAGGCTAAGGGTCTCCGAGGATACCAAAGCAGTATATCAACAAAACACGAGATTCTTGGGGTGGTCGAAGCAGGACCTTAAAGACTAAGGTTCTCCGAGGATACGAAAGAAGTATCTCAACAAAACGCGAGATTCTTCGGGAGGTCTACGCGACACTTTATAGAATAAGGCTCTCTGAGGATACCAAAGAAGTATCTCAACAAAACGAGAGATTCTTCGGGTGGTCGAAGCACCACCTTATAGACTAAGGCTCTTCGAGGATACCAAAACAATCTCACCAAAAAACGAGATTCTTCGGGAGGTCGAAGCCACACCTTATATGCTAAGGCTCTCTGAGGATACCAAAGCAGTATCTCAACAAAACACGAGATTCTTCTGGTGGTCGAAGTAGTACCTTATAGACTAAGCCTCTCCGAGGATACCAAAGAAATATCTCAACAAAATACGAGATTCTTCGGGTGTTTTAAGCAGCACCATATAGACTAAGGCTCTCCGATGATGCTAAAGCAGTATCTCAATAAAACACGAGATTCTTTTTGTGGTCGAAGCAGCTCCTTATAGACTAAGGCTCTCCAAGTATACCAAAGCAGTGTCTCAACAAAACACGAGATTCTTCGGGTGGTCAAAGAAGCACCTTATAGACTAAGGCTCTCTGAGGATACAAAAACAATCTCAACAAAAAACGAGATTCTTCGGGTGGTCGAAGAAACACCTTATAGGCTAAGGCTCTCTGAGGATACCAAAGCAGTATCTCAACAAATCACAAGATTCTTCGGGTGGTCGAAGCAGCACCTTATAGACTAAGTCTCTCCGAGGATACCAAAACAATATCTAAATAAAACACGAGATTCTTCAGGTGGTCGAAGCAGAACCTTATAGACTAAGGCTCTCTGAAGATACCAAACCAATCTTACCAAAAAACAAGATTCTTTGGGTAGTCGAAGTAGCACCTTATAGGCTAAGGCTCTCCGAGGATACCAAAGCAGTATATCAACAAAACACGAGATTCTTGGGGTGGTCGAAGCAGGACCTTATAGACTAATGTTCTCCGAGGATACGAAAGAAGTATCTCAACAAAACGCGAGATTCTTCGGGAGGTCTAGGCGACACTTTATAGACTAAGGCTCTCCGAGGATACCAAAGAAGTATCTCAACAAAACGAGAGATTCTTTGGGTGGTCTAAGCAGCACCTTATAGACTAAGGCTCTCCGAGGATACCAAAACAACCTCACCAAAAAACGAGATTCTTTGGGTGGTCGAAGCAACACCATATAGGCTAAGGCTCTCTGAGGATACCAAAGCAGTATCTCAATAAAACACGAGATTCTTCGGGTGGTCGAAGTAGTACCTTATAGACTAAGGCTTTCCGAGGATACCAAAGAAATATCTCAACAAAATACGAGATTCTTCGGGTGTTTTAAGCAGCACCATATAGACTAAGGCTCTCCGATCATACTAAAGCAGTATCTCAACAAATCACAAGATTCTTCGGGTGGTCGAAGCAGCACCTTATAGACTAAGTCTCTCCGAGGATACCAAAACAATATCTCAATAAAACACGAGATTCTTCGGGTGGTCGAAGCAGAACCTTATAGACTAAGGCTCTCTGACGATACCAAACCAATCTTAACAAAAACCAAGATTCTTTGGGTAGTCAAAGTAGCACCTTATAGGCTAAGGCTCTCCGAGGATACCAAAGCAGTGTATCAACAAAACACGAGATTCTTGGGGTGGTCGAAGCAGGGCCTTATAGACTAAGGTTCTCCGAGGATACGAAAGAAGTATCTCAATAAAACGCGAGATTCTTCGGGAGGTATAGGCGACACTTTATAGACTAAGGCTCTCCGAGGATACCAAAGAAGTATCTCAACAAAACGAGAGATTCTTTGAGTGGTCTAAGCAGCACCTTATAGACTAAGGCTCTCCGAGGATACAAAAACAATCTCAACGAAAAACGAGATTCTTCGGGTGGTCGAAGCAACACCTTATAGACTAAGGCTCTCGGAGGATACCAAAGCAGTATCTGAATAAAACACGAGATTCATCGGGTGGTCGAAGCAACACCTTATAGAAAAAGTCTCTCCGAGGATACCAAAACAATATCTCAATAAAAGACGAGATTCTTCGGGTGGTCGAAGCAGCACCTTATAGACTAAGGCTCTCTGACGATACCAAACCAATCTTAACAAAAAACAAGATTCTTTGGGTAGTCGAAGTAGCACCTTATAGGCTAAGGGTCTCCGAGGATACCAAAGCTGTATATCAACAAAACACGAGATTCTTGGGGTGGTCGAAGCAGGACCTTAAAGACTAAGGTTCTCCGAGGATACGAAAGAAGTATCTCAACAAAACGCGATATTCTTCGGGAGGTCTAGGCGACACTTTATAGACTAAGGCTCTCTGAGGATACCAAAGAAGTATCTCAACAAAACGAGAGATTCTTCGGGTGGTCGAAGCACCACCATATAGACTAAGGCTCTTCGAGAATACCAAAACAACCTCACCAAAAAATGAGATTCTTTGGGTGGTCGAAGCAACACCATATAGGCTAAGGCTCTCTGAGGATACCAAAGCAGTATCTCAACAAAACACAAGATTCTTCGGGTGGTCGAAGTAGTACCTTATTGACTAAGGCTCTCCGAGGATACCAACGAAATATCTTAACAAAATACGAGATTCTTTGGGTGTTCGAAGCAGCACCATATAGACTAAGCCTCTCCGATGATACTAAAGCAATATCTCAATAAATCACGAGATTCTTTTTGTGGTCGAAGCAGCTCCTTATAGACTAAGGCTCTCCGAGTATACCAAAGCAGTGTCTCAGCAAAACACGAGATTCTTCGGGTGGTCAAAGAATCACCTTATAGACTAAGGCTCTCCGAGGATACCAAAACAGTATCTTAAAAAAACACGAGATTCTTCGGGTTGTCGAAGTAGCACCTTATAGACTAAGGCTCTCCGAGGATACCAAAACAATCTCACCAAAAAACGAGATTCTTCGGGTGGTCGAAGCAACACCTTATATGCTAAGGCTCTCTGAGGATACCAAAGCAGTATCTCAACAAAACACGAGATTCTTCTGGTGGTCGAAGTAGTACCTTATAGACTAAACCTCTCCGAGGATACCAAAGAAATATCTCAACAAAATACGAGATTCTTCGGGTGTTTTAAGCAGCACCATATAGACTAAGGCTCTCCGATGATACTAAAGCAGTATCTTAATAAAACACGAGATTCTTTTTGTGGTCGAAGCAGCTCCTTATAGACTAAGGCTCTCCAAGTATACCAAAGCAGTGTCTCAACAAAACACGAGATTCTTCGGGTGGTCAAAGAAGCACCTTATAGATTAAGGCTCTCTGAGGATACAAAAACAATCTCAACGAAAAACGAGATTCTTCGGGTGGTCGAAGAAACACCTTATAGGCTAAGGCTCTCTGAGGATACCAAAGCAGTATCTCAACAAATCACAAGATTCTTCGGGTGGTCGAAGCAGCACCTTATAGACTAAGTCTCTCCGAGGATACCAAAACAATATCTCAATAAAACACGAGATTCTTCAGGTGGTCGAAGCAGAACCTTATAGACTAAGGCTCTCTGAAGATACCAAACCAATCTTACCAAAAAACAAGATTCTTTGGGTAGTCGAAGTAGCACCTTATAGGCTAAGGCTCTCCGAGGATACCAAAGCAGTATATCAACAAAACACGAGATTCTTGGGGTGGTTGAAGCAGGACCTTATAGACTAATGTTCTCCGAGGATACGAAACAAGTATCTCAACAAAACGCGAGATTCTTCGGGAGGTCTAGGCGATACTTTATAGACTAAGGCTCTCCGAGGATACCAAAGAAGTATCTCAACAAAACGAGAGATTCTTTGGGTGGTCTAAGCAGCACCTTATAGACTAAGGCTCTCCGAGGATACCAAAACAACCTCACCAAAAAACGAGATTCTTTGGGTGGTCGAAGCAACACCATATAGGCTAAGGCTCTCTGAGGATACCAAAGCAGTATCTCAATAAAACACGAGATTCTTCGGGTGGTCGAAGTAGTACCTTATAGACTAAGGCTTTCCGAGGATACCAAAGAAATATCTCAACAAAATACGAGATTCTTCGGGTGTTTTAAGCAGCACCATATAGACTAAGGCTCTCCGATGATACTAAAGCAGTATCTCAACAAATCACAAGATTCTTCGGGTGGTCGAAGCAGCACCTTATAGACTAAGTCTCTCCGAGGATACCAAAACAATATCTCAATAAAACACGAGATTCTTCGGGTGGTCGAAGCAGAACCTTATAGACTAAGGCTCTCTGACGATACCAAACCAATCTTAACAAAAAACAAGATTCTTTGGGTAGTCAAAGTAGCACCTTATAGGCTAAGGCTCTCCGAGGATACCAAAGCAGTATATCAACAAAACACGAGATTCTTGGGGTGGTCGAAGTAGTACCTTATAGACTAAGGCTCTCCGAGGATACCAAAGAAATATCTCAAAAAAATACGAGATTCTTCGGGTGTTCGAAGCAGCACCATATAGACTAAGGCTCTTCGATGATACTAAAGCAGTATCTCAATAAAACACGAGATTCTTTTTATGGTCGAAGCAGCTCCTTATAGACTAAGGCTCTCCAAGTATACCAAAGCAGTGCCTCAACAAAACACGAGATTCTTCGGGTGGACAAAGAAGCACCTTATAGACTAAGGCTCTCCGAGGATACAAAAATAGTATTTCAATAAAACATGAGATTCTTCGGGTTGTCAAAGCAGCACCTTATAGACTAAGGCTCTCCGAGGATACAAAAACAATCTCAACAAAAAATGAGATTCTTCGGGTGGTCGAAGCAACACCTTATAGGCTAAGGCTCTCTGAGGATACCAAAGCAGTATCTCACCAAAACACGAGATTCTTCGGGTGGTCGAAGCAGCACCTTATAGACTAAGTCTCTCCGAGGATACCAAAACAATATCCCAATAAAACACGAGATTCTTCGGGTGGTCGAAGCAGCACCTCATAGACTAAGGCTATCTGACGATACCAAACCAATCTTAACAAAACACAAGATTCTTTGGGTAGTTGAAGTAGCAGATTATAAGCTAAGGCTCTCCGAGGATACCAAAGCAGTATATAAACAAAACACGAGATTCTTGGGGTGGTCGAAGCAGGACCTTATAGACTAAGGTTCTCCGAGGATACGAAAGAAGTATCTCAACAAAACGCGAGATTCTTCGGGTGGTCTAGGCGACACTTTATAGACTAAGGCTCTCCGAGGATACCAAAGAAGTATCTCAACAAAACAAGAGATTCTTTGCGTGGTCGAAGCAGCACCTTATAGACTAAGGCTCTCCCAGGATACCAAAACAATCTCACCAAAAAACGAGATTCTTTGGGTTGTCGAAGCAACACCTTATAGGCTAAGGCTCTCGGAGGATACCAAAGCAGTATCTCAAAGAAACACGAGATTCTTCGGGTGGTCGAAGTAGTACCTTATAGACTAAGGCTCTCCGAGGATACCAAAGAAATATCTCAACAAAATACGAGATTCTTCGGGTGTTCGAAGCAGTACCATATAGACTAAGGCTCTCTGATGATACTAAAGCAGTATCTCAATAAAACACGAGATTCTTCGGGTTGTCGAAGTGGCACCTTATAAACTAAGGCTCTATGAGGATACCAAAGCAGTATCTCAACAAAACACGAGATTCTTCGGGTGGTCGAAGCAGTACCTTATAGACTGAGGCTCTCCGAGGATACCAAAGAAATATCTCAACAAAATACGAGATTCTTCGGGTGTTCGAAGCAGCACCATATAGACTAAAGCTCTCTGATAATACTAAAGCAGTATCTCAATAAAACACGAGATTCTTTTTGTGGTCCAAGAAGCTCATTATAGACTAAGGCTTTCCGAGTATACCAAATCAGTATCTCAACAAAACACGAGATTCTTCGGGTGGTCAAAGAAGCACCTTATAGACTAAGGCTCTCCGAGGATACCAAGACAGTATCTCAATAAAACACGAGGTTCTTCGGGTTGTCGAAGCAACACCGTATAGGCTAAGGCTCTCTGAGGATACCAAAGTAGTATCTCAACAAAACACGAGATTCTTCGGGTGGTCGAAGCAGCACCTTATAGTAAATGGCTCTCCGAGGTTACGAAAGAAGTATCTCAACAAAACGCGAGATTCTTCTGGTGATCGAAGCAGCACTTTACAAACTAAAGCTCTCCGAGGATACCAAAGAAGTATCTCAATAAGACGCGAGATTCTTCGGGTGGTCGAAGCAGCACCTTATAGACTAAGGCTCTCCGAGGATACCAAAGTAGTATCTCAAGAAAACAAAATATTCTTCGGGTGCTCGAAGCAGCACCTTATCGACTAAGGCTCTCCGACGATACCAAACCAGTATCTCAACAAAACACGAGATTCTTCGGGTGGTCAAAGCAGCACCTTATAAACTAAGGCTCTTTGAGGATACCAAAGTAGTATCTCAACAAAACACGAGATTCTTTGGGTGGTCGAAGCAGCACCTTATAGACTAAGGCTCTCCGAGGATACCGAAGAAATATCTCAACAAAACACAAGATTCTTCGGGTGTTCGAAGCAGAACCATATAGACTAAGGCTCTCCGATGATACCAAAGCAGTATCTCAATGAAACCTGAGATTCTTTTTGTGGTCGAAGCAGCTCCTTATAGACTAAGGCTCTCCGAGGATACCAAAGCAGTATCTCAACAAAACACGAGATTCTTTGGGTGGTCAAAGAAGCACCTTATAGACTAAGGCCCTCCGAGGATACCAAAACAGTATCTTAATAAAACACGAGATTCTTTGGGTTGTCGAAGCAGCACCTTATAGACTAAGGCTCTCTGAGGATACCAAAACTATCTCACCAAAAAACAAGATTCTTCGGGTCGTCGAAGCAACACCTTATAGTCTAAGGCTCTCTGAGGATACCAAAGCAGTATCTCAACAAAACACGAGATTCTTTGGGTGGTCGAAGCAGCACCTTATAGTAAGTGGCTCTCCGAGGATACGAAAGAAGTATCTCCACAAAACGCAAGATTCTTTGGGTGATCAAAGCAGTACTTTATAGACTAAAGTTATCCGAGGATACCAAAGAAGTATCTCAACAAAACACGAGATTCTTCGGGTGGTCGAAGCATCACCTTATTGACTAAGGCTCTCCGAGGATACCAAAGTAGTATCTCAAGAAAACACGAGATTCTTCGGGTGCTCGAAGCAGCACCTTATAGACTAAGGATCTCCGAGGATACCAAAGCAGTATCTCAACAAAACACGAGATTCTTCGGGTGGTCAAAGCAGCACCTTATAAACTAAGGCTCTCCGAGGATACCAAAGCAGTATCTCAACAAAACACGGGACTCTTCGGGTGGACAAAGCAGCACCTTATAGACTAAGGATCTCCGAGGATACCAAAGAAATATCTCAACAAGACACAAGATTCTGCGGGTGTTCCAAGCAGCACCATATAGACTAAGGCTCTCCGATGATACCAAAGCAGTATCTCAATAAAACACGAGACTCTTTTTGTGGTCGAAGAAGCTCCTTATTGACTAAGGCTCTCCGAGGATACCAAAGCAGTATCTCAACAAAACACGAGATTCTTCGGGTGGTCAAAGAAGCACCTTGTAGACTAAGGCTCTCCGAGGATACCAACACAGTATCTTAATAAAACACGAGATTCTTCGGGTTGTCGAAGCAGCACCTTATAGACTAAGGCTCTCCGAGGACACAAAAACAATCTCACCAAAAAACGAGATTCTTCGGGTGGTCGAAGCAACACCTTATAGGCTAAGGCTCTCTGAGGATACCAAAGCAGTATATCAACAAAACACGAGATTCTTTGGGTGGTCGAAGCAGCACCTTATAGACAAAGGCTCTCCAAGGATACGAATGAAGTATCTCAACAAAACGCGAGATTCTTCGGGTGGTCGAAGAAGCACTTTATAGACTAAAGCTCTTCGAGGATACCAAAGAAGTATCTCAACAAAACGCGAGATTCTTCGGGTGGTCGAAGCAGCACCTTATAGACTAAGGCTCTCCGAGGATACCAAAATAGTATCTCAAGAAAACCCGAGATTCTTCGGGTGCTCGAAGCAGCACCTTATGGACTAAGGCTCTCCGAGGATACCAAAGCAGTATCTCAACAAAACACGATATTGTCATACCCCAAATTTTGACCACTAAGATTTCCCATCATTGTGAAAATCATTATCACAATATGGGGGAACCATCCTATCTCATTAGTCTCCCCAAAGATGGGTGAGCATCCACTGCAATCAAATTTAGGGTTTCAAGCCCTCTCAGAGCTCTTAGACAAAGGATCAATCAAGGAATGACATGATCTTCAACTTGTCTAAACCTCTCAAGTAGCTACAATGTATCAATAGGACTCCCACTTCAAGGATTAAGCACAAGGATGCTCCCTTCTAGGTGGATCAAGCCTCAAGATCGCCAGTATCACCAAATTAGGGTTTTGGTCGACCAGGGCCTCCAGATGGAAATTTTCATCTGGGCATAAGCCAAAGATCCAAAACGTAACCTAATATGCTCCATGGGACCTCATGGACCCAACGATCAAGTCAATTTTGCCTCAGGGGATGCATTCATCAAAAATCAGGAATTAGGGTTTCTTGACCTAATTCACCCCTAAGTTGACTTTTAGGGCAAATCATGAGCCAAGACATCAAGAGAGGGTTTGAGGGTCTCTAATGAACTATATTGATCCATTTGGAACAATGGATTATTCCAAGAAGTTTGAGCAATAAGTCTCAATTTCATCTGCACCACAGTTAGGGTTTCGCGGGAAAAAGTCAACTGTAACTTTGACTTTTGACCAGGACATGTTCCCAAACCCTAGGACATGATTCAATATACCCTATGACACCCATGGAACATGTCCATCAAGTTTGATTTAGGTCAAGGACATGATTTCCTGAAGAATTGCACAGTTTGGAATTCATCTAATAAAAAGTCAACTGTGCACAAAAGTCAACTTTGACTTTTTGAGATTTTTCACCAAAATGGATTTTTAACCCTAAAATGATGTTAATGTATGATTTGAATCATCATTCATCAAGAAAAATCAAAGAAAGTGGGATAACTTGTAAAAGGGGTAACCATAAAAACTTAGAAAATTTTCTAAGTTATGGAAAAAGTGACACTAATGTGCCAACTTTGGAGGACCATAACTCCTAAACCACAAGGCCATTGTTCCCCATTCAAAGCTTGATTTGTAGATCTCATTTCCCTCTACAAAAGCTTCATACTGACCTATGTCCAAATTCCTCATGGATTTTGAGTTATGGAATGATCAAAATCAAGAAAAGTCACTTTGTTGCAACACTTAGTGAAAATTTCATTAAGTCAGATTTTGCCTTACTTTTTTCCAAATGTAGGGGGATTTTTCACTTGGATTCAAAAGAGATCAAAACCAAACATGTTCAAACAGTTGTTGTATCATGTAAGGGCTTTCCAAAATGGCCAAGAACATTACCAAATTCAATTTGAGTCATGAGATATGACATTGGCAAGTTGCCTTGTTGAAATCTGTCAAGGCAAGGCAGATTTTGCACTTTTGCTCGATTTGCCAAAATTGTGCAAATCCAAACACTCATATCCACTTGGACACATCTAAGGATTGAATCTAAATGGGACAATCACTGAGCCAAGCCTCCAAAGTCTTTGGAACAAGAAATAGCATGTTGAACCTAGAATTGCCAAAATAGGGACAAGACTCCAATTTTGGATTGGAGCATTCAATGGAAGCATCAAGGTGGCATGGACTGAGACATTCTCAACTGAATTCAGCCAAGACTTATCCAAGACCAAGGGAACCAGCAGCCTGTGCCCTAACCTCTAGTCAATGGCTAGAGGAGACTTGGATTTTCATTTGCCAACATTGGCCAAACCTACTCAACAGTTGTCATTCACTATTCCTTGCAAAACAAACTTGCTCTACTATAAATAGAGCTCAATTGTGATCAGTTTAAGTACACCAAAGCCATCAAACATATGCTTTCCTCAAAATCTCTTCTTTCACTCCAATTTTGCCTTCGAAGGCAAGTCACTATCGGGTTTTGAGTTTGAGAGCTTTTCTAATCAAACCAATCACACACACACACCTCATATACATCACATATGAGCTTATCAAATACTTAAACAACAACTGGAACACTGATTTCTCAGAATCACCAGTCAATTGCTCAAGGTTTTAACCAAAGTCCAGTTGAGATGCCATGAAGTGATCCAGCCAATTTCAATCAAGTCCAAGCATTCAAACACACTCCATAGGGTGTAGGGAAGCTGTTCAGATCATCACAATTCATCTGTAACATCTCCAACTCAGGAATCACATTGCTCTTGCTGTCACGACCTAGAGGTAAGCCTAAACTTGGTCATCTCTCAATCTATGCACATTTCCTCGCACAATACTTTTGCCAAATGTTCATAATCATGCATGGAATGTTTCCCCTCAATTAATTGCATTGTTTGAATCATGTATCAAAAATCCCAGCCTTCATGCAGAATCTAGGGTTCTTGAGGATTTTTTGTGATTTCTTATTTTATGTTTAATTTAAATGAAATTAAATACCATAGACATGATCGTGAGGTTGAAACGAGTTTATTGGTATGTGGATTGCATGATATGATTAAGTATTCAGTCAGATTGGAGAGAAAATGCAAATCAGCCAAACCTAAAACACGCGCGTGTTCTTCAGCTGTTCTTGGCGCCTTTTTTCAAAATTTGAATATTTGAATTTTGTGATTTTTATTTAATTGATTCAAAAATTAATTTCTCTCTGAGTTTTAATGATTTTGAGTTGATTACTTTTTTAATAATTCACAAAAATGTTAAAATATTTTATTTTACCAAAAAATTCCAAAAATATTATTTATTTCATATAATTGATATTTTTGCAAAGAATTAATATTTTAATTATTTTTGACATTTTAAATATTTTTTCCACCTTGATTTTGCAACTTTTAATGACTTCTAATTATTTTTTAGGTCAATACTTAATTTTTGAAGCATTAATCCAAGATCACAATTTGTTTTCCATATGTTAAACAATTTTGATCATTTTAATTGAATTTTTATTAAATTAAATACATTTTTGAAAACAAATTAGGGTTTTGGATTAATTCAACCCTCATAAATCATTTTCAAACACTTTTGGGCCTCTAATAAAGTGTAAGACCCAATCCTTTTTTTGACCAAATCATTTTTGGGCCTCAGTATATTTTATAAGTCCCGATATCGTCAAAAACAAACAGTGTGATCGTCGCCTTTTCAAAACAGAAAAGCATTTGGGCCTCTCCTTGAGCTATAAGACCCATTCAAAACTTTTGGGCCTCTATTAGAGTGTAAGACCCAACCCCCTTGTGTACAGAAAACTTTTTGGGCCTCATTCATTGTATAAGTCCCTCTTTACATTTTCAAATAAACGACGCGATCGTCGCCAGTTTAAAATTAACCATTTGGGCCTCTCCTTGAGCTATAAGACCCATTCAAAACTTTTGGGCCTCTAATAGAGTGTAAGACCCAATCCCCTTTTAACCAAAACCTTTTGGGCCTCATTCGTTGTATAAGTCCCTCTGTACATTTTCAAATAAACGACGCGATCGTCGCCATTTTAAAATCAAACAAACTGTGCCTACCCTCGTGTTATAAGCCCCACTCTTTTTCTTTTAACCTTTTGGGCCTCTTGAGAGAGTGTAAGACCCATCCCTTTGTACAGAAAACCTTTTTTGGGCCTCCGTCACTTGTATAAGTCCCTCTGTACAAATTCAAACAGTGCGCTCACTAGTAAAACCCTGGGCCTCTCCTTGAGCTGTAAGCCCCAAAATCTTTCTTTTTTAAAGCACTTTCTCCTTTGATTTTGAAATATACTGTTGTTTTCAATCTTTCTTTGTTGAACAACTAACCAAACAACATGGAAGCTCTACAACCGAGTAAGTGGTTATTGTTTTCATTTACCTCTTTCATATACATATAATTGTATTGTGAGGCTGTTTCGCTGTAAGTCTTCTTTCATAAACTCATATCAACTGTGTAATAATAGTATAGATATTTAGAGTTTCCTCGGCAACTACGTCTAGCACTAGGTAAAGTCGTCTCGATCACTCTTAGAAATAGTCTAAACTAGATCTTCATAGGATTACTAGACACATTCTTCCCTCCTCTTGGGGTTAAACAATATGGAGATATGAAAGGCAGCATTCTCTGTGAACCCTTTCATAGACTATCACTCGTAGAAGTTGTCAAAGAAACTCTATTCCCCATAGATGATCTTTTCTCCGTGAATGGCATCTCTTGAGTTTCTTCCAAATTCTCGGACTTTCCTGGCTTGATCTATTCTCGGTGAATGGCATGTCTTGAACTTCTCGGGGTTTGGGGACCCACAGGCTTCTTAAAAGCACTTGTCAAGAAACTCTACTCCCTAGAGATGATCTTTTCTCCGTGAATGCCATCTCTTGAGTTTCTTCCAACTTCTCGGACTTTCCTGGCTTGATCTATTCTCGGTGAATGGCATGTCTTGAACTTCTCGGGGTTTGGGGACCCACAACCTTCTTAAAAGCACTTGTCAAGAAACTCTATTCCCCAGAGATGATCTTTTCTCCGTGAATGGCATCTCTTGAGTTTCTTCCAAATTCTCGAACTTTCCTGACTTGATCTATTCCTTGTGAATAGCTTGCCTTGAATTTCTCGAGGTTTGGGGACCCATTGGCTTCTTAAAAGCATCGGCCTCCTCTTGGGCATTATACAAGGACCCACAGGCTTCCTAAAAGCATCCCCGCCTCCTCTTGGGCTTAGTACAAGGACCCGTCGGCTTCTTAGAAGTATTCATAGCCTCCTCTTAGGCTTCATATAAGGATTTCTTCCTCCGGGAATGATAGCCTCCTCTTGGGCTTCGTACAAGGACCGGTCGGCTTCTTAAAAGTTTCCAGCCTCCTCTTGGGCTTCGTACAAATTGTCCTGACGACCTCCTACAAGTATAGGAATAGAAATCAATCATCTTAATAGAACAGTCTTTCCAAGAGTCTATTACTGTTTCTCAAAACATAGTACAAAAGATGAAACTCTAGACCTGGACAATCTACGACCCTTGAGTCTCCAAGACATTCTCAAGCACCCTTCAAGTAAGGAAAAACACCAGTAGACTTGGACAGTCTCAAGACCCTTTGAATTTCCCATTTCCTTAAAGAACAGGAAATATCCCTGATCCACGAATCAAAATCCCTGAGGGAAAACATTACTCATATAAGAATTGATTTTCCCTTTAAATCAGCATACTGGACCTGTCACTCAACTGAAACAGCAACCTAGCCTCCTCTTGGGCTTTGTACAATGATTCTCCCCAGCAGAGCGAACAACTTTTAGCCTCCATCTCGGGCTTCATACGAGATACTAAATCACTTTCTTGTTGAGTATAAAGGACTCTCTTGTTGAGTCAACCCTTTCAGCCTCCATCTCGGGCTTCGTACGAGACATATACAGAAAAACTCTCCTGTTGAGTCAAATAGCCTCCATCTCAGGCTTTATACGCGATACCAAACGACTCCATCGTTGAGTCAAAACCTTTTAGCCTCTCTCTCGGGCTTTGTACGAGGCACATATTAGCCTCCTCTTGGGCTTTGTATAAGAAAACCACTGGTTGATCCAATCAACCTTTTAGCATCAAAGTTGTGCCTCGTTCACAGTACACAAACATCAACAACTCCTTCCCCTTCATCTAATTGCTGTAAGCGGCAAGCCTCTGGATCATCTACATCCATGCCACTGTCCCTCTTTTAGCATGAGAAATTCCTAAGGAAAGATGGCATTGCTCTACACTGAGTTAAAGTCTTCTCCTTCGGGTTAAAATCCCCTATAAAGGAAATTATAGCATTGTCGGATTCACAAATCCCGGTTAAAGTAATTCCCCTTTATAACCAGTTGTGACATACAAACCCCCCTTTAGAGGTGACAAATTCTCTCTAAAGTCAACACCTTCAGCTTCATATCTTGGGCTTCGAACAAGATACAAATAGACCCTTCAGCTTCACATCTTGGGCTTTGAACAAGATATAAACCATCTTTTTAGCTTCACATCTTGGGCTTTGAAAAAGACACCAAAAACACCCATTTCCTCCCATAGAATAGGAGGAACTACGAACGCTCTAATTTCCCTGTTTCGGTAAATGGGAATACGTAGGCATAAGATTGAAAGAAAAATCTTAGCGAGCACACTAAACAAAAACCCAAAATCCTATACCTCCCAACAATCGAACGAACGCTATTTTAACAAAATAACCTAGGAGAGACCCCGAATCTTTGTAGCATCTGTAAACCAACAGTTTTGACTGTTTAACCTCAGTATGCAAGCAGGGTTAGTTGGAGACATCTATTTCCCTTCCTTCATCAGCTTCAATAGGATAAAAAATGAATCGAGCTGTAGTACCAGAGCGATTGTGCTTCGCAACCGCATCCAAAAATCACTCGCTACAGAAAAATGGCGACTCTATTGGGGAGTCATAGTAAGGTCCTAGGTAGAAACCTTAAAATTTCGTCCTTTCTTTCTTTTCTGGGATAGGACTTCACTAGGATCTTAGGTCAAAAACCCTTAAATAGGGAAGAAACCACAAAATGGTGAATCCGCCGGGGAGCCATTTTTGTCAGGAACATAGGATTCATAGCTCTTTAAAGTCTACAACTTTAGGACGAATATATATACTGCTTTTCCTAATTGCTATACTTGTTTATTTTTCTGCTAATGGGAATGCGTGTGATGCCGCATGTGGAAAGATTAAGTATACACTTAAGATAAGTGATGGCGACGAGGTCAACCATCAACCTCAGTGGAGGCTGACCAATGCAACCCATTCCCTCTCATAGGCAATGGGCCGATTGTGATGTTCGAGAAGCTGAGGAGCCAACCCTTTTGTAGTGCGGAAACTATCGGGAGTAGTTGTTACGCGATACTACCCTCATTTGAGGCTGGTGATCTATTCTCGATGAATGGCACTTACTCTAAGATTTCATACAGCTCGTTGGCGATCCGCTTGCTGTTTGTTATCCTAGGAGGAGCTGATGATTTTGAGTACAGGTACAAAAATCACCCTAGTATAAACCTTTGGGGATGGGTAGAGCCTTGACTTCATGACAACGACCCCATGTGTTTTCTATGTTTTTGTGTGCTGCATTCATACATTCATCTAAAAAACATTAAGCAAAGAAAAATCTTCTCTTCTAGTCTCTCTTTTTTCAAATTAAACTAAGACTGTGATTGCAAATGTCAGTGAAAAGGATTACGCTAATGGATTTCGGTAGAAGGAGAACTCATAAGTGCACCTTCAGGATTCTAAAACTAGAGGATTTAAGAGGTTTGGCGAGGATGATCACAAACCAAGAGGCTTTCAGAGCTAAGTATGGAGGTTTGCTATCGCTGCTAAGAGTCCATGTGATTGAGGGAATCATGGATGCGCTCATTCAGTTTTATGATCCAGTTTATCACTGTTTCACATTCCCGGATTACCAGCTCGCACCAACGCTGGAGGAGTATTCTCACCTGACTGATCTACACATTACTGATCAAGCTCCATTTTCTGGACTGGAAGAAATTCCAAAGAATTAGACCATTGCAAGAGCAATTTATTTGGACGAGTCTGAGGTCAAGACTCACATGATCGCTAAGGGTGGCATCCAAGGTTTGCCAGCCCAGTTCTGGACAAAGAAAGCCATGTATTTTGCCAGTATAGGGAACGTGACTGCTTTTGAAAGCATCTTCGTCTTGCTCACCTACGGGTTATTTTTGTTTCCCAATATCAATAACTTCGTCGATATCAACTCCATTAAGGTTTTTCTCATTGGAAACCCTGTACCGACTTTGCTCGTAGATGCGTATTATTCTGTACACTTGGGAAATTTGTACCTCTGCTTTATAAATGGTTTATCTCTCATTTGCCTAAGTCTGCTGCTTTTTGGGATCATAAGAGTGCCTTACATTGGTCGCAGAAGATCATGTCTCTTACCAACTCTGATATAGATTGGTGTAATAGGATCTATGATGGGATCAGAATCATTGATCGTTGTGGAAACTTCCCCAACGTACCCCTCATAGGAACTAAAGGAGGAATCAATTACCATCCGGTGTTGGTTCGTCGTCAATTTGGATACCCGATGAGACACATCCCACGGGGTGTTCATCTGGAAGGTCTTTTCCTCAAGGAAGGAGAAAGCGACAGAGTACTAAATATGGAAATAGTGCAAGCCTGGAAGCATGTTCATAAGAAAGGACGAGAGTCTCTGGGAAAACCAGACTGTGTCTCGGTGGAGCCTTATCTCCATTGGGTACAAACTAGAGCTCTCAAACTAAAAATGCCTTATCCTCGTCACGGAATTCTTTCGCCAAAGGAATCTGTCATGTATTTCATGACGGAAACGGAAAAACTTCAGGTTACTCTCAACAAAGTTCAAAAGGAGAGAAGGTCTTGGAAGAACAAGTACCGCACCCTCAGTGTAGAGTGTACCAAGATACAACAACTACTGAAAGATAAGGATGCTCTGATTGAAATTTTAGAGCAACATGCTGTAGAGAATCAAGATGACCAAAGGAATTTGCTCACTCCTTTCACCTGGCAAAGGAATGACGACCCGACAACGGCCCAAGAGCCCGGTCAAAGAAAAGGAAAGTACCAGAGTCCACACCCGAGTTCTCTTTAGAGAGGACTTAGGACCCATTAGCTTAGGTTTCTGTTTCTGCACCTTGTAATCTACTGTATTTCCATTTATGTAATCCTTTGAATTCAATAAAAAGGGGTTTCCCCACTGTTTGATATTTGCAATCTAATTGTCGAAGTTTATTTTGATTAAACCAAAGAACAATTAATATAATCATTGCATTCATCATTCTCACATCACGTATTCTTCTTCCCTACGAATCTCACGTTTGTGTCTCGATTCTAGAGTCAAACTGTCTCATTCGTACAATACTCAGGCCAATCGTCAGAAAAAGATGGATGATCTTGAGGAAGAAAACAGAGAGTTGAAGGAAGAGATTGACGCTCTGAGAGAGGATATGAGAAAGCTTCGTAACGACATGCAAGCCATGGTAGAAGCTCAACTACAAAGAACTATGATCTCAGAGATCACCTCGACGCCCATAGTGGAGAAGTATGATCCTAGGTATCAAATGCCGAAAGATCGTCCTTGAGGCATGCCTGTTAACTATATCCCAGAAGGATATGTTCCGCCGATCACTGAAGATCAGGGAATCACAACTGAAGCCACTGGGCCTGAAGGTTACAAACTTCGGGAAAGCGAAGATGCCAGGGGCATACTGAGGACTCCTGAAGGTTACAAACTTCGGGAAACGCCAAGATTTGCTGCCGTAGTCACGGTACCACCCCATGTGGTGCACACTGTCCCGAAAGGACAGATTCCGCCAATACCTGCTAGTAAAAAGGAAACTTTGTTTGACAGAATGGATGAATTCCAGGAGCAGTTCCTGGCAATGCAGAAGGAGCAGCAAGCCATTCGCGGTCAGGATTTATTTGGAAAGGACGCCGCAGACCTTTGTCTGGTCCCCAATGTGAAAGTTCCGCACAAGTTCCAAGTGCCCGAATTTGAAAAGTACAAGGGTAACTCTTGCCCTCAAAGCCATCAGGTGATGCACGCTCGGCGGATGTTAGCTCAAACGGAGAATCAGGACCTACTAATTCACTACTTTCAGGATAGTTTAACCGGTGCCGCACTCAAATGGTAGATGGGTTTAAACCGTGCCACGATCAGCACTTTCAGAGATCTTGGCGCTGCCTGCGTCCAACAATACAAATACAATTTGGACATGGCATCCAATAGAGATCAACTCAGATCGATGTCGCAAAAGGACAAGTAAACCTTTAATGAGTATGCTCAAAGGTGGCGTGAAATTGCCGCTCAAATTTGTCCGCCTCTTAAGGAAAAAGAGATGACAAAGATCTTCTTAAAGACCTTAAGCTCATTTTACTATGACCGAATGGTTGCCAGTGCACCCAGTGATTTCACCGAGATGGTGGGCATGGCCGTACGTCTTGAGGAAGCCGTCCAAGAAGGACGTTTGGTAAAGACACTGGATCGACGAGCGGTACTAAAAAATACGGTAGTGCTCTCCCTAAGAAAAAAGAGCAAGATATTGGGAATATCTCTCTCGGAAAGCAAAGGCGACGTTATCAACCGGTAGCAGCTGTGACTCCTGCTATCAACCCTGCGCCTATTCCTACTTATCAACCTCAGGTTGCACAAATCCAACCTGATCAGCAAAGGACACAACAGCCTCTTCAACAGGCTCGTCCCCAATACAACAACCACCGTACAACACGCCACCAGGATTTGATCCTATACCCGTATCATACGCAGAGCTGTTTCCATTACTGCTAGTCAAGGGGCACATTCAGACTAAGTCACCTCTTACAGTACTGGAAAATCTGCCTTTCTGGTTCAAGGTGGATCAAACTTGCCCTTACCACCAAGGAGGACCAGGGCATAACATTGAGACTTGTCTCAATTTCAAGTCCGACGTGCAAAAGCTTGTTAGGAGCGGGGTCTTATCCTTCAAGGATACAAATCCTAATGTTCTTACAAACCCGCTGCCTCAACACGAGAAGGCTGCAGTTAATTTGATAGAAGGAGAGACTAACAATGTCTATCAAATTCATGATGTACTCTTGTTAAAGACCAATCTGGTCAAGATGCATTATAGACAGAGTGGATATGGCCATGTGCCACCTCATAACTATCATCAGTGTGATATCTGCTCTAAAAACAACCAGGGATGTTTTATGGTGCAAACAGATCTACATGAATAAATGGATCTCGGATGGATCCAAGAGCACCGAGTTCGTGGAGTTAACATGGTCTACGCGAATTCTAACATCATTCAGAACCACGATATCCGAGCAATTAATGTCAACTTGGTGGCGATGCACTCAACGCAAAGCCAGTATCATAATCTGTCGCGGCACAATTACAGTTCTTGTCTGACTTGCTCGGTAAACAAACAGGGATGCTCTTTCATACAAGAGGCCCTCCAGCGTCAGATGGATCTTGGATGGATCCAAGACTACCATGATAGGAATTCCTATCAAATCAACATGGTTCAGATCTTTGATATTCATGTGACGAATACCAGCCTGGTAGAGTTACATGCTGCACAAGTTCGACTCGGATTCCTGGTGTCACATAATTATCATAGCTGTAAAGCGGGTTGCGAAAATGATCGAGGTTGTACCTTGTCCAGGAGGCACTTCAGCACTTGTTAAATCATTGGTGGATGCCAATTTATATGGATGAAGATACTTAGCAAATTAGTATCAGTAACAGGAATCCTACTAGGCATCAGAGTCAGGATGTCTGATTAGTGGAAGCTAACCTAGTGAAGTTACATTGTATTCAAAGTGGGCGTGGCCAGGTGCCACCACACAATTATGACCATTGTAGCGTCTGTTCGGAAAGTAACCAAGGGTGTTACCTTGTGAGAGCAGCTCTTCAGGGACAGGTGGATCATGGAGAGATTCGCCAATATCCGAGTTTTGGACCCATCAACTGGACGCCAAACTACCTTGCCGATCAAGTTGAGGATGTTGTCACAATCTCTGGTCATCATAGGACCAGGGATGTTTTTGCCATCATCCCTCTACTTGACGAATCTAAAGTTCCCAACCGGGAACGGATCGAGATTACTTACGATGGTCGGAAAAATTAAAAGGCTCCCGTAGTCATCTATCTGTCGGGACCATTATCGTATGAATCAACTAAGGCTATCCCTTACAAGTACGGTGCAACAACCATTGAAAATGGAAAGGAAATTCCATTACCCTCCGTCTTGAATATTACAGACATCAGTCGTGTAACACGGAGTGGTAGAATCTTTAACCGAGGGGTTGGGGAACCTAACAAAGAAAAGGAACTTTAGACGGAAGCTCCTGATCTACCAGTCGGTCAATGCAGTAATCCCGACCATTCAAAAAACAATGATGAGATGTTGAAGCTCATCCAGAAGAGTGAATACAACATTATTGATCAGTTGTTGCAAACTCCTTCAAAGATCTCAGTATTATCACTGTTACTCAGTTCAGAAGCGCACAGGGAGGCTCTACAGAAAGTCTTGGAGCAAGCCTTTGTGGAACAAGATGTAACAATCAAACAATTCGATAGCATTATCTTTAACATCACTTCCTGCAACAATTTGGGATTTAGTGATGAGGAATTACCTGAAGAGGGTCGTCATCATAACATGGCGCTCAATATTACAGTCAACTGCCAAGATGATGCTTTAGCCAGCGTACTGGTAGACACAGGGTCAGCCCTGAATGTTATGCCGAAATCCACTTTGATGCAACTATCATTCAAAGGCCCTCCGATAAGAATCAGCGAGGTTGTCGTCAAAGCATTCGACGGATCCAGAAAAACAATTATCGGCGAAGTTGATCTTCCCATAACTATTGGTCCTCACACTTTCTAATTCACTTTCCAGGTCATGGACATCTGGGCAACGTACAGTTTTTTATTAGGAAGACCTTGGATACATCAGGCTGGAGCGGTTACTTCCACCCTCCACCAAAAGCTAAAGTTCGTCAAGAACGATCAACTTGTCACAGTTTGTGGGGAACAAGCCTTGCTTGTAAGCAACTTGTCATCGTCTACTTGTGTAGAACCCGAGGAAGTTATTGGAACTCAGTTCCAAGCACTGTCGGTAAGCAAGGACAATCAGTTCAAAGAAGGAACTTCCATTTCTTCATACAACGATGCTATCAAAGCAGTCGAGAGTACCAATACAACAGGATGGGGACAGCTTGTCATTCCTACTGGCAATACAACAAAGAAGGGTCTTGGTTTTTCTGCAACCTGTACACAGACAGCTGCCAACGATGAAGGTCGTCATCCCCTTCAAAACTTCTTCCACAGTGGAGGTTTCCTTCACCCGGTGCCTCAGGCAGTTCATGCTATCAATGAGGAAGATTCCTCTGACACAGAGGAAGAATGGGAGTCCTTTCTCAACGAGGACGGTTATATGTATCAGGAAGTGGTGGCTACACCATTTTGCTATCCCGCACAGAGTCTGAGATTTATACCACGGTCAGATGTCAAAATGATATACGGAGGTTGTGATCCGGTAGGATGTCGTGCTCCGCCAAATTCATTAGAGGAGGACACTCTGATGAAAGACCAATTTGACTACAACTACTATGGCCCAATGGATGGTCTGCCAATGTGTCAACCTTATCCAAGAGACTTGGGGCAAGAAAGTCAGCCGAATGATGAAAATCAGCTGAGCATCATTAAACAGAATACCTGTGTCCCCACCATGTCATGGGATCAACACTCAGGTCATTCAGAAATTACTCAACATGAAGATGAATTTGCAACATTTGCAGGACTTGAGTTCATCAACTATGCTTTTCCTGAGGTCAACGTCATCGAGAGAGATGACTCCTCCAGTTCCAAAGAAGCTTGGGACACTCTGGGAGAACCAAGTGGAAAATACGACTTTATGGTCAAGTACACTGCTCTCGAAAGCTCTCGTATCAGGCTCGAAGATATCCAGTCAACTGGATGGGGATATACAGTTGAGACCATAATACTATGCAAAATGCAATAGAGGAATCCTCCTACGACAATTCTGCCTAGGAGACAGATTCCAATGATCCTGCTCAACCAGAAATCAGCGTCATTTCGGAGGACAAATCAAGGAAGGTTCCAGACTTTGTGATTCACCGAGGAGTTCGCCGCCAATGGGTTGCTGTCGATGTTCCGAAGGTTATTCACCAGTCAAAGTAATTGTCGTCTTTAACCTTTCACCCTGCCCAGGTGAAACGGATGTTTTGATAAGGCTCGTTTTCTGTAAATATCCCTCTTCGCTTCGCCCAAAGCGACAGAGTTTTGTTTTATAGGGCTGTAGTTTCAAGAATCGACTTGTTCATTAATAAAATAACGTCGTTCTGTAATTTCGGCATTAATTGTTGTTTTCTCTTTTTGCTTTTTCTCAGAAAATGGTAATCCTAAAAAACAATTCAAATAAAAACAAGCAGTAAAAGAAAAATACACTGCACACACTCTTGCATTTTCTCTATCTCTTCTAAACGCAAAATCAGCACGTCATGCAGATTTCTTGTTTTAAACCCCGTTGAAACACGCGATCCGATGCCTTCTCCCAACTTTGAGTTCCCGGTATTTGGGGCTGAAGAAGAAAATGACGACAAAATTCCAGAAGAGATCTCCCGACTACTCAGACAAGAGGAAAGGTTCATTGAACCTCACAAAGAGTTGCTAGAAACAGTCAAGTTGGGTTCGGAAAAAGAGAAAAAAGAAGTCAGGATTGGGGCACTGCTCAGTCCAACTGCCAAAGAGAGTTTGATAAAGCTTCTCAAAGAATTCCCCGATGTATTCGCTTGGTCCTATCAGGATATGCCAGGGTTGGATACCAGCATCGTGGAATATCACTTACCATTAAGATCGGAATGTCCGTCGGTAAAGCAAAGGTTGAGACAAACTCATCCGGACATGGCCATCAAAATCAAGGAGGAGGTACAGAAACAGATTGACGCAGGTTTCCTCGCCACATCAGAATATCCTCAATGTTTAACCAAAATCGTACCCATTTCGAAAAAGGACGGAAGAGTCAGAATGTGTGTCGATTACAGAGACCTGAACAAGGCTAGTCCAAAGGACGACTTTCCTTTACCACACATTGACATGCCGGTGGACAGTACAACAAAGTTCAAAGTTTTCTCCTTCATGGATGGATTCTCGGGCTATAATCAAATCAAAATGGCGCCGAAATACTTGGAGAAAACTTCGTTCATCACCCCATGGGGCACCTTTTGTTACAAGGTAATGTCGTTCGGTTTGAAGAACGTCGGGGCAACCTATCAAAGGGCCATGACTACTCTGTTTCATGACATGATACATAAAGAAATCGAGGTATATGTCGATGATATAATTGCCAAAATCAAAAACAGAGAGTGAGCACGCTGAACATCTATCAAAATTGTTCGAACGTCTAAGAAAATTCAAGCTCCGCTTGAATCCCAACAAGTGCACCTTCGGTGTCCGTTCAGGGAAACTTTTAGGGTTCATCGTCAGCCAGAAAAGAATTGAGGTTGATCCTGACAAGGTCAAGGCCATTCAAGAAATGCCTTCTTCAAAAACTGAAAAACAAGTCAGAGGATTCCTGGGACGTTTGAACTACATCTCCAGATTCATATTCCTTATGACCGCGACCTGTGCGCCAATTTTCAAATTACTCAAAAAGAATCAGGATTGCATTTGGACAGAGGACTGCCAAACCGCCTTCAACAGTATCAAGGAATACCTGTTGAACCCACCGATTCTATCACCTCCAGTGGAAGGAAGACCACTGATCATTTACCTCACAGTTCTAAAGGACTCAATGGGGTGTGTACTTGGCCAACAAGACGAAACCAAAAGGAAGGAGTCTGCCATTTACTATTTGAGTAAGAAATTCACCGACTGCGAAACTCGGTACACGATGCTCGAGAAAACTTGTTGTACTTTGGCTTGGGCAGCCAAACGTCTTCGCCAGTACAGGATCCATCATACTACTTGGTTGGTCTCCGAAATGGATCCAATCAAGTACGTTTTCGAAAAACCTGCTCTTACGGGAAGGATTGCCCGTTGCCAGATGCTGTTATCAGAATATGACATAGAGTACCACGCTCAGAAAGCCGTTAAAGGAAGTACTTTAGCCAATCATTTGGCTCATCAACCGATTGACAATCAAGAATCAATCGTGTTTGACTTCCCAGACGAAGATGTCATGTATCTAAAGATGAAAGACTGCGATGAACCGCTACCCAGTGAAGGGCCAGAACCAGGTTCCTAGTGGGGACTTATCTTTGACGGAGCAGTCAATTATTACAGAAACGGAATTGGGGAAATCATGGTTACCCCTCAGGGTACCCACATTCCTTTCACTACTCGACTGACATTCAAGTGTACCAATAACGAGGCCAAATACGAAGCTTGTATTATGGGTCTCGAAGAAGCGATTGATTTAAGGATCAAAAACTTGGACATATACGGCAACTCAGCCTTGGTTATCAATCAGATAAAAGGAGATTATAACACATACCAATCAGGACTGATTCCTTACAAAGACTATGCGAGAAGGTTGTTACCCTTCTTCAACAGAGTTGAGTTTCATCACATCCCTCGTGAGGAGAATCACATGGCTGATGCATTAGCCACTATCTCTTCCATGATTAGTGTAGGTCAATGGAATGACATACCTAAGATCGACATCATGCGCCTTGAACGGCCCGCTTACATCTTCACGATTGAAGAAGGCCTAGACGACAAACCTTGGTATTATGATATCAAATGCTTCCTTCAGAAACAAGAGTACCCACCCGGGGCATCCAGGAAAGACAGAAAAACCCTCAGAAGATTGGCTGGAAATTTCTTCCTGAGCGGTGACACTCTCTATAAGAAAAATTTTGACATGGTCTTGTTCCGATGCGTAGACAGACCAGAAGCAGACATGCTGATGAAAGAAATTCATGAAGGATCCTTTGGCACTCATGCCAATGGACACACAATGGCGAGAAAAATTCTAAGAGCAGGGTACTATTGGTTGACAATGGAATCCGACTGCTACAAGTACATGAGGAGGTGTCACAAGTGTCAGATATACTCCGACAAAATTCATGTACCGCCAACGCATATCAAAGTTCTCTCTTCCCCATGGCCATTCTCGATATGGGGAATCGACATGATTGGCATGATTGAGCCCAAGGCTTCAAACGGACATCGATTCATCCTAGTAGCCATTGACTATTTCACCAAGTGGGTCGAAGCAGCGTCATTCGCCAATGTAACCCAACAAGTGGTGGTCCGATTTATCAAAAACAATATCCTCTGCCGTTATGGTGTTCTAAGCCAGATCATTACTGATAATGGATCTAACTTGAACAATAAGATGATGAAAGAGTTATGCGCAGAGTTCAGGATCGAACATCATAACTCATCTCCCTACCGACCCAATATGAACGGAGCGGTAGAAGCGGCTAACAAGAACATCAAGAAGATTGTTCAAAAGATGGTTGTAACCTACAAAGACTGGTACGAGATGCTACCCTTTGCTCTTCACGGTTATCGAACATCTGTCCGCACTTCAACAGGGGCAACCCCTTTCTCTCTAGTGTATGGCATGGAAGCAGTGCTCCCCATAGAAGTAGAGATCCCGTCAATCCGAGTATTGATGGAAGCTAAGCTCACCGAAGCTGAATGGTGTCAAAGCCGACACGACGAACTGAATCTGATTGAAGAGAAGAGAATCACGGCACTATACCATGGTCAGTTGTATCAACAGAGAATGAAGAAGGCGTTTGACAAAAAGGTCTGAAATTGCGTCTTCAGAATAGGAGACCTCGTGCTCAAGAAGATACAATCTTTTCTCACTGATTCTCGGGGCAAGTGGACTCCGAATTATGACGGCCCCTATGTGGTCACGAAAGCTTTCTCAGGCGACGCCTTGAGACTTGCAACCATGGACGGAGAGGAATTTTCCTACCCCACGAATGTTTATGTAGTCAAGAAATACTTCGCCTAAAAAAAAGAAGAAGAAAAAGTCTCGGTGGATTGAAAACCCGAAAGGGCGGTCCAGGCAAAAGTTAGAGACAAAATAAAAAAAATCATCATCCCGGTGGATTGGAAACATCAAAGTATAATCCAGGCAAAAATTTGGGATAATGGCAAGTAACTATGTTCAACAGAGGCAAGTCCCTCAGCAGCAGCAGCAGTTACATCATCCGTCAGAAAACTCCAGTCAAGGTCATCTTCGACAGAAGCTCAGGATGCCCCAAAGTCAAAGTTGGTAGAAGGATAATGGTCGTCATGTTTCAATGTAGCCCTTTTCCCTGTAAATTACCATTTTCTAACTTTGTAAATACTCTATGGAATCACGCTTTTGGCTGATCTCCATCTTATCAATAAAATTTGAGCCTTTGTGCTTTTGTTTGTAATTCTTATTTGTTTTAGCTTTACAGAACGACGTTGTTAACATGATTAACAATTCTTGAAATAAAACAAAAATGAATTTACTTGTTAAAACTTTTTCTGCTTTTTAATAAAGACGGCAATTTCTTTTGACTGTTGAACATTAGAAGAACATCGGTCGCTTCTCCAGAAGTAATCGAACCTCAAAGTGCAGAATCAAAGTACTCCTTCTATGCCAGTACGCCTGAACGAAGGATCAGCTGTATCAGATGTGGCTTTCCCATCTGATACCCCTCGGCCGAGTTCTCATCTCCTAAGCCCGATCAACATAGCTCCCAACAGGGACTATCTCTCCTAAGCAGGGCAGAATTGCTATTTTGAACCAGTGATACCTTTCATCCCCTGCAGTGGCCGAGTATCCAGTCGTGTTCATCTTTTAATTTGTATGTCGCGTCAGTTTTGTCAGCATATACATACATACATTATGCATTATCAATTTGCATTCACATTTCATATTGCATCACTATCACTCCAGTCGGTCTAGTCCCCTAGTGATAAAAGTCCTCTCAATCGAGTTGTCAGTTCTTTCCTTGTCAGGAAGTGAATCATCTGAACAATCTCTCTCCTCTAGTTTATTTCTGGAATGAAGTTGGCTCCTCAACCACTTTGATAACTTGAACCTCTGAAGAACCAGAGAAAACGTTCAACAAACATCACTCTTCGCCATTGAAGATGATATCCTTGCTTTCCCGGATTAAGGAAAATCCACAGAGAAATCCTCGTAATCAGAGATTCGGCAGCACGTCAGTTTCGCTCTGAAAAAAGCCACTGTTGAAAAGGTCATCGGCACCTCAAATTGGATCCCATCATATGGCATTTCTCCGGGAAGATCCGCAGAAAAGTATGATGCAATATCCCCAAGCAGGAGCAGTCTCTCAAGGGACTCGCATTCCCCAAATAGAGTCAACAAATGGCGTCTCCAATAGAGAAGTTTGTGCAACTCTACAACTCAGACAAATGGGTTCCCCAGCAAGTCTGACATCAAAAGTTTTTCTGTCAAATGGCATCTCTCCAGGAAAATTCGGCGAGAAGTTTGAGGGAAGCCGCTACAAATAGCGCCCCTTGTCAATAAAGTTTATTGACAAAAGAAACTAAGACCAGTTCCTTGGTAGGAAACCAGGATCGAGGGGAAGTTTATTTCAGAAACTAAGACCAGTTCCTTGGTAGGAAACCAGGATCGAGGGGAAGTTTGTTTCCGTAACTTAGACCAGTTCCTTGGTAAAAAACCAGGATCCAGGGGAAGTTTACCTTTTCTAAGCATCATTGCTTAGCAAAAGAAGATGAATGTGATCTGCCATTCATAGCTGTCAAAATTTTGGATATTTCAATATTTAATCCTCTTGCACCCCGAATGCCCGAATACCTTCGTCATTCACACCTTCGGGTCCAAGAAGATTAAATAGGGGCATCTGTCATACCCCAATTTTTGACCACTAAGATTTCCCATCATTGTGAAAATCATCATCACAATATGGGGGAACCATCCTGTCTCATTAGTCTCCCCAAAGATGGGTGAGCATCCACTGCAATCAAATTTAGGGGTTCAATCCCTCTCAGAGCTCTTAGACAAAGGATCAATCAAGGAATGACATGATCTTCAACTTGTCTAAACCTCTCAAGTAGCTACAATGTATCAAGAGGACTCCCACTTCAAGGATTAAGCACAAGGATGCTCCCTTCTAGGTGGATCAAGCCTCAAGATCGCCAGTATCACCAAATTAGGGTATTGGTCGACCAGGGCCTCCAGATGGAAATTTTCATCTGGGCATAAGCCAAAGATCCAAAACATAACCTAATATGCTCCATGGGAACTCATGTACCCAACCATCAAGTCAATTTTGCCTCAGGAGATGCATTCATCACAAATCAGGAATTAGGGTTTCTTGACCTAATTCACCCCTAAGTTGACTTTTAGGGCAAATCATGAGCCAAGACCTCAAGAGAGGGTTTGAGGGTCTCTAATGAACTATATTGATCCATTTGGAACAATGGATTATTCCAATAAGTTTGAGCAACAAGTCTCAATTTCATCAGCACCACAATTAGGGTTTCGCGGGAAAAAGTCAACTGTAACTTTGACTTTTGACCAGGACATGTTCCCAAACCCTAGGACATGATTCAATATACCCTATGACACCCATGGAACATGTCCATCAAGTTTGATTTAGGTCAAGGACATGATTTCCTGAAGAATTGCACAGTTTGGAATTCATCTGATAAAAAGTCAACTGTGCACAAAAGTCAACTTTGACTTTTTGAGATTTTTCACCAAAATGGATTTTTAACCCTAAAATGATGTTAATGTATTATTTGAATCATCATTCATCAAGAAAAATCAAAGAAAGTGGGATAACTTGTAAAAGGGGTAACCATAAAAACTTAGAAAATTTTCTAAGTTATGGAAAAAGTGACACTAATGTGCCAACTTTGGAGGACCATAACTCCTAAACCACAAGGCCATTGTTCCCCATTCAAAGCTTGATTTGTAGATCTCATTTCCCTCTACAAAAGCTTCATGCTGACCTATGTCCAAATTCCTTATGGATTTTGAGTTATGGAGTGATCAAAATCAAGAAAAGTCACTTTGTTCCAACACTTAGTGAAAATTTCATTAAGTCAGATTTTGCCTTACTTTTTTCCAAATGTAGGGGGATTTTTCACTTGGATTCAAAAGAGATCAAAACCAAACATGTTCAAACAGTTTTTGTATCACGTAAGGGCTTTCCAAAATGGCCAAGAACATTACCAAATTCAATTTGAGTCATGAGATATGACATTGGCAAGTTGCCTTGTTGAAATCTGTCAAGGCAAGGCAGATTTTGCACTTTTTCTCGATTTGCCAAAATTGTGCAAATCCAAACACTCCTATCCACTTGGACACATCTGAGGATTGAATCTAAAGGGGACAATCACTGAGCCAAGCCTCCAAAGTCTTTGGAACAAGAAATAGCATGTTGAACCTAGAATTGCCAAAATAGGGACAAGACTCCAATTTTGGATTTGAGCATTCAATGGAAGCATCAAGGTGGCATGGACTGAGCCATTCTCAACAGAATTCAGTCAAGACTTATCCAAGACCAAGGGAACCAGCAGCCTGTGCCCTAACCTCTAGTCAATGGCTAGAGGAGACTTGGATTTTCATTTGCCAACATTGGCCAAACCTACTCTGCAGTTGCCATTCACTATTCCTTGCAAAAAAAAACTTGCTCTACTATAAATAGAGCTCAATTGTGATCAGTTTAAGTACACCAAAGCCATTAAACAGATGTTTTCCTCAAAATCTCTTCTTTCACTCCAATTTTGCCTTCTAAGGCAAGTCACTATCGGGTTTTGAGTTTGAGAGCTTTTCTAATCAAACCAATCACACACACACACCTCATATACATCACATATGAGTTGATCAAACACTTAAACAACAACTGGAACACTGATTTCTCAGAATAACCAGTCAATTGCTCAAGGTTTTAACCAAAGTGCAGTTGAGATGCCAAGAAGTGATCCAGCCAATTTCAATCAAGTCCAAGCATTCAAACACACTCCATAGGGTGTAGGGAAGCTGTTCAGATCATCACAATTCATCTGTAACATCTCCAACTCAGAAATCACATTGGTCTTGCTGTCACGACCTAGAGGTAAGCCTAAACTTGGTCATCTCTCAATCTATGCACATTTCCTCGCACAATACTTTTGCCAAATGTTCATAATCATGCATGGAATGTTTCCCCTCAATTAATTGCATTATTTGAATCATGTATCAAAAATCCCAGCCTTCATGCAGAATCTAGGGTTCTTGAGGATTTTTCGTGATTTCTTGTTATATGTTTAATTTAAATGAAATTAAATACCATAGACATGATCGTGAGGTTGAAACGAGTTGATTGGTATGTGGATTGCATGATATGATTAAGTATTTAGTGAGATTGGAGAGAAAATGCAAATCAGCCAAACCCAGAACACGCGCGTGTTCTTCAGCTGTTCTTGGCGCTTTTTTTCAAAATTTGAATATTTGAATTTTGTGATTTTTATTTAATTGATTCAAAAATTAATTTCTCTCTGAGTTTTAATGATTTTGAGTTGATTCCTTTTTTAATAATTCACAAAAATGTTAAAATATTTTATTTTACAAAAAATTCCAAAAATATTATTTATTTCATATAATTGATATTTTTGCAAAGAATTAATATTTTAATTGTTTTTGACATTTTAAATATTTTTTCCACCTTTATTTTGCAACTTTTAGTGACTTCTAATTATTTTGTAGGTCAATACTTAATTTTTGAAGCATTAATCCAAGATCACAATTTGTTTTCCATATGTTAAACAATTTTGATCATTTTAATTGAATTTTTATTCAATTAAATACATTTTTGAAAACAAATTAGGGTTTTGGATTAATTCAACCCTCATAAATCATTTTCAAACACTTTTGGGCCTCTAATATAGTGTAAGACCCAATCCTTTTTTTGACCAAATCATTTTTAGGCCTCAGTATATTGTATAAGTCCCGATATCGTAAAAAACAAACGACGCGATCGTCGCCTTTTCAAAACAGAAAACCATTTGGGCCTCTCCTTGAGCTATAAGACCCATTCAAAACTTTTGGGCCTCAATTAGAGTGTAAGACCCAACCCCCTTGGGTACAGCAAACTTTTTGGGCCTCATTCGTTGTATAAGTCCCTCTGTACATTTTCAAAAAAACGACGCGATCGTCTGCAGTTTAAAATTAACCATTTGGGCCTCTCCTTGAGCTATAAGACCCATTCAAAACTTTTGGGCCTCTAATAGAGTGTAAGACCCAATCCCCTTTTAACCAAAACCTTTTGGGCCTCATTAGTTGTATAAGTCCCTCTGTACATTTTCAAATAAAAGACGTGATCGTCGTGAGTTTAAAATCAAACAAACGGGGCTTACCCTCGTGTTATAAGCCCCACTCTTTTTCTTTAAACCTTTTAGGCCTCTTGAGAGAGTGTAAGACCCATCCCTTTGTACAGAAAACCTTTTTTGGGCCTCCGTCACTTGTATAAGTCCCTCTGTACAAATTCAAACAGTGCGCTCACTAGTAAAACCCTGTGCCTCTCCTTGAGTTGTAAGCCCCAAAATCTTTCTTTTTTAAAGCACTTTCTCCTTTGATTTTGAAATATACTGTTGTTTTCAATCTTTCTTTGTTAAACAACTAACCAAACAACATGGAAGCTCTACAACCGAGTAAGTGGTTATTGCTTTCATTTACCGCTTTCATCTACATATAACTGTATTGTGGGGTTGTTTCGCTGTAAGTCTTCTTTCATAAACTCATATCAACTGTGTAATAATAATATAGATATTTAGAGTTTCCTCGACAACTACGTCTAGCACTAGGTAAAGCCGTCTCGATCACTCTTAGAAATAGTCTAAACTAGATCCTCATAGGATTACCAGACACAGTCTTCCCTCCTCTTGGGGTTAAACAATATGGAGATATGAAAGGCAGCATTCTCTGTGGACCCTTTCATAAACTGTCACTCGTAGAAGTTGTCAAAGAAACTCTATTCCCCAGAGATGATCTTTTCTCCGTGAATGGCATCTCTTGAGTTTCTTCCAAATTCTCGGACTTTCCTGGCTTGATCTATTCTCGGTGAATGGCATGTCTTGAACTTCTCGGGGTTTGGGGACCCACTTGCTTCTTAAAAGCACTTGTCAAGAAACTCTACTCCCCAGAGATGATCTTTTCTCCGTGAATGGCATCTCTTGAGTTTCTTCAAAATTCTCGGACTTTCCTGGCTTGATCTATTCTCGGTGAATGGCTTGTCTTGAACTTCTCGGGGTTTGGGGGCCCACAGGCTTTTTAAAAGCACTTGTCAAGAAACTCTATTCCCTAGAGATGATCTTTTCTCCGTGAATGGCATCTCTTGAGTTTCTTCCAAATTCTCGAACTTTCCTGACTTGATCTATTCCTTGTGAATAGTTTGCCTTGAATTTCTTGAGGTTTGGGGACCCATCGGATTCTTAAAAGCATCGGCCTCCTCTTGGGCATTATACAAGGACCCACAGGCTTCCTAAAAGCATCCACGCCTCCTCTTGGGCTTAGTACAAGGACCCGTCGGCTTCTTAGAAGTATTCACAGCCTCCTCTTAGGCTTCATATAATGATTTCTTCCTCCGGGAATGATATCCTCCTTTTGGGCTTCGTACAAGGACCGATCGGCTTCTTAAAAGTTTCCAGCCTCCTCTTGGGCTTCGTACAAATTGTCCCAACGACCTCCTAGAGGTATAGGAACAAAAATCAGTCATCTTAATAGAGCAGTCTTTTCAAGAGTCTATTACTGTTTCTGAAAACATAGTACAAAAGATGAAACTCTAGACCTGGACATTCTACGACCCTTGAGTCTCCAAGACATTCTCAAGCACCCTTCAAGTAAGGAAAAACACCAGTAGACTTGGACAGTCTTAATACCTTTTGGATTTACCATTTCCTTAAAGAACAGGAAATATCCCTGATCCTCGAATCAAAATCCCTGAGGGCAAACATTACTCATATAAGAACTTATTTTCCCTTTAAATCAGCATACTGGACCTGTCACTCAACTGAAACAGCAACCTAGCCTCCTCTTGGGCTTTGTACAATGATTCTCCCCAGCGGAGCGAACAACTTTTAGCCTCCATCTCGGGCCTCAAACGAGATACTAAATCACTCTCTTGTTGAGTATAAAGGACTCTCTTGTTGAGTCAACCCTTTCAGCCTCCATCTCGGGCTTCGTACGAGACACATACAGAAAAACTCTCCTGTTGAGTCAAATAGCCTCCATCTCGGGCTTTATACGAGATACCAAACAATCCATCATTGAGTCAAAACCTTTTAGCCTCTCTCTCGGGCTTTGTACGAGGCACATTTTAGCCTCCTCTTGGGCTTTGTATAAGAAAACCACTGGTTGATCCAATCAACCTTTTAGCATCAAAGATGTGCGTCGTTCACAGTATACAAACATCAACAACTCCTTCCCCTTCATCTAATCGCTGTAAGCGGCAAGCCTCTGGATCATCTACATCCATGCCACTGTCCCTCTTTTAGCATGAGAAATTCCTAAGGAAAGATGGCATTTCTCTACACTGAGTTAAAGTCTTCTCCTTTAGGTTAAAATCCCCTATAAAGGAAATTATAGCATTGCCGGATTCACAAATCCCGGTTAAAGTAATTCCCCTTTATAAACAGTTGTGACATACAAACCCCCCTTTAGAGGTGACAAATTCTCTCTAAAGTCAACACCTTCTGCTTCATATCTTGGGCCTCGAACAAGATACAAATAGACCCTTCAGCTTCACATCTTGGGCTTTGAACAAGATATAAACCATCTTTTTAGCTTCACGTCTTGGGCTTTGAACAAGACACCAAAAACACCCATTTCCTCCCATAGAATAGGAGGAACTACAAACGCTCTTATTTCCCTGTTTCGGTAAACGGGAATACGTAGGCATAAGATTGAAAGAAAAATCTTAGCGAGCATACTAAACAATAAACCAAAATCCTATACCTCCCAACAATCGAACGAACGCTATTTTAACAAAATAACCTAAGAGAGACCCCGAATATTTGTAGCATCTGTAAACCAACAGTTTTGACTGTTTAACCTCAATATGCAAGCAGGGTTAGTCGGAGACATCTATTTCCCTTCCTTCATCAGCTTCAATAGGATAAAAAATGAATCGAGTTGTAGTACGAGAGTGATTGTGCTTCGCAACCACATCCAAAAATCACTCGCTACCCTTATAAACTAAGGCTCTCCGAGGATACCAAAGCAGTATCTCAACAAAACACGAGATTCTTCGGGTGGTCGAAGCAGCACCTTATAGACTAAGGCTCTTCGAGCATACCAAAGAAATATCTCAACAAAACACAAGATTCTTCGGGTGTTCGAAGCAGCACCATATAGACTAAGGCTCTCCGATGATACCAAAGCAGTATCTCAATAAAACACGAGATTCTTTTGGTAGTCGAAGCAGCTCCTTATAGACTAAGGCTCTCCGAGGATACCAAAGCAGTATCTCAACAAAACACGAGATTCTTCGGGTGGTCAAAGAAGCACCTTATAGACTAAGGCTCTCCGAGGATACCAAAACAGTATCTTAATAAAACACGAGATTCTTCGGGTTGTCGAAGCAGCACCTTATAGACTAAGGCTCTCTAAGGATACCAAAACAATCTCACCAAAAAACGAGATTCTTCGGGTGGTCGAAGCAACACCTTATAGGCTAAGGCTCTCTGAGGATACCAAAGCAGTATCTCAACAAAACACGAGATTCTTCGGGTGGTCGAAGCAGTACCTTATAGACTAAGGCTTTCCGAGGATACCAAAGAAATATCTCAACAAAATACGAGATTCTTCGGGTGTTCGAAGCAGCACGATATAGACTAAGGCTCTCCGATGATACTAAAGCAGTATCTCAATAAAACACGAGATTCTTCGGGTGGTCAAAGAAGCACCTTATAGACTAAGGCTCACCGAGGATACAAAAACAGTATCTCACTAAAACACGAGATTCTTCGGGTTGTTGAAGCAACACTTTATAGGCTAAGGCTCTTTGAGGATACGAAAGCAGTATCTCAACAAAACACAAGATTCTTCGGGTGGTCGAAGCAGCACCTTATAGTAAATGGGTCTCCGAGGATACGAAAGAAGTATCTCAACAAAACGCGAGATTCTTCGGGTGATCGAACCACCACTTTATAGACTAAAGCTCTCCGAGGATACCAAAGAAGTATCTCAACAAAATGCGAGATTATTCGGGTGGTCGAAGCAGCACCTTATAGACTAAGGCTCTCCGAGGATACCAAAGTAGTATCTCAAGAAAACATGAGATTCTTCGGGTGCTCGAAGCAGCACCTTATAGACTAAGGCACTCCGAGGATACCAAAGCTGTATCTCAACAAAACACGAGATTTTTCGGGTGGTCAAAGAAGCACCTTATAAACTAAGGCTCTCCGAGGATACCAAAGCAGTATTTCAACAAAACACGAGATTCTTCAGGTGGTCGAAGTAGCACCTTATAGACTAAGGCTCTCCGAGGATACCAAAGAAATATCTCAACGAAACACAAGATTCTTCGGGTGTTCGAAGCAGCACCATATAGACTAAGGCTCTCCGATGATTCCAAGGCATTATCTCAATAAAACACGAGATTCTTTTTGTGGTCGAAGCAGCTCCTTATAGACTAAGGCTCCCCGAGGATACCAAAGCAGTATCTCAACAAAACACGAGATTCTTCGGGTGGTCAAAGAAGCACCTTATAGACTAAGGCTCTCCGAGGATACCAAAACAATCTCACCAAAAAATGAGATTCTTCGGGTGGTCGAAGCAACACCTTATAGGCTAAGGCTCTCTGATGATACCAAAGCAGTATCTCAACAAAACACGAGATTCTTCAGGTGGTAGAAGCAGCACCCTATAGGCTAAGGATCTCCGAGGATACCAAAGCAGTATCTCAACAAAACGAGAGATTCTTTGGGTGATCGAAGCAGCACCTTATAGACTAAGGCTCTCCGAGGATACGAAAGCAGTATCTCGACAAAACATGAGGTTCTTTGGGTGATCGAAGCAGCACCTTATAGACTAATGATCTCTGAGGATACCAAAGCAGTATTTCAACAATATACGAGATTCTTCGGGTGGTCGAAGCAGAACCTTATAGACTAAGGTTCTCTGAGGATACCAAAGTAGTATCTCATAAAAACACAAGATTCTTCTGGTGGTCGAAGCAGAACCTTATAGACTAAGGTTCTCCGAGGATACCAAAGCAGTATCTCAACAAAATCCGAGATTCTTTGGGTGATCGAAGCAGAACATTATAAACTAAAGTTCTCTGAGGATACCAAAGCGGTTTCTCAGCAAAACACGAGATTCTTCGGGTAGTCGAAGCAGCACCTTATAAACTAAAGCTCACCGAGGATACCAAAGCAGTATCTCAACAAAACACAAGATTCTTTGAGTGGTCGAAGCGGCACCTTATAGACTAAGGCTCTCTGAGGATACCAAAGCAATATCTCAACAAAACACAAGATTCTTCGGGTGTTCGAAGCAGCACCAGATAGACTAAGGCTCTACGATAATACCAAAGCAGTATCTCAATAAAACACAAAATTCTTTTATTGGTCGAAGCAACTCCTTATAGACTAAGGCTCTCTGAGGATACCAAAGCAGTATCTCAACAAAACATGAGATTCTTTGGGTGGTCAAAGCAGCACCATATAGACTAAGGCTATTCGAGGAAACCAAAATAGTATCTCAATAAAAAATGAGATTCTTCGGGTGGTCGAAGCAGCGCCTTATAGAGAAAGGCTCTCCGAAGATACCAAAACATTCTCAACTAAAAACGAGATTCTTCGGGTGGTCGAAGCAGCACCTTATAGGCTAAGGCTCTCTGAGAATACCAAAGCAGTATCTCAACAAAACACGAGATTCTTCGGGTGGTCGAGGCAGCACCTTATAGACTAAGGCTCTCCGAGGATACGAAGGAAGTATCTCAACAAAACACGAGATATTTCGGGTGGTCGAAGCAGCGCCTTATAGGCTAAGGCTCTCCGAGGATACCGAAGCAGTATCTCAATAAACCACGCGATTCTTTGGGTGATCGAAGTAGCACCTTATAGACTAAGGTTTTTTGAGGATACCAAAGCAATATCTCGACAAACCATGAGATTCTTTGGGTGATCGAAGCAGCACCTTATACACTAAGGATCTCCGAGGATACCAAAGAAGTATTTCAACAAAATACGAGATTCTTTGGGTGGTCGAAGCAGCACCTTATAGACTAAGGCTCTCCGAGGATACCAAAGCAGTATCTCAACAAAACGCAAGATTCTTCGGGTGGTCGAAGCAGCAGCTTATAGACTAAGGCTCTCCGAGGATACCAAAGCAGTATCTCAACAAAACACGAGATTCTTTAGGTGATCGAAGCAGCACCTTATAAACTAAGGTGCTCCGAGGATACCAAAGCAGTATCTCAACAAAACACGATATTCTTTGGGTGATCGAAACAGCAGCTTATAGACTCAGGCTCTCCGAGGATACCAAAGCAGTATCACAACAAAACACGAGATTCTTCGGGTGGTCGAAGCAGCACCTTATAGACTAAGTCTCTCAGAGGATACCAAAACAGTATCTCAATAAAACACGAGATTCTTCGGGTGGTTGAAGCAGCACCTTATATACTAAGGCTCCTTGACAATACCAACCCAATCTTAACAAAACACAAGATTCTTTGGGTAGTCGAAGTAGCACATTATATGCTAAGGCTCTTTGAGGATGCCAAAGCAGTATCTCAACAAAACACGATATTCTTCGGGTGGTCGAAGCATGACATTATAGACTAAGGTTCTCCGAGGATACGAAAGAAGTATCTCAACAAAATGAGAGATTCCTTGGGTGGTCGAAGTAGCACCTTATAGACTAAGGGTCTCCGAGGATACCAAAGCAGTATCTCAACAAAACACAAGATTCTTTTGGTGATCGAAGCAGCACCTTATAGACTAAGGTTCTTTGAGGATACCAAAGCAGTATCTCGACAAACCATTGATTCTTTGGGTGGTCGAAGCAGCACCTTATATACTAAGGTTCTTCGAGGATACCAAAGCAGTATCTCAACAAAACACGAGATTCTTCGGGTGGTCGAACAACACATTATAGACTAAGTCTCTCCGAGATACCAAAGCAGTATCTAAACAAAACACGATATTCTTTGGGTGGTCGAAGCAGCACCTTATATACTAATGTTCTCCGAGGATACCAAAGCAGTATCTCAATAACACACGAGATTCTCCGGGTGGTCGAAGTAGCACCATATAGACTAAGGCTCTCCGAGGATACCAAAGTTGTATCTCAAGAAAACACGAGATTCTTCGGGTGGTCGAAGCAGCACCTTATAGACTAAGGCTCTCCGAGGATACCAAAGCAGTATCTCAACAAAACACGATATTCTTCGGCTGGTCGAAGCAGCACCTTATATACTAAGGCTCTCCGAGGATACCAAAGAAATATCTCAACAAAAAACGAGATTCTTCGGGTGTTCGAAGCAACACCATATAGACTAAGGCTCTCCGATGATACCAATGCAGTATCTCAATAAAACACGAGATTTTTTTTGTGGTCGAAGCAGCTCCTTATAGACTAAGAGTCTCCGAGGATACCAAAGCAGTATCTCAACAAAACACGAGATTCTTCGGGTGGTCAAAGCAGCACCTTATAGACTAAGGCTCTCCGAGGATACTAAAACAGTATCTCAGTAAAACACGAGATTCTTCGGGTTGTCGAAGCAGCACTTTATAGACTAAGGCTCTCCGAGGATACCAAAACAATCTCGATAAAAAACGAGATTCTTCGGGTGGTCGAAGCAACACCTTATAGGCTAAGGCTCTCTGAGGATACCAAACCAGTATCTCAACCAAACACGAGATTCTTCAGATGGTCGAAGCAATACCTTATAGGCTAAGGCTCTTTGAGGATACCAATGAAATATCTCAACAAAATACGAGATTCTTCGGGTGTTCAAAGCAGTACCATATAGACTAAGGCTCTCCGATGATACTAAAGCAGTATCTCAATAAAACACGAAATTCTTTTTGTGGTCGAAGCAGCTCCTTATAGACTAAGGTTCTCCGAGTTTACCAAAGCAGTATCTCAACAAAACACCAGATTCTTCGGGTGGTCAAAGAAGCACCTTATAGACTAAGGCTCTCTGAACATACCAAAACAGTATCACAAAAAAACACGAGATTCTTCGGGTTGTCGAAGCAACACCTTATAGACTAAGGCTCTCTAAGGATACGAAAGCAGTATCTCAACAAAACACGAGATTCTTCGGGTGATCGAAGCATCACTTCATAGACTAAAGCTCTCCGAGGATACGAAAGAAGTATCTCAACAAAACGCGAGATTCTTCGGGTGGTCGAAGCAGAACCTTATAGACTAAGGCTCTCCGAGGATACCAAAGTAGTATCTCAAGAAAACACGAGATTCTTCGGGTGCTCGAAGCAGCATCTTATAGACTAAGGCTCTCCGAGGATACCAAAGCAGTATCTCAACAAAACACGAGATTCTTCGGGTGGTCAAAGCAGCACCTTATAAACTAAGGCTCTCTGAGGATACCAAAGCAGTATCTCAACAAAACACGAGATTCCTCAGGTGGTCGAAGCAGCACCTTATAGACTAAGGCTCTCCGAGGATACCAAAGAATGATCTCAACAAAACACTAGATTCTCCGGGTGTTCGAAGCAGCACCATATAGACTAAGGCTCTCAGATGATACCAAAGAAGTATCTCAATAAAACACGAGATTCTTTTTGTGGTCGAAGCAGCTCCTTATAGACTAAGTCTCTCCGAGGATACCAAGTCAGTATCTCAACAAAACACGAGATTCTTCGGGTGATCAAAGAAGTACCTTATAGACTAAGGCTCTCCGAGGATACCAAAACAGTATCTTAATAAAACACGAGATTCTTGGGGTTGTCGAAGCAACACATTATAGACTAAGGCTCTCCGAGGATACCAAAACAATCTCACCAAGAAATGAGATTCTTCGGGTGGTCGAAGCAACACCTTATAGGCTAAGGCTCTCTGAGGATACCAAAGTAGTATCTCAACAAAACACGAGACTCTTCGGGTGGTCGAAGCAGCACCTTATAGACAAAGGCTCTCTGAGGATACGAAAGAAGTATCTCAACAAAACGCGAGATTCTTCGGGTGGTCGAAGCAGCACCTTATAGGCTAAGGCTCTCCGAGGATACCAAAGCAGTATCTCAACAAAACGAGAGATTCTTTGGGTGATCGAAACAGTACCTTATAGACTAAGGCTCTCCGAGGATACGAACGCAGTATCTCGACATACCATGAGATTCTTTGGGTGATCGAAGCAGCACCTTATAGACTAAGGATCTCTGAGGATACCAAAGCAGTATTTCAACAAAATACGAGATTCTTCAGGTGGTCGAAGCAGCACCTTATAGACTAAGGTTCTCTGAGGATACCAAAGTAGTATCTCATAAAAACAAAAGATTCTTCGGGTGGTCAAAGCAGCACCTATAGACTAAAGTTCTCCGAGGATACCAAAGCAGTATCTCAACAAAACCCAAGATTCTTTGAGTGGTCAAAGTAGCACCTTATAGACTAAGGCTCTCCGAGGATACCAAAGCAGTATCTCAACAAAACACGAGATTCTTCTAGTGGTCGAAGCGGCACCATATAGACTAAGGCTCTCCGATGATACCAAAGTAGTATCTCAATAAAACAAAAAATTCTTTTATTGGTCGAAGCAACTCCTTATAGACTAAGGCTCTCTGAGGATACCAAAGCAGTATCTTAACAAAACACGAGATTCTTCGGGTGGTCAAAGCAGCACCATATAGACTAAGGCTCTTCGAGGAAACCAAAATAGTACCTCAATAAAACACGAGATTCTTCGGGTGGTCGAAGCAGCACCTTATAGAGAAAGGCTCTCCGAGGATACCAAAACATTCTCAACTAAAAATGAGATTCTTCGGGTGGTCGAAGCAGCACCTTATTAGCTAAGGCTCTCTGAGGATACCAAAGCAGTGTCTCAACAAAACACGAGATTCTTCGGGTGGTTGAAGCAGCACCTTATAGACTAAGGCTCTCCAAGGATACGAAAGAAGTATCCCAACAAAACGCGAGATTCTTCAGGTGGTCGAAGCAGCACTTTATAGACTAAGGATATCTGAGGATACCAAAGAAGTATCTCAACAAAACGCGAGATTCTTCAGGTGGTCGAAACAGCGCCTTATAGGCTAAGGCTCTTCAAGGATACCAAAGCAGTATCACAACAAACCACACGATTCTTTGGGTGATCGAAGCAGCACCTTATAGACTAAGGTTTTTCGAGGATACCAAAGCAGTATCTCGACAAACTATGAGATTCTTTGGGTGATCGAAGCAGCACCTTATAGACTAAGGATCTCCGAGGATACCAAAGCAGTATTTCAACAAAATGCAAGATTCTTTGGGTGGTCGACGCAGCACCTTATAGACTAAGGCTCTCCGTGGATACCAAAGCACTATCTTAACAAAACACAAGATTCTTTGGGTGGTCGAAGCAGCACCTTATAGACTAAGGCTCTCCGAGGATACCAAAGCAGTATCTCCATAAAACACGAGATTCTTTGAGTGGTCAAAGCAGCACCTTTTAGACTAAAGTTCTCCGATGATACCAAAGCAGTATCACAACAAAACACGAGATTCTTTGGGTGGTTGAAGCAGCAGCTTATAGACTAAGGCTCTCCGAGGATACCAAAGCAGTATCTCAACAAAACACGAGATTCTTTTGGTGATCGAAACAGCAGCTTATAGACTTAGGCTCTCCGAGGAAACCAAAGCAGTATCACAACAAAACACGAGATTCTTCGGGTGGTCAAAGCAGCACCTTATAAACTAAGGCTCTCTGAGGATACCAAAGCAGTATCTCAACAAAACACGAGATTCCTCAGGTGGTCGAAGCAGCACCTTATAGACTAAGGCTCTCCGAGGATACCAAAGAATGATCTCAACAAAACACTAGATTCTCCGGGTGTTCGAAGCAGCACCATATAGACTAAGGCTCTCAGATGATACCAAAGAAGTATCTCAATAAAACACGAGATTCTTTTTGTGGTCGAAGCAGCTCCTTATAAACTAAGTCTCTCCGAGGATACCAAGTCAGTATCTCAACAAAACACGAGATTCTTCGGGTGATCAAAGAAGTACCTTATAGACTAAGGCTCTCCGAGGATACCAAAACAGTATCTTAATAAAACACGAGATTCTTGGAGTTGTCGAAGCAACACATTATAGACTAACGCTCTCCGAGGATACCAAAACAATCTCACCAAGAAATGAGATTCTTCGGGTGGTCGAAGCAACACCTTATAGGCTAAGGCTCTCTGAGGATACCAAAGTAGTATCTCAACAAAACACGAGACTCTTCGGGTGGTCGAAGCAGCACCTTATAGACAAAGGCTCTCTGAGGATACGAATGAAGTATCTCAACAAAACGCGAGATTCTTCGGGTGGTCGAAGCAGCACCTTATAGGCTAAGGCTCTCCGAGGATACCAAAGCAGTATCTCAACAAAACGAGAGATTCTTTGGGTGATCGAAACAGCACCTTATAGACTAAGGCTCTCCGAGGATACGAACGCAGTATCTCGACATACCATGAGATTCTTTGGGTGATCGAAGCAGCACCTTATAGACTAAGGATCTCTGAGGATACCAAAGCAGTATTTCAACAAAATACGAGATTCTTCAGGTGGTCGAAGCAGCACCTTATAGACTAAGGTTCTCTGAGGATACCAAAGTAGTATCTCATAAAAACAAAAGATTCTTCGGGTGGTCAAAGCAGCACCTATAGACTAAAGTTCTCCGAGGATACCAAAGCAGTATCTCAACAAAACCCAAGATTCTTTGAGTGGTCAAAGTAGCACCTTATAGACTAAGGCTCTCCGAGGATACCAAAGCAGTATCTCAACAAAACACGAGATTCTTCTAGTGGTCGAAGCGGCACCATATAGACTAAGGCTCTCCGATGATACCAAAGTAGTATCTCAATAAAACAAAAAATTCTTTTATTGGTCGAAGCAACTCCTTATAGACTAAGGCTCTCTGAGGATACCAAAGCAGTATCTTAACAAAACACGAGATTCTTCGGGTGGTCAAAGCAGCACCATATAGACTAAGGCTCTTCGAGGAAACCAAAATAGTACCTCAATAAAACACGAGATTCTTCGGGTGGTCGAAGCAGCACCTTATAGAGAAAGGCTCTCCGAGGATACCAAAACATTCTCAACTAAAAATGAGATTCTTCGGGTGGTCGAAGCAGCACCTTATTAGCTAAGGCTCTCTGAGGATACCAAAGCAGTGTCTCAACAAAACACGAGATTCTTCGGGTGGTTGAAGCAGCACCTTATAGACTAAGGCTCTCCAAGGATACGAAAGAAGTATCCCAACAAAACGCGAGATTCTTCAGGTGGTCGAAGCAGCACTTTATAGACTAAGGATATCTGAGGATACCAAAGAAGTATCTCAACAAAACGCGAGATTCTTCAGGTGGTCGAAACAGCGCCTTATAGGCTAAGGCTCTTCGAGGATACCAAAGCAGTATCACAACAAACCACACGATTCTTTGGGTGATCGAAGCAGCACCTTATAGACTAAGGTTTTTCGAGGATACCAAAGCAGTATCTCGACAAACTATGAGATTCTTTGGGTGATCGAAGCAGCACCTTATAGACTAAGGATCTCCGAGGATACCAAAGCAGTATTTCAACAAAATGCAAGATTCTTTGGGTGGTCGACGCAGCACCTTATAGACTAAGGCTCTCCGTGGATACCAAAGCACTATCTTAACAAAACACAAGATTCTTTGGGTGGTCGAAGCAGCACCTTATAGACTAAGGCTCTCCGAGGATACCAAAGCAGTATCTCCATAAAACACGAGATTCTTTGAGTGGTCAAAGCAGCACCTTTTAGACTAAAGTTCTCCGATGATACCAAAGCAGTATCACAACAAAACACGAGATTCTTTGGGTGGTTGAAGCAGCAGCTTATAGACTAAGGCTCTCCGAGGATACCAAAGCAGTATCTCAACAAAACACAAGATTCTTTTGGTGATCGAAACAGCAGCTTATAGACTTAGGCTCTCCGAGGAAACCAAAGCAGTATCACAACAAAACATGAGATTCTTCGGGTGGTCAAAGCAGCACCTTATAAACTAAGGCTCTCTGAGGATACCAAAGCAGTATCTCAACAAAACACGAGATTCCTCAGGTGGTCGAAGCAGCACCTTATAGACTAAGGCTCTCCGAGGATACCAAAGAATGATCTCAACAAAACACTAGATTCTCCGGGTGTTCGAAGCAGCACCATATAGACTAAGGCTCTCAGATGATACCAAAGAAGTATCTCAATAAAACACGAGATTCTTTTTGTGGTCGAAGCAGCTCCTTATAGACTAAGTCTCTCCGAGGATACCAAGTCAGTATCTCAACAAAACACGAGATTCTTCGGGTGATCAAAGAAGTACCTTATAGACTAAGGCTCTCCGAGGATACCAAAACAGTATCTTAATAAAACACGAGATTCTTGGGGTTGTCGAAGCAACACATTATAGACTAAGGCTCTCCGAGGATACCAAAACAATCTCACCAAGAAATGAGATTCTTCGGGTGGTCGAAGCAACACCTTATAGGCTAAGGCTCTCTGAGGATACCAAAGTAGTATCTCAACAAAACACGAGACTCTTCGGGTGGTCGAAGCAGCACCTTATAGACAAAGGCTCTCTGAGGATACGAAAGAAGTATCTCAACAAAACGCGAGATTCTTCGGGTGGTCGAAGCAGCACCTTATAGGCTAAGGCTCTCCGAGGATACCAAAGCAGTATCTCAACAAAACGAGAGATTCTTTGGGTGATCGAAACAGCACCTTATAGACTAAGGCTCTCCGAGGATACGAACGCAGTATCTCGACAAACCATGAGATTCTTTGGGTGATCGAAGCAGCACCTTATAGACTAAGGATCTCTGAGGATACCAAAGCAGTATTTCAACAAAATACGAGATTCTTCAGGTGGTCGAAGCAGCACCTTATAGACTAAGGTTCTCTGAGGATACCAAAGTAGTATCTCATAAAAACAAAAGATTCTTCGGGTGATCAAAGCAGCACCTATAGACTAAAGTTCTCCGAGGATACCAAAGCAGTATCTCAACAAAACCCAAGATTCTTTGAGTGGTCAAAGTAGCACCTTATAGACTAAGGCTCTCCGAGGATACCAAAGCAGTATCTCAACAAAACACGAGATTCTTCTAGTGGTCGAAGCGGCACCATATAGACTAAGGCTCTCCGATGATACCAAAGTAGTATCTCAATAAAACAAAAAATTCTTTTATTGGTCGAAGCAACTCCTTATAGACTAAGGCTCTCTGAGGATACCAAAGCAGTATCTTAACAAAACACGAGATTCATCGGGTGGTCAAAGCAGCACCATATAGACTAAGGCTCTTCGAGGAAACCAAAATAGTACCTCAATAAAACACGAGATTCTTCTGGTGGTCGAAGAAGCACCTTATAGAGAAAGGCTCTCCGAGGATACCAAAACATTCTCAACTAAAAATGAGATTCTTCGGGTGGTCGAAGCAGCACCTTATTAGCTAAGGCTCTCTGAGGATACCAAAGCAGTGTCTCAACAAAACACGAGATTCTTCGGGTGGTTGAAGCAGCACCTTATAGACTAAGGCTCTCCAAGGATACGAAAGAAGTATCCCAACAAAACGCGAGATTCTTCAGGTGGTCGAAGCAGCACTTTATAGACTAAGGATATCTGAGGATACGAAAGAAGTATCTCAACAAAACGCGAGATTCTTCAGGTGGTCGAAACAGCGCCTTATAGGCTAAGGCTCTTCGAGGATACCAAAGCAGTATCACAACAAACCACACGATTCTTTGGGTGATCGAAGTAGCACCTTATAGACTAAGGTTTTTCGAGGATACCAAAGCAGTATCTCGACAAACTATGAGATTCTTTGGGTGATCGAAGCAGCACCTTATAGACTAAGGATCTCCGAGGATACCAAAGCAGTATTTCAACAAAATGCAAGATTCTTTGGGTGGTCGACGCAGCACCTTATAGACTAAGGCTCTCCGTGGATACCAAAGCACTATCTTAACAAAACACAAGATTCTTTGGGTGGTCGAAGCAGCACCTTATAGACTAAGGCTCGCCGAGGATACCAAAGCAGTATCTCCATAAAACACGAGATTCTTTGAGTGGTCAAAGCAGCACCTTTTAGACTAAAGTTCTCCGATGATACCAAAGCAGTATCACAACAAAACACGAGATTCTTTGGGTGGTTGAAGCAGCAGCTTATAGACTAAGGCTCTCCGAGGATACCAAAGCAGTATCTCAACAAAACACGAGATTCTTTTGGTGATCGAAACAGCAGCTTATAGACTTAGGCTCTCCGAGGATACCAAAGCAGTATCACAACAAAACACGAGATTCTTCGGGTGGTCGAAGCAGCACCTTATAGACTAAGTCTCTCCGAGGATACCAAAACAGATCTCAATAAAACACGAGATTCTTCTGGTGCTCGAAGCAGCACCTTATAGACTAAGGCTCCCTAACGATACCAAACCAATCTTAACAAAACACAAGATTCTTTGGGTAGTCGAAGTAGCACATTATATGCTAAGGATCTTTGAGGAAACCAAAGCAGTATCTCAACAAAACACGAGATTCTTCGGGTGGTCGAAGCAGGACCTTATAGACTAAGGTTCTCCTAGGATACGAAAGAAGTATCTCAACAAAACGCGAGATTCTTCGGGTGGTCGAGGCAGCACTTTATAGACTAAGGCTCTCTGAGGATACCATAAAAGTATATCAACAAAACGAGAGATTCTTTGGGTGGTCGAAGTAGCACCTTATAGACTAAGGGTCTCCGAGGATACCAAAGCAGTATCTCAACAAAACACGAGATTCTTTAGGTGATCGAAGCAGCACCTTATAGACTAAGGTTCTTTGAGGATACCAAAGCAGTATCTCGACAAACCATTGATTCCTTGGGTGATCGAAGCATCACCTTATAGACTAAGGTTCTTCGAGGATACCAAAGCAGTATCTCAACAAAACACGAGATTCTTCGGGTGGTCGAAGCAACATCTTATAAACTAAGTCTGTCTGAGGATACCAAAGCAGTATCTAAACAAAACACGATATTCTTTGGGTGATCAAAGCAACACCTTATATACTAATGTTCTCCGAGGATACCAAAGCAGTATCTCAATAACATAAGAGATTCTTCGGGTGCCCGAAGCAGCACCTTATAGACTAAGGCTCTCCGGGGATACCAAAGCAGTACCTCAATAAAACACGAGATTCTTCGGGTGGTCGAAGCAGCACCTTATAGACTAATGCTCTCCGAGGATACCAAAGCAGTATCTCAACAAAACACGGGATTCTTCGGCTTGTCAAAGAAGCACCTTATATACTAAGGCTCCCCGAGGATACCAAAGAAATATTTCAACAAAAAACGAGATTCTTCGGGTGTTCAAAACAGCACCATATAGACTAAGGCTCTCCGATGATACCAAAGCAGTATCTCAATAAAACACGAGATTCTTTTTGTGGTCGAAGAAGTTCCTTATAGACTAAGGCTCTCCGAGGATACCAAAGCAGTATCTCAACAAAACACGAAATTCTTCGGGTGGTCAAAGCAGCACCTTATAGACTAAGGCTCTCCGAGGATACTAAAATAGTATCCAAGTAAGACACGAGATTCTTTGGGTTGTCGAAGCAGCACCTTATAGACTAAGGCTCTCCGAGGATACCAAAACAATCTCAACAAAAAACGAGATTCTTCGGGTGGTCGAAGCTACACCTTATAGGCTAAGGCTCTCTGAGGATGCCGAAGCAGTATCTCAACAAAATACGAGATTCTTCGGGTGGTCGAGGCAGCACCTTATAGACAAAGGCTCTCCGAGAATACAAAAGAAGTATCTCAACAAAACCCGAGATTCTTCGGGTGGTCGAAGCAGCACTTTATAGACTAAGGCTCTCCGAGGATACCAAAGAAGTATCACAACAAAACGCGAGATTCATTGGGTGGTCGAAGCAGCACCTTATAGGCTAAGGCTCTCCGAGGATACCAAAGCAGTATCTCAACAAAACGCGAGATACTTTGGGTGATCGAAGCAGCATCTTATTGACTAAGGTTCTTTGAGGCTACCAAAGCAGTATCTCGATAGACCATGAGATTCTTTGGGTGGTCGAAGCAGCACCTTATAGAGTAAGGTTCTACGAGGATACCAAAGCAATATCTCAACAAAACACGAGAATCTTCGGGTAGTCGAAGCAACACCTTATAGACTAAGTCTCTTCGAGGATGCCAAAGCAGTATCTAAACAAAACACGACATTCTTTGGGTGATCGAAGCAGCACCTTATATACTAATGTTCTCCGAGTATACCAAAGCAGTATCTCAACAAAACACGAGATTATTTGGGTAGTCGAAGCAGCACCTTATAGACTAAAGCTCTCTGAGGATACCAAAGCAGTATCTCAACAAAAGACAAGATTCTTTGAGAGGTCAAAGCAGCACCTTATAGACTAAAGTTCTCCGAGGATACCAAAGTAGTATCTCAATGAAAAACGAGATTCTTCGGGTGGATGAAGCAACAACTTATAGGCTAAGGCTCTCCGAGGATACCAAAACAATATCTTAATAAAACACAAGATCCTTTTATTCTTTGAAGCAGCTCTTTATAGACTAAGGCTCTCTGAGGATACCAAATCAGTATCTCAATAAAACACGAGATTCTTCGGGTGGTCAAAGCAGCACCTTATAGACTAAGGCTCTCTGAGGATACCAAAGAAATATCTCAACAAAACACGAGATTCTTCGGGTGTTCGATGCAGCACCATATAGACTAAGGCTCTTAGATGATACCAAAGCAGTATCTCAATAAAACACGAGATTCTTTTTGTGGTCGAAGCAGCTCCTTATGGACTAAGGCTCTCAGAGGATACCAGAGCGCTATCTCAACAAAACACGAGATTCTTCGGGTGGTCAAAGAAGCACCTTATAGACTAAGGCTCTCCGAGTCTACCAAAATAGTATCTTAATAAAACACGAGATTCTTCGGGTTGTCGAAGCAGCACCTTATAGACTAAGGCTCTTTGAGGATACCAAAACAGTCTCACCAAAAAACGAGATTCTTCGGGTTGTCGAAGCAATACCTTATAGGCTAAGGCTCTCTGAGGATACCAAAGCAGTATCTCAACAAAACACGAGATTCTTCGGGTGGTCGAAGCAGCACATAGACAAAGGCTCTCCGAGGATACGAAAGAAGTATCTCAAAAAAAACGCGAGATTCTTCGGGTGGTCGAAGAAGCACTTTATAGACTAAGGCTTACCGAGGATACCAAAGAAGTATCTCAACAAAATGCGAGATTCTTCGGGTGGTCGAACCAGCACCTTATAGGCTAAGGCTCTCCGAGGATACCAAAGCAGTATCTCAACAAAACGAGAGATTCTTTTGGTGATCGAAGCAGCACCTTATAGACTAAGGCTCTCTGAGGATACGAAAGCAGTATCTCGACAAACCTTGAGATTCTTTGGGTTATCGAAGCAGCACCTAATAGACTAAGGATTTCTGAGAATACCAAAGCAGTATTTCAACAACATACGAGATTCTTTGGGTGGTCGAAGCGGCACCTTATAGACTAAGGTTCTCTGAGGATACCAAAGTAGTATCTCATAAAAACACAAGATTCTTCGGGTGGTCGAAGCAGCACCTTATAGACTAAAGTTCTCGGAGGATACCAAAGCAGCATCTCAACAAAACCCGAGATTCTTTGGGTGATCGAAGCAGAACCTTATAAACTTAGGTTCTTTGAGGATACCAAATCGGTTTCTCAGCAAAACACGAGATTCTTCGGGTAGTTGAAGCAGCACCTTATAGACTAAAGCTCTCCGAGGATACCAAAGCAGTATCTCAACAAAACACAAGATTCTTTGAGTGGTCAAAGCAGCACCTTATAGACTAAGGCTCTCCGAGAATATTAAAGCAGTATCTCAACAATACACGAGATTCTTCGGGTGGTCGAAGCGGCACCTTATAGACTAAGGCTCTCCGAGGATACCAAAGCAATATCTCAACAAAACATGAGATTCTTCGGGTGTTCGAAGCAGCACCGTATAGACTAAGGCTCTTCGATGATACCAAAGCAGTATCTCAATAAAACACAAGATTCTTTTATTGGTTGAAGAAGCTCCATATAGACTAAGGCTCTCTGAGTATACCAAAGCAGTATCTCAACAAAACACGAGATTCTTCGGGTGGTCAAAGTAGCACCTTATAGACTAAGGCTCTTCGAGGAAACCAAAATAGTATCTCAATAAAACACAAGATTCTTCGGGTGGTCGAAGTAGCACCTTATAGAGAAAGGCTCTCCGAGGATACGAAAACAACCTCAACTAAAAACGAGATTCTTCGGGTGGTCGAAGCAGCACCTTATAGGCTAAGGCTCTCTGAGGATACCAAAGCAGTATCTCAACAAAACATGAGATTCATCGGGTGGTCGAAGCAGCACCTTAAAGGCTAAGGCTCTCCAAGGATACCAAAGCAGTATTTCAACCAAATACGAGATTCTTCGGGTGGTCAAAGCAGCACATTATAGACTAAGGCTCTCCGAGGATACCAAAGCAGTATCTCAACAAAACACAAGATTCTTCGGGTGGTCGAAGCAACACCTTATAGACTAAAGCTCTCCGAGCATACCAAAGTAGTATCTCAATAAAACACGAGATTCTTCGGGTGGTCGAAGCGGCACCTTATAGATTAAGGCTCTCCTAGGATACCAAAGCAATAAATCAACAAAACACGAGATTCTTCGGGTGTTCGAAGCAGCACCATATAGACTAAGGCTATCCGATGATACTAAAGCAGTATCTGAATAAAACACAAGATTCTTTGATTTGTCGAAGCAGCTCCTTATAGACTAAGGCTCTCTGAGGATACCAAAGCAGTATCTCAACAAAACACGAGATTCTTAGGGTGGTCAAAGCAGCACCTTATAGACTAAGGCCCTTCGAGGAAACCAAAATAGTATTTCAATAAAACACGAGATTCTTCGGGTGGTCGAAGCAGCACCATATAGAAAAAGGCTCTCCGAGGATACCAAAACAATCTCAACTAAAAACGAGATTCTGCGGGTGGTCGAAGCAGCACCTTATAGGGTAAGGCTCTCTGAGGATACCAAAGCAGTATCTCAACAAAACACGAGATTCTTCGGGTGGTTGAAGCAGCACCTTATAGACTAAGGCTCTCCAAGGAAACGAAAGAAGTCTCTCAACAAAACGTGAGATTCTTCAGGTGGTCGAAGCAGTACTTTATAGACTAAGGATCTCCGAGGATATCAAAGAAGTATCTCAACAAAACGCGAGATTCTTCGGGTGGTCGAAGCAACGCCTTATAGGCTAAGGCTCTTCGAGGATAGCAAAGCAATATCTCAACAAACCACATGATTCTTTAGGTGATCGAAGCAGCACCTTATAGACTAAGGTTCTTTGAGGATACCAAAGCAGTATCTCGACAAACCATGAGATTCTTTGGGTGATCGAAGCAGCACCTTATTGACAAAGGATCTCCGAGGATACCAAAGTAGTATTTCAACAAAATACGAGATTCTTCGGGTGGTCAAAGCAACACATTATAGACTAAAGCTCTCCGAGGATACCAAAGCAGTATCTCAATAAAACACAAGATTCTTCGGGTAGTCGAAGCAACACCTTATAGACTAAAGCTCTCCGAGCATACCAAAGCAGTATCTCAATAAATCACGAGATTCTTCGGGTGGTCGAAGCGGCACCTTATAGGCTAAGGCTCTTCGAGGATACCAAAGCAATATCTCACCAAAACACGAGATTCTTAGGGTGTTCGAAGCAGCACCATATAGACTAAGGCTCTCCGATGATACCAAAGCAGTATCTCAATAAAACACAGGATTCTTTTATTGGTCGAAGCAGCTCCTTATAGACTAAGGCTCTCTGAGGATACCAAAGCAGTATCTCAACAAAACACGAGATTCTTCGGGTGGTCAAAGCAGCACCTTATAGACTAAGGCTCTTCGAGGAAACCAAAATAGTATTTCAATAACACACGAGATTCTTCGGGTGGTCGAAGCTGCACCTTATAGAGAAAGGCTCTCCGAGGATACCAAAACAATCTCAACTAAAACCGAGATTCTTCGGGTGGTCGAAGCAACACCTTATAGGCTAAGGCTCTCTGAGGATACCAAAGCAGTATCTCAATAAAACACGAGATTCTTCGGGTGGTTGAAGCAGCACCTTATAGACTAAGGCTCTCCAAGGATACGAAAGAAGTCTCTCAACAAAACGCGAGATTCTTCGGGTGGTCGAAGCAGTACTTTATAGACTAAGGATCTCCGAGGATACCAAAGAAGTATCTCAACAAAACGCGAGATTCTTCGGGTGGTCGAAGCAGCGCCTTATAGGCTAAGGCTCTCCGAGGATACCAAAGCAATATCTCAACAAACCACATGATTCTTTGGGTGATCGAAGCAGCACCTTATAGACTAAGGTTCTTTGAGGATACCAAAGCAGTATCTCAACAAACCATGAGATTCTTTGGGTGATCGAAGCAGAACCTTATAGATAAAGGATCTCCGAGGATGCCAAAGCAGTATTTCAACAAAATACGAGATTCTTCGAGTGGTCGAAGCAGCACATTATAGACTAAGGCTCTCCGAGGATACCAAAGCAGTATCTCAACAAAACACAAGATTCTTCGGGTGGTCGAAGCAACACCTTATAGACTAAAGCTCTCCAAGCATACCAAAGCAGTATCTCAATAAAACACGAGATTCTTCGGGTGGTCGAAGTGGCACCTTATAGACTAAGGCTCTCCGAGGATACCAAAGCAATATCTCAACAAAACACGAGATTCTTCGGGTGTTCGAAGCAACACCATATACACTAAGGCTCTCCGATGATACCAAAGTTGTATCTAAATAAAACACTAGATTCTTTTATTGGTCGAAGCAGCTCCTTATAGACTAAGGCTCTCTGAGGATACCAAAGCAGTATCTCAACAAAACCCGAGATTCTTCGGGTGGTCAAAGCAGCATCTTATAGACTAAGGCTCTTCGAGGAAACCAAAATAGTATCTCAATAAAACACGAGATTCTTTGGGTGGTCGAAGCAGTACCTCATAGAGAAAGGCTCTCCGAGGATAGCAAAACAATCTCGACTAAAAACGAGATTCTTCTGGTGGTCGAAGCAGCATCTTATAGGCTAAGGCTCTCTGAGGATACAAAAGCAGTATCGCAACAAAACACGAGATTCTTCGGGTGGTCGAAGCAGCACCTTATAGACTAAGGCTCTACAAGGATACGAAAGAAGTATCTCAACAAAACGCGAGATTCTTCGGGTGGTCGAAGCAGCACTTTATAGACTAAGGATCTCCGAGGATACCAAAGAAGTATCTCAATAATACGCGAGATTCTTCGGGTGGTCGAAGTAGCGCCTTATAGGCTAAGGTTCTCTGAGGATACCAAAGCAGTATCTCAACAAACCACGCGACTCTTTGGGTGATCGAAGCAGCACCTTATAGACTAAGGTTCTTTGAGGATACCAAAGCAGTATCTCGACAAACCATGAGATTCTTTGGGTGATCGAAGCAGCACCTTATAGACTAAGGATCTCCGAGGATACCAAAGCAGTATTTCAACCAAATACGAGATTCTTCGGGTGGTCGAAGCAGCACATTATAGACTAAGGCTATCCGAGGATACCAAAGCAGTATCTCAACAAAACACAAGATTCTTCGGGTGGTCGAAGCAACACCTTATAGACTAAAGCTCTCCGAGCATACCAAAGTAGTATCTCAATAAAACACGAGATTCTTCGGGTGGTCGAAGCGGCACCTTATAGATTAAGGCTCTCCTAGGATACCAAAGCAATAACTCAACAAAACACGAGATTCTTCGGGTAATCGAAGCAGCACCATATAGACTAAGGCTATCCGATGATACTAAAGCAGTATCTGAATAAAACACAAGATTCTTTTATTGGTCGAAGCAGCTCCTTATAGACTAAGGCTCTCTGAGGATACCAAAGCAGTATCTCAACAAAACACGAGATTCTTCGGGTGGTTAAAGCAGCACCTTATAGACTAAGGCCCTTCGAGGAAACCAAAATAGTATTTCAATAAAAGACGAGATTCTTCGGGTGGTCGAAGCAGCACCTTATAGAGAAAGGCTCTCTGAGGATACCAAAACAATCTCAACTAAAAACGAGATTCTGCAGGTGGTCGAAGCAGCACCTTATAGGCTAAGGCTCTCTGAGGATACCAAAGCAGTATCTCAACAAAACACGAGATTCTTCGGGTGGTCGAAGCAGCACCTTATAGACTAAGGCTCTCCAAGGAAACGAAAGAAGTCTCTCAACAAAACGCGAGATTCTTCGGGTGGTCGAAGCAGCACTTTATAGACTAAGGATCTCCGAGGATATCAAAGAAGTATCTCAACAAAACGCGAGATTCTTCGGGTGGTCGAAGCAGCGCCTTATAGGCTAAGGCTCTTCGAGGATACCAAAGCAATATCTCAACAAACCACATGATTCTTTGGGTGATCGAAGCAGCACCTTATAGACTAAGGTTCTTTGAGGATACCAAAGCAGTATCTCGACAAACCATGAGATTCTTTGGGTGATCAGAGCAGCACCTTATTGACAAAGGATCTCCGAGGATACCAAAGTAGTATTTTAACAAAATACGAGATTCTTCGGGTGGTCAAAGCAGCACATTATAGACTAAGGCTCTCTGAGGATACCAAAGCAGTATCTCAACAAAACACAAGATTCTTCGGGTGGTCGAAGCAACACGTTATAGACTAAAGCTCTCCGAGCATACCAAAGCAGTATCTTAATAAATCACGAGATTCTTCGGGTGGTCGAAGCGGCACCTTATAGACTAAGGCTCTTCGAGGATACCAAAGCAATATCTCACCAAAACACGAGATTCTTAGGGTGTTCGAAGCAGCACCGTATAGACTAAGGCTCTCCGATGATACCAAAGCAGTATCTCAATAAAACACAAGATTCTTTAATTGGTCGAAGCAGCTCCTTATAGACTAAGGCTCTCTGAGGATACCAAAGCTGTATCTCAACAAAACACGAGATTCTTCAGGTGGTCAAAGCAGCACCTTATAGACTAAGGCTCTTCGAGGAAACTAAAATAGTATTTCAATAAGACACGAGATTCTTCGGGTGATCGAAGCAGCACCTTATAGGCTAAGGCTCTCTGAGGATACCAAATCAGTATCTCAATAAAACACTAGATTCTTCGGGTGGTCGAAGCAGCACCTTATAGACTAAGGCTCTCCAAGGATACGAAAGAAGTCTTTCAACAAAACGCGAGATTCTTCGGGTGGTCGAAGCAGCACTTTATAGACTAAGGATCTCCGAGGATACCAAAGAAGTATCTCAACAAAACGCGAGATTCTTCGGGTGGTCGAAGCAGCGCTTTATAGGCTAAGGCTCTCCGAGGATACCAAAGCAATATCTCAACAAACCACATGATTCTTTGGGTGATCGAAGCAGCACCTTATAGACTAAGGTTCTTTGAGGATACCAAAGCAGTATCTCGACAAACCATGAGATTCTTTGGGTGATCGAAGCAGCACCTTATAGATAAAGAATCTCCGAGGATGCCAAGGTAGTATTTCAACAAAATACGAGATTCTTCGGGTGGTCGAAGCAGCACATTATAGACTAAGGCTCTCCGAGGATACCAAAGCAGTATCTCAACAAAACAAAAGATTCTTTGGGTGGTCGAAGCAACACCCTATAGACTAAAGCTCTCCGAGCATACCAAAGCAGTATCTCAATAAAACACTAGATTCTTCGGGTGGTCGAAGTGGCACCTTATAGACTAAGGCTCTCCGAGGATACCAAAGCAATATCTCAACAAAACACGAGATTCTTCGGGTGTTCGAAGCTGCACCATATACACTAAGGCTCTCCGATGATACCAAAGAAGTATCTCAATAAAACACTAGATTCTTTTATTGGTCGAAGCAGCTCCTTATAGACTAAGGCTCTCTGAGGATACCAAAGCAGTATCTCAACAAAACACGAGATTCTTCGGGTGGTCAAAGCAGCATCTTATAGACTAAGGCTCATCGTGGAAACCAAAATAGTGTCTCAATAAAACACGAGATTCTTCGGGTGGTCGAAGCAGCACCTCATAGAGAAAGGTTCTCCGAGGATAGCAAAACAATCTCAACTAAAAACAAGATTCTTCTGGTGGTCGAAGCAGCATCTTATAGGCTAAGGCTCTCTGAGGATACCATAGCAGTATCTCAACAAAACACGAGATTCTTCGGGTGGTCGAAGCAGCACCTTATAGACTAAGGCTCTACAAGGATACGAAAGAAGTATCTCAACAAAACGCGAGATTCTTCGGGTGGTCGAAGCAGCACTTTATAGACTAAGGATCTCCGAGGATACCAAAGAAGTATCTCAACAATACGCGAGATTCTTCGGGTGGTCGAAGCAGCGCCTTATAGGCTAAGGTTCTCCGAGGATACCAAAGCAGTATCTCAACAAACCAAGCGACTCTGTGGGTGATCGAAGCAGCACCTTATAGACTAAGGTTCTTTGAGGATACCAAAGCAGTATCTCGACAAACCATGAGATTCTTTGGGTGATCGAAGAAGCACCTTATAGACTAAGGTTCTCCGAGGATACCAAAGTAGTATCTCCATAAAAGACGAGATTCTTTGAGTGGTCGAAGCAGCACCTTATAGACTAAAGTTCTCCGATGATACCAAAGCAGTATCTGAACAAAACATGGATTCTTCGGGTTGTTGAAGCAGCACCTTATAGACTAAGGCTCTCCGATGATACCAAAGCAGTATCTCAACAAAACACGAGATTCTTTGGGTGATCAAAATAGTAGCCTTTATACTCAGGCTCTCCGAGGATAGCAAAGCAGTATCACAACAAAACCCGAGATTCTTCGGGTGGTCGAAGCAGCACCTTATAGACTAAGTCTCTCCGAGGATACGAAAACAGTATCTCAATAAAACACGAGATTCTTTGGGTGGTCGAAGCAGCACCTTATAGACTAAGGCTCCCTAACGATACCAAACCAATCATAACAACACACACGATTCTTTGGGTAGTCGAAGTAGCACATTATAGGCTAAGGCTCTCCGAGGATACCAAAGCAGTATCTCAACAAAGCACGAAATTCTTCGGGTGGTCAAAGCAGGACCTTATAAACTAAGGTTCTCTGAGGATACGAAAGAAGTATCTCAACAAAACACAAGATTCTTCGGGTGGTCGAGGCGGATGTTTATAGACTAAGGCTCTCCGAGGATACCCAAGAAGTATCTCAACAAAACGAGAGATTCTTTGGGTGGTCGAAGTAGCACCTTATAGACTAAGGCTCTCCGAGGATACCAAAGCAGTATCTCACCAAAACACGAGATTCTTTGGGTGATCGAAGCAGCAGCTTATAGACTAAGGTTCTTTGTGGATACCAAAGCAGTATCTCGACAAACCATTGATTCTTTAGGTGGTCGAAGCAGCACCTTACAGACTAAGGTTCTTCGAGGATACCAAAGCAGTATCTCAACAAAACACGAGATTCTTCGGGTGGTCGAAGCAACACCTTATAGACTAAGTCTCTCCGAGGATACCAAAGCAGTATCTAAAAAAACACGATATTCTTTGGGTGATCGAAGCAGTACCTTATATGCTAATGTTCTCCGAGGATACCAAAGCAATATCTCAATAACACACGAGATTCTTCGGGTGGTAGAAGCAGCACCTTATAGACTAAGGCTCTCCGAGGATACCAAAGTAGTATCTCAAGAAAACACGAGATTCTTCGGGTGCTCGAAGCAGCACCTTATAGACTAGCTCTCCGAGGATACCAAAGCAGTATCTCAACAAAACACGAGATTCTTCGGGTGGTCGAAGCAGCGCCTTATAGACTAAGGCTCTCCGTGGATACCAAATAAATATCTCAAAAAAAAATGAGATTCTTGGGGTGTTCGAAGTAGCACCATATAGACTAAGGCTCTCCGATGATACCAAAGCAGTATCTCAATAAAACACGAGTTTCTTTTTGTGGTCGAAGCAGCTCCTTATAGACTAAGGCTCTCCGAGGATACCAAAGCAGTATCTCAACAAAACACGAGATTCTTCGGGTGGTCAAAGCAGCACCTTATAGACTAAGGCTCTCCGAGGATACTAAAACAGTATCTCAGTAATACACGAGATTCTTCGGGTTTTCGAAGCAGCACTTTATAGACTAAGGCTCTCCGAGGATACCAAAACAATCTCAACAAAACACGAGATTCTTCGGGTGGTCGAAGCAGCACCTTATAGACAAAGACTCTCCGAGGATACGAAAGAAGTATCTCAACAAAACGCGAGATTCTTCGGGTGGTCGAAGCAGCACTTTATAGACTAAGGCTCTCCGAGGTTACCAAAGAAGTATCTCAACAAAATGCGAGATTCTTCGGGTGGTCGAAGCAGCACCTTGTAGGCTAAGGCTCTCCGAGGATACCAAAGCAATATATCAACAAAACGAGAGATACTTTGGGTGATCGAAGCAGCACCTTATAGACTAAGGTTCTTTGAGGATACCAAAGCAGTCTCTCGACAAACAATGAGATTCTTTGGAAGGTCGAAGAAACACCTAATAGACTAAGGTTCTACGAGGATACCAAACCAGTATCTCAACAAAACACGAGATTCTTCGGGTCGTCGAAGTAGCACCTTATAGACTAAGGATCTCCGAGGATACCAAAGCAGTATCTCAACAAAACACGAGATTCTTCGGGTAGTCGAAGCAGCACCTTATAGACTAAAGCTCTCCGAGGATACCAAAGCAGTATCTCAACAAAACACAAGATTCTTTGAGTGGTCCAAGCAGCACCTTGTAGACTAAAGTTCTCCGAGGATACCAAACCAGTATCTCAACAAAAAACGAGATTCTTCAGGTGGTTGAAGTAACAGCTTATAGGCTAAGGCTCTCCGAGGATACCAAAGTAGTATCTCAACAAAACACGAGATTCTTTGGGTGATCGAAACAGCACCTTATAGACTCAGGCTCTCCGAGGATACCAAAGCAGTATCACAACAAAACACGAGAGTCTTCGGGTGGTCAACGCGCCAGCTTATAGATTAAGTCTCTCAGAGGATACCAAAACAGTATCTCAATGAAACACGAGATTCTCCAGGTGGTCGAAGCTGCACCTTATTGACTAAGGCTCTCTGACGATACCAAAACAATCTCAACAAAACACAAGATTCTTTAGGTTGTCGAAGTAGCACCTTATAGTCTAAGGCTCTCCGAGGATACCAAAGCAGTATCTCAACAAAACACGAGGTTCTTCGAGTGGTCGAAGCAGCACGTTATAGACTAAGGTTCTACGAGGATACGAAAGAAGTATCTCAACAAAACGCGAGATTCTTCGGGTGATCGAGGCCGCACCTTAAAGACAAAGGCTCTCTGAGGATACGAAAGAAGTATCTCAACAAAACGCGAGATTCTTCGGGAGATCGAAGCAGCACCTTATAGACTAAGGCTCTCCGATGATACCAAACCAGTATCAAAACAAAACACGAGATTCTTTGGGTGATCGAAGAAGCACCCTATAACCTAAGGTTCTTTGAGGATACCAAAGAAGTAACTCGACAAACCATGAGATTCTTTGGGTGACCGAAGTAGCACCTTATAGACTAGGGTTTTTCGAGGATACCAAAGCAGTATCTTAACAAAACACGAGATTCTTCCGGTGGTCGAAGCAGTACCTTAAAGACTAAGGCTCTTCGAGGATACCAAAGCAGTATCTCAACAAAACATAAGATTCTTCGGGTGGTCGAAGCAGCACCTTATAGACTAAGCCTTTCCGAGGATACCAAAGCAGTATCTCAAAAAAACACGAGATTTTTCGGGTGATCGAAGCAGAACCTTATAGACTAAAGCTCTCTGAGGATACCAAAGCAGTATCTCAACAAAACACAAGATTCTTTGAGTGGTCGAAGCAGCACCTTATAGATTAAGGCTCTCCGAGGATACCAAAGCAATATCTCAAAAACAAAACACGAGGTTCTTCGGGTGGTCGAAGCAGCACCTTATAGACAAAGGCTCTCCGAGGACACGAAAGAAGTATCTCAACAAAACGCGCGATTCTTGGGGTGGTCGAAGCAGCACCTTATAGACTAAGGCTCTCCGATGATACCAAAGCAGTATCTCAACAAAACACGAGATTCTTTGGGTGATCAAAGCAGCACCTTATAGACTAAAGTTCTTCGAGGATACGAAAGAAGTATCTCAACAAAACGCGAGATTCTTCGGGTGGTCGAGGGAGCACCTTATAGACAAAGGCTCTCCGAGGATACGAAAGAAGTATCTCAACAAAATGCGCGATTCTTGATGTGGTCGAAGCAGCACCTTATAGACTAAGGCTCTCTGATGATACCAAAGCAGTATCTCAACAATACACGAGATTCTTTAGGTGATCGAAGCAGCACCTTATTGGCTAAGGTTCTTTGAGGATACCAAAGCAGTATCTTGACAAACCATGAGATTCTTTGGGTGACAGAAGCAGAACCTTATAGACTAAGGTTCTTTGAGGATACGAAAGCAGTATCTCGACAAACCATGAGATTCTTTGGGTGATCGATGTGGTACTCAAAAGGATCCTTCCTCCTAGTACAGATCATAGGGGCAAATGGACTCCCAACTATGAAGGTCCATTCGTGGTTAAGAAGGTCTTCTCGGGCGGAGCCTTACTACTTACAACCATGGACGGCAAAGACTTTTCATCCCCTGTCAACTCATACGTAGTCAAAAAATACTTCGCATAAATAGACCCGCTGGACAAAAAAAGAAAAGTCCAGGCAAAAAAGGGCATCCCGGCGAACCACAAAAAACAGAATAAAAGGTTCGGGCAAAAATTAGGGATATAAAATAAAAAATTGTACACCCGGTGAGTTGAAAATCCGCAAGGACAACTCAGGCAAAAAAGGGTATCCCGGTGGATTGAAAACCCGAAAGGGCGGTCCACGCAAAAGAGGGATTTAAGCGAACGACTACGGTCCGAGTTATCTGTACTCTATCACCGTTTCAACAACTAACATTCCGAAGGGTAGGAATCAGTCTGATCATTCCTCAGAAGGCAAGGTCGGGGAGTCCTGAAGACATACTGGCCATAGCAGAATTGAAATTCAGTGGAATGTTGTTTTCACATTGCCATTAGGATAGTTTCTTTTCTCAATTTTCAGCGATCGCCTCTTTCCTGCGATTGCTTCCTGATGTAATTGCCTATTCTGGGCTTTTCTTCAATAAATTGAATTTCAGTAAAAAGCTTCTTATTTTGTTTTACTTCTTTATTTGCAAACGTCTGAATTTTTGATAAAACATTGCATTTGAAAACATGGTGGCTTTACAATAACATGCGCAGAAAAACATTTAAAATTACTTTGAATGCTGAACAATCCTGGATGGTAGATTCAAACCACGCAATATTCTGGGGCATGTGTGCATATCCTTTTGTTGCAGGTAATAGGTCCAGATGATTTCAAGCACAAGAGGCATTTCTCCTTGACGAGTAATCACTTATTCCCACGCAGAAGACTGGGGCAATCATGTTCGGGGAAGGGCTCACATGTTATCCTTTTGTCACGACGTTTACTGGTTAAATCCATCATTCGGTCGACGGTCATTCATGACATCTCGATATCAATGAATTGAGTTAGACTGGGTATCGTTGTATCTTATTAAGTCGATTCTCTCATTCAGTACTTCCAATAGATACAAGCTTTTCTGTGTCGATAACGGTTGCGAATTCCCCAGTAGAGTTGCTTCGCAGACACCGAAGTTGTTGGTCAATCCTCAGTGAAGTTGCTAGGAGTTTGAAGATGCTTAATCTTCTGTAAAATCCTCTTAGGACGTATCTTCAGATCAGTCTTCTATCATGGAGCAAGAAGCAAGTTGTTGACCTTCCCAGGCATGGGGCATATTGAATTTCTCCGGCAGATGATGTTCTAGATCTATCATCCCCAGTAGAGTTTGAGGACGTTTGGTCTTCTGTAAAATCCTCTTAAAAGGCATTCCCCAGCGCGAGATGCTTAGAAGCGGTTTTCCCTAGCAGGGTATGGTAAACTCATTATCCCCAGCGGAGTCGTCAAATGGAAAGTTCGCCTAACATGGGGAATTGTGGCACTTATCCTAAGCTCAATAGAATTTATTCCTCAACAGACTACCATGGAGTTGCTTTGGGTTTCCCAGCAGATCTCCATGGATTGTTTCCCAGCAAGTTGCAGTGAAATGTTCTGACCAGGATTTGCATATCCCCGGCAGAGTAGCCCTGATTCCCAACAAGATCGGATCTCTGATAATTGTCTTCCCCACAGAGTTCAGCATTGAATCTTGTCAACAACACTCCCCAGCTGAGTTGTTGTTTTCCCCGTAGAAGTTTAACAGGTCAACAGAATCTATTCCTCAGCAAGGTGATAGTACATTTTTTCCCCAGCCGGGTTAGAAGTTTGATTCTCCCCGCAAAGGATCTCGGGTTTAATAGATCCCAAATCAGAGTTTTAATAACCTTTGTTCCCTAGAAGGACGTCATTCAAAAATTCTCATCCCCAGCGGAGTTGCTGTGACCAGAATTCATCCCCAAGCAGATGAAGTGATTTCTGGCAGAGTCATCAATCCTCTCGATTCCCACAGTCCAATTTATTTTTGGAAAACTTGATGATTCGAAGCAGACGGATTGTTCATTCATTCTCCAGCAGAGATATTATCCTTTTAGGAGTCTCTGAGATCAAATCATTAACTATTGTTCCTCAGCAGAGATGTCTGACACGGATGCAGAGAGTAATCCAGTATTGGAATTCTTAAAGTCCAACCTTAGATTGGCAAAAGGTCCATCTAAGGGTGGTAAATTCTCAAAGTCCAACCGTAGATTGGCAAAAGGTCCATCCAAGGATGGAAAATTCTTGAAGTCCAACCGTAGATTGGCAAAGGTCCATCCAAGGGTGGCAAATTCTTAAAGTCCAACCGTAGATTGGCAAAAGTCCATCCGAGGGTGGCAAATTCTTAAAGTCCAACCGTAGATTGGCAAAAGGTCCATCCAAGGGTGGCAAATTCTTAAAGTCCAACCGTAGATTGGCAAAAGTCCATCCGAGGGTGGCAAATTCTTAAAGTTCAACCGTAGATTGGCAAAAGGTCCATCCAAGGGTGGCAAATTCTTGAAGTCCAACCGTAGATTGGCAAAAGGTCCATCCAAGGGTGGCAAATCATCAGCAAGTCCAACCGTAGCTTGGTAAAAGTCCACCCGTAGCGTGGCAAGTCAGTAGTCGTCTGACTACCTTTAAAAGATTGCAGCTAAGTCCAACCGTAGATTGGTAAAAGACCATCCAAGGGTGGCAAATCATCAGCAAGTCCAACCGTAGATTGGCAAAAGTCCACCCGCAGTGTGGCAATTTAGCTGTAAAGTCCAACCGTAGATTGGCGAAAGTCCACCCGTAGTGTGGCAAGTCAGTAGTCTTCTGACTTTATTCAAAAGGACAGTCCACCCGCAGTGTGGCAAGCCAGTAGTCGTCTGGCATTATACAAAAGACGTTGTTAAAGCCCACCCGTAGTGTGGCAGGCCAGTAGTCGTCTGGCGTTGTACAAAAGACGTTGTTAAAGTCCACCCGTAGTGTGGCAGGCCAGTAGTCGTCTGGCGTTGTGCTAAAAGGCATCCCTCCAGTGTTATTCTTCTCATCAGAGCTTTCTTCAAACATAGTTCCTTCGGTTGGGTTTATATCCCTTTTCTTCTTCTCCACAGAGCGCAAATTTTCTGGTTATTTTTGGTATTCAATCCCTCCATACCTTGAAAGTCTGACAGCAATCGCTATCATCTGTTCAGGTCTACAGTGATTGAATAGGGGCAGCTGTAATACCCAAAATTTGCCCTCTCATTTCTTCATATCATCTAGCATGAACTGTCATTTCATTGCATTGCATTCAAGCATAGAAAAATAGAACATTAAGCATTTAGCATTGCATCTTGTATAAGGGCATGTGATCAGGTGTTTCTCAAAGGTGGTGATCATCCAAAGCTAAAGAATAAGAGCCAAGTGTTTCTAACAAGTCTCAAGGGTCCTCAAGCCATATGTCATCTCACCTTGGTCTCACAAATCATGGGAAGAGGAGAATTCATCAAGAAGATTGGGCAGTGCATTATCCCCTATACAAAGCAGTCAAAATTGGGGATTTGACCCCCAAATGGGCAAGCTCTTTGAGTTTCTATCATCTCCAAATGACATATCTCATCATGGTTTGAGAGGATACACATCATATTCAGAGGAATTTGGATTTGGAGGATGTGTTATTTCCTCCTAACTAGAGGGTGCCAAAATTAGGGTTTGACCTAAAATCAGCTTATCTCTGATTTTTTGGGCAAAACTTGATCTCATGGTATTCCCTATGTTCTTAAGTGTATATGGGTGGAAAATTGCTCATCAATTGGTTTCTGAGGAGTTTTAATTGGTCAGTTGCTTGATAATCAAGAAATTGGGGGAAAAGTCAACTGTGCAGTGAAAAAAGTCAACTCCTGACTTTTTGAGGTCAAAATCATGAAATTCATGTTGCATATGTTCAATGGACAAAATTTGATCAAGAAATGATGGAGGAATAATGAAAAATCAAGAAATCACAAAACTGCCAAAAATGGAAACTTTAGGGTTGCCAAAAATAGTAAGTTGGACCATTTTGCACCCTACTTTGAGGCCCTCTTTCTCCAAGATAAAAGCTTCAAACCTCAGGCCCAAATTGAGCCAATTAAAGTTCATGTTCTAAGCTTCAAATCCATATAAAAGAACTCCTCCATTGGGTAAAAATTGAGTGAGTTATGGTTGATCCAAGTTTGAGAAAAGTAGGTCCAAAACCAAGAATGCCCAGGCCCACGCGCCATAATGTTTACAAACACTTGGTGTGCCAAATTTTCCCCAATTTTTCTCAATTATAAAAGCTCCAAATGGAAAACTTTTCAACATCAAAGTTTTTCCTTGCCATGCCCTCTTCAATGTTGATGTTGGACAAATTTTGATTTGGTCAAGTTATGATGGAGATATATTGGTCCAAAGTTGGTTGCTCCACACTGAAAATTTCCCAAGTCACATGGCCATGCCCAACTCAATTTGCCACACCATACACCAGTCTTGGTTTCCAATGTTTCAGGTCACTTTTGAGTATGTTCCAAGCTTCAATTCAATCCAATTTTCACACTAAACTTGTAGTATTACACCTCCTCTTTCCATTGATCCCAAGAACTCATCAAATCATCCGCTAAGTAAGGAGAATTTCATTGGCAAACTACCATAATCATCACTGATGCATTAACTGATGTTAGCAGGCTGTGTGCACGATTTGGTTCAGTCATCCCACAAACACTTCATGTAATTTATTTCCTCATTTGAACAAACATCCTTATTACCATACCTATGCATACCAGCCATCATACATCAGGGAGGAAAGTTTTCAAAGGAGAAACTTATACCATAAGCAATGTCATGACATGCTACATAACATAACCTCATCACCTCAGCTTCACTCTCATCCTCACCACAACTGTCATAAGCTTAACCACACCATAGCATAACCATTGTCCACTCGCCCTAACTTACTTGACTCAGTTAGTTAAGGATAACTCACCTTAACCATCTTAACTCACCCTAACTCACTCACTTGACCCTGGGTTAACAAATTTAACTCAAACTATAAATGAGAATTTCACTTCACAAATTGAACTTCAACTTCATTTTCTCATTTTCACTCCCAAAAACACTCTCATACTCTCAACATTCTCTGAACTTTTTCTCTCTCTGTGCACGAATCTTAAGTCATCTTCATCTATCTTCCATCATCATCATTACCAGAAATCACTCTTGAAGCCATAACACATTGCATCAACATCTTCATCCAAGTGAAACTCCATTGGAAATTTGGTTTTGTCTCTGCTCTTCAATATATCAAGATTCAGCTGCATTTATTTTGCACAACAAGACTAAGACCTCAAGACACCTCTGGTTTTCTCAAGAATCTCAAAGAATTACAAGTTCAGGTTCCAAAACATTCAAACATTTCTCACGCGTTTTATTGATTATTTTGTTATTTTCATGATGATATGAGCTCAATAAGAGCATTTGAACAATTCGGCTAGTGATATGCACCTTAGGTGCTTAGATCTGAAAATATAGGGCTTGCTTGTTGGCTTAGTTTCTCTGTGTTTCCTTTTTATTTTTGGATTTTGATACGAAATATGGAATGTACATGAGCTCAGTGTTCTTTTGGTATGCTTATTGCGCATTTCTGGAAAATGTGAGGTTGCAGGCGGTGGTTTCTCGCCGGAGAAGATGACCGGGGGTCCTTCTCCGGCCGGTGGTTTTAATTGTTAGAGTTTTATAAGTTTGAACGTGGCCGTTGATTTGTTTTCATCGTGTGGTTAAGAAGGTGCCAACGCATTAATGAATTTGTTGCATGTGTGTGAGTATATGGTAGTTAACGTGTGCTTGCACTTGTGTCCATTGGATTGCCTTGATTTTTGGGTTGATTGGCTGGATGATTGATCCAAGGGTTCTCATTTCTCCAACGCATTAAAGCTCACATGTTCCTCACGTGTTCTCTTTTTATTTCTGGCTAATTGAATGTGTGTGTGTGTGTGCGTATTAATTATGGTGTACGTGCCTTGGTATTCGTTGGATTGTTTACTTGGCATCTTGACTTGATCATATGATTCTAATTGTGTCCACGTGTTTGACTGCGCATGCACACTGGCACACACAATCACAATTTTAATTTGACTTGGACTCTAATTGTTGTTTGCACCCCACCCTGAGCCCATCATGAATTTCTGAACATGAAAGTTGCTTCTCTGCACCCCCTACTTGTTTTCCTTTTTTTTTCTTTTAATTTCTTTTCATACTTGTTTCTTAATTGATTTTTAAAAATACTAAAACATCATAAAAAATTCTACAAAAATTCATACGATATCTTAGCATGTTAAAATAATTTTTTTTTTTTTATTTTTGATTTTTTGAATATTTGCATATTAATCCATATTTTTCTTTTATTTCTTTTGAAATTGGTTTCTATTTTCACACCTTTATTTCAAAAATTTATTTCTCATAGATCCTTAAACATTTTTGCATCAATATTTTTGTATCTTTTCAATAACATCCAAAACTTCATAAAAATATTTTTGTGTCATTTTTAGAACTTTCTTTTATTGCACTTAGGTCCTCCATCTTTGCACTTTGGTTCATGATTCATAAGTGACTATTGCTTGATTGTTTGAGGTCCTTTCTTTCTGAATTTTTGTATGATTTTTTGGTATGATCTTTGCCTCTGGTTAAGGTCTCTTGAGACCTAATTTTATGATTTTTAAATCATGTTTGGTATTTGTTTGATGACTTTTGTTTAATGTCAATTTTTATGAATTTCTTTGACCATGTATGTTTACTTGTTTGATAAGGCACTTGTGCCATTGTGTGATATCATTTCTTTTTGACTTCTTGAGCCTTGTTTAGATCATTATAGGTCTTTTGAATGAAATTATAGGTCATTGGTTTGAAGTTGATGTCTTTTTGTGTACATGTCCAATACTTGTTCTACATGTTTCCTTTTGACCTATTTCTTCTTTCTTTTGCATCTAAGTGCCAACTTGAATTGTAATTGGTTTCTTTATGCCATGTCATCTTATTCATTTGCATTTCATATGATGTATGCCTCTGACTTTAAAGTGTTTCATGCATTCCATATGCCATTTATGTTTCATTTTGCATACTTGAACATGTTTCATCCAAATGCATGTTTCTTTATTTTTCTAGCTTCTAAATGACTTGTAATTGTTTGAATGTGATTTATTTGTGAATCTTATCCTCATCCTAACATGTCATATCATCTCTGACCTTGATACTTGAGTTTCATCTTAAACTTTTGTGGGTTTGACTTATACCTTAAGTAACTTCTTTCCATGTTTGATTCATGTTCACATCTTCCCACTTCCTCTCCTAATTACTCTAAATGTTTGGACACTTGATTGCTTGCCTTATGTGACATTTGAATACCATGTTTAGGCACATGTTTAGGTCATCCACATTCTGACTTGGACATTATTTGAAGTATAATTGCATGATCACTTTGCATATCCACTCATTCTTCATCTAATTCTTTCATAATGCATTTCTTTGTGATTTAAGGGAGTGTGTGTGTGCATTTGATTTGTGTTTGCTCTCATATTATTAGAGAACATTCTTATGATGTACATTCTGACCTTGTGCTTCCTTTAACCTTTAAGATGCTTTTACCTTGATTCTTTATTTGTTTAAGTTTCATTTGTTCATCTTAACTAGTTTCTTCACTTGTAAATAATTGTACTAACCATTTCAGGGGCTAATGGTAAGTCATTTGAGTGTGGATATGCATCCACATTATAATTTCTTTCCTCATATTTTAATCATTCAATTTGTGTTGTCTAAGCATTCAATAATGTTTTGCTTTCATAATCTTTCTTCTTCCCTCTTAGAAACAACTTAACTTCCATCTTGGAAGTAAGTTGCTTTCTTTCTTTCTTCTTCTCTCTTCTTTTAGAAGTAGGTTTCTTAAACCAAATTAACCATAGGATTACTATGTATGATAACATTAAGGTTGAGTCTTAGTCTCCCTCATTAGATTTTCACCTTTGATCCGCTTTTGAGTCTTTCTTCTCTCATCTCAAAACAAAGGGTAAAAAATACTTAATAAAGGCATAACTAATATTGTATTTGAGCCTTTCATGTAAGAATGAGATAGTGAGGGATCCTCTCTCATTTTCTTATAATGTTTAGCATACGTCCCGTCTGGGGACGATGTGCGAGGCATTCAATCTCACATGAGGGACTTAAATACAATGTGAGTTACTAAACACCAATAATCAAAACAATTCTTGCTTAAAAGACAAAGACAAACAATAATGTATTTCCTTCGGGAACTCTTTTCTCATCTCACCCATTCTCAACGTATGAACGCGTTTCTTCTCATTCTTTTGCAAGATGGTAACGCACTCGGACCAGCGAGCCTGCAACACCTGAGCTAGAACGTTAGTCGTTCCCTAAAAAACACAAACAATCCATCCCTAGTGAGGGGAACTACGTCGCTCTGATTCTCATGTTCCCGATGAGATACGTAGGCAGTGGGGTAGGGCCCATTCGAGCACTTCTTTTATTTTCCCTACATTTGTTTCTTGTTTTCTCTCCTTTCTTTTCTTTCTTTCCTTTTTACCTTTCTTTTATCGTAGCAGCGAAGCTCCAGTTTCCTACACCCTTTGATCGAGACAAGCAAGCGTCGATCCCATCGAGTACGATGGACGCGTGGGGGTGCTAATACCTTCCTCACGCATAACCGACTCCCGAACCCAGTTTTCTTGGTCGCAAGACCGTGTTCTTTCCTTCCTTCAGGTTTATGCAGTGTTTCCTTTCCCTCTCTTGGGATAAATACACATTGCTGGCGACTCTGTTTTGGTGCCACTTTCGCGTTTATAGACTAAGGTTCTCCGAGGATACGAAAGAAGTATCTCAACAAAACGCGAGATTCTTCGGGTGTTCGAGGCAGCACCTTATAGACAAAGGCTCTCCGAGGATACGAAAGAAGTATCTCAACAAAACGCGAGATTCTTCGGGTGGTCGAAGCAGCACCGTATAGACTAAGGCTCTCTGATGATACCAAAGCAGTATCTCAACAAAACACGAGATTCTTTGGGTGATCGAAGCAGCACCTTATAGGCTAAGGTTCTTTGAGGATACCAAAGCAGTATCTCAAAAAACCATGGGATTCTTTGGGTGACCGAAGCAGCACCTTATAGACTAAGGTTCTTTGAGGGTACGAAAGCAGTATCTCGACAAACCATGAGATTCTTTGGGTGATCGAAGCAGCACCTTGTAAACTAAGGCTCTCCGAGAAAACCAAAACAGTATCTCAGTAAAACACGAGATTCTTCGGGTAGTCGAAGCAGCACCTTATAGACTAAAGCTCTCCGAGGATACCAAAGAGGTATCCCAAAAAAAAACACACAATTCTTTGAGTGGTCAAAGCAGCACCTTATAGACTAAAGTTCTTCGAGGATGCCAAAGCAGTATCTCAACGAAACACGAGATTCTTTGGGTGGTTGAAGCAACAGCTTATAGACTAAGGCTTTCTGAGGATACCAAAGCAGTATCTCAACAAAACACGGGATTCTTTGGGTGATCGAAATAGCACCTTATAGACTCAGGCTCTCCGAGGATACCAAAGCAATATCACAACAAAACACGAGATTCTTTGGGTGGTCGAAGCAGCATCTTATAGACTAAGTTTCTCCAAGGATACCAAAACAGTATCTCAATGAAACACGAGATTCTTCGGGTGGTCAAAGCAGCACCTTATAGACTAAGGCTCTCTGACGATGCCAAAACAATCTCAACAAAACACAAGATTCTTTGGGTTGTCGAAGTAACACCTTATAGGCTAAGGCTCTCCGAGGATACCAAAGTAGTATCTCAACAAAACACGAGGTTCTTCGGGTGGTCGAAGCAGCACCTTATAGACTAAGGTTCTCCGAGGATACGAAAGAAGTATCTCAACAAAACGCGAAATTCTTCGGGTGGTCGAGGAAACAATTTATATACTAAGGCTCTCCGAGGATACCAAAGAAGTATCTCAAAAAAATGAGAGATTCTTTGGGTGGTCGAAGCAGCACCATATAGACTAAGGCTCTCTGATGATACCAAAGCAGTGTCTCAATAAAACACGAGATTTTTTGGGTGATCGAAGCGGCACCTTATAGACTAAGGTTCTTTAAGGATACCAAAGCAGTATCTCGACAAACCATGAGATTCTTTGGGTGACCGAAGCAGCACCTTATAGACTAAGATTTTACGAGGATACCAAAGCAGTATCTTAACAAAACACGAGATTCTTTGGGTGGTCGAAGAAGTACCTTAAAGACTAAGGCTCTCCGAGGATACCAAAGCAGTATCTCAACAAAAAATAAGATTCTTCGGGTGGTCGAAGCAGCACCTTATAGACTAAGGCTCTCCGAGGACACCAAAGCAGTATCTCAACAAAACACGAGATTCTTTGGGTGATCGAAGCAGAACCTTATACATTAAGGTTCTTCAAGGATACCATAGCAATATCTCATAAAAACACGAGATTCTTTGGGTGATCGAAGTAGCACTTTATAGAGTAAGGCTCTCTGAGGATACCAAAGAGGTTTCTCAGCAAAACACGAGATTCTTTGGGTAGTCGAAGCAGCACCTTATAGACTAAAGCTCTCCGAGGATAGCAAAGCAGTATCTCAACAAAACAAAAGACTCTTTGAGTGGTCAAAGCAGAACCTTATAGACTTAGGCTCTCCGAGGATACCAAAGCAGTATCTCAACAAAACACGAGATTCTTCGGGAGGTCGAAGCAGGACCTTATAGACTAAGGCTCTCCGAGGATACCAAAGCAATATCTCAACAACAAAACACGAGGTTCTTTGGGTGGTCGAAACAGCACCTTATAGACTAAGGTTCTCTGAGGATACGAAAGAAGTATCTCAACAAAATGTGAGATTCTTCGGTTGGTCGAGGTAGCACCTTATAGACAAAGGCTCTCCAAGGATACGAAAGAAGTATCTCAACAAAATGCGAGATTCTTCGGGTGGTCGAAGCAGCACCTTCTAGACTAAGGCACTCCAATGATGCCAAAGCAGTATCTCAACAAAACACGAGATTCATTGGGTGATCGAAGCAACACCTTAGAGGCTAAGGTTCTTTGAGGATACCAAAGCAGTATCTCGACAAACCATGGGATTCCTTGGGTAACCGAAGCAGCACCTTATAGACTAAGGTTCTTTGAGGATACGAAAGCAGTATCTCGACAAACCATGAGATTCTTTGGGTGATCGAAGTAGCACCTTATAGACTAAGGATCTCTGAGGATACCAAAGTAGTATTTCAACAAAATACGAGATTCTTCGGGTGGTCGAAGCAGCACCTTATAGACTAAGGCTCTCCGAGGATACCAAAGCAGTATCTCAACAAAACACAAGATTCTTCGGGTGGTCGAAGCAACACCTTGTAGACTAAAGCTCTCCGAGGATACCAAAGTTGTATCTCAACAAAACACGAGATTCTTTGGGTGATCAGAGCAGCACCTTATAAACTAAGGTTCTCCGAGGATACCAAAGCAGTATCTCAATAAAACACGAGATTCTTTGGGTGATCGAAGAAGCACCTTATAGACTAAGGTTCTCCGAGGATACCAAAGTAGTATCTCATAAAAACACGAGATTCTTCGGGTGGTCAAAGCAGCACCTTGTAGACTAAGGTTCTCCGAGAAAACCAAAGAAGTATCTCAGCAAAACACGAGATTCTTCGGGTAGTCGAAATAGCACCTTATAGACTAAAGCTCTCTGAGGATACCAAAGCAGTATCTCAACAAAACACAAGATTCTTTGAGTGGTCAAAGCGGCACCTTATAGACTAAAGTTCTCCGAGGATACCAAAGCAGTATCTCAACGAAACACGAGGTTCTTTGGGTGGTTGAAGCAACAGCTTATAGACTAAGGCTCTCCGAGGATACCAAAGCAGTATCTCTACAAAACACGAGATTCTTTGGGTGATCGAAACAACACCTTATAGACTCAGGCTCTCCGAGGATACCAAACCAGTATCACAACAAAACACGAGATTCTTCGGGAGGTCGAAGCAGTACTTTATAGACTATATCTCTCTGAGGATACCAAAACAGTATCTCAACAAAACACAAGATTCTTTGAGTGGTCAAAGCAACACCTTATAGACTAAAGTTCTCCGTGGATACCAAAGCAGTATCTTAACGAAACACGAGTTTCTTCGGGTGGTTGAAGCAACAACTTATAGACTAAGGCTCTCCGAGGATACCAAAGTAGTATATCAACAAAACACGAGATTCTTTGGGTGATCGAAACAACAACTTATAGACTCAGGCTCTCCGAGGATACGAAAGAAGTATCTCAACAAAACACGAGATTCTTCGGGTGGCCGAGGCAGCACTTTATAGACTAAGGATCTCCGAGGATACAAAAGAAGTATCTCAACAAAACGAGAGATTCCTTGGGTGGTGGAAGCAGCACCTTATAGACTAAGGCTCTCCGAGGATACCAAAGCAGTATCTCAACAAAACACGAGATTCTTTGGGTGATAAAAACAGAACCTTATAGACTTAGGCTCTTTGAGGATACCAAAGCAGTATCTCGACAAACTATGAGATTCTATGGGTGACCGAAGCAGCACCTTATAGACTAAGGTTCTTCAAGTATACCAAAGCAGTATCTTAACAAAACAGGAAATTCTTCGGGTGGTCGAAGCAGTACCTTAAAGACTAAGGCTCTCCGAGGATACCAAAGCAGTATCTCAACAAAACATAAGATTCTTCTAGTGGTCGAAGCAGCACCTTATAGACTAAGGCTCTCCAAGGATACCAAAGCAGTATCTCAAAACAACACGGGATTCTTTGGGTGATCGAAGCAGAACCTTATAGACTAAGGTCCTTCGAGGATACCAAAAAGCATCTCATAAAAACACGAGATTCTTCGGGTGGTCGAAGTAGCACTTTATAGAGTAAGGCTCTCTGAGGATACCAAAGCGGTTTCTCAGCAAAACATGTGATTCTTCGGGTAGTCGAAGCAGCACCTTATAGACTAAAACTCTCCGAGGATACCAAAACAATATCTCAACAAAGCACAAGATTCTTTGAGTGGTCAAAGCAGCACCTTATAAACTAAGGCTCTGCGAGGATGCCAAAGCAGTATCTCAACAAAACATGAGATTCTTCGGGTGGTCGAAGCAGCACCTTATAGACTAAGGCTCTCCGAGGATACCAAAGCAATATCTCAACAACAAAACACGAGGTTCTTCGGGTGGTCGAAGCAGCACGTTATAGACTAAGGTTCTCCGAGGATACGAAAGAAGTATCTCAACAAAACGCGACATTCTTCAGGTGGTCGAGGCAGCACCTTATAGACAAAGGCTCTCCGAGGATACAAAGGAAGTATCTCAACAAAATACGAGATTCTTCGGGTGGTCGAAGTAGCACCTTATAGACTAAGGCTCTCCGATGATACCAAAGCAATATCTCAGTAAAACACGAGATTCTTTGGGTGGTCGAAGCAGCACCTTATAGGCTAAGGTTCTTTGAGGATACCATAGCAGTATCTCGACAAACCATGAGATTCTTTGGGTGACTGAAGCAGCACCTTATAGACTAATGTTCTTTGAGGATACGAAAGCAGTATGTCGACAAACCATGAGATTCTTTGGGTGATCGAAGCAGCACCTTGTAGCCTAAGGCTCTCCAAGAAAACCAAAGCAGTATCTCTGCAAAACACGAGATTCTTCGGGTAATCGAAGCAGCACCTTATAGACTAAAGCTCTCTGAGGGTACCAAAGCAGTATCTCAACAAAATACAAGATTCTATTAATGGGTAAAGCAGCACCTTATAGACTAAAGTTCTCCGAGGATACTAAAGAGGTATCTCAACGAAACACGAGATTCTTCGGGTGGTTGAAGCAACAGCTTATAGACTAAGGCTCTCCGAGGATACCAAAGTAGTATCTCAAAAAAAACACACGAGATTCTTTGTTTGATCGAAATAGCACCTTATAGACTCAGGCTCTCCGAAGATACCAAAGCAGTATCACAACAAAACACAAGATTCTTCTGGTGGTCGAAGCAGAACCTTATAGACTAAAGCTCTCCGAGGATACCAAAGCAGTATCTCAACAAAACACAAGATTCTTTGAGTGGTCAAAGCAGCACCTTATAGACTAAAGTTCTCCGAGGATACCAAAGCAGTATCTCAACGAAACACGAGATTCTTTGGGTGGTTGAGGCAACAGCTTAAAAACTAAGGCTCTTCGAGGATACCAAAGTAGTATCTCAACAAAACACGAGATTCTTTGGGTGATCAAAACAGCACCTTATAGACTTAGGCTCTTCGAGGATACCAAAGCAGTATCTCGAAAAACCATGAGATTCTATGGGTGACCGAAGCAGCACCTTATAGACTAAGGTTCTTCGAGGATACCAAAGCAGTATCTTAACAAAACACGAGATTATTCGGGTGGTCAAAGCAGTACCTTAAAGACTAAGGCTCTCCGAGGATACCAAACCAGTATCTCAACAAAACATAAGATTCTTCTGGTGGTCGAAGCAGTACCTTATAGACTAAGGCTCTCCGAGGATACCAAAGCAGTATCTCAACAAAACACAGGATTCTTTGGGTGATCGAAGCAGAATTTTATAGACTAAGGTTCTTCGAGGATACCAAAGCAGCATCTCATAAAAACACGAGATTCTTCGGATGGTCGAAGCAGCACTTTATAGAGTAAGGCTCTCCGAGGATACCAAAGCGGTTTCTCAGTAAAACACGAGATTCTTCGGGTAGTCGAAGCAGCACCTTATAGACTAAAGCTCTCCGAGGATACCAAAACAGTATCTTAACAAAACACAACATTCTTTGAGTGGTCAAAGCAGCACCTAATAAACTAAGGCTCTCCGAGGATACCAAAGCAGTATCTCAACAAAACATGAGATTCTTCGGGTGGTCGAAGCAGCACCTTATAGACTAAGGCTCTCCGAGGATACCAAAGCAATATCTCAACAACAAAACACGAGGTTCTTCGGGTGGTCGAAGCAGCACGTTATAGACTAAGGTTCTACGTGGATACGAAAGAAGTATCTCAACAAAACGTGACATTCTTCAGGTGGTCGAGGAAGCACCTTATAGACAAAGGCTCTCCGAGGATACGAAGGAAGTATTTCAACAAAACACCAGATTATTCGGGTGGTCGAAGCAGCACCTTATAGACTAAGGCTCTCCGATGATACCAAACCAGTATCTCAGTAAAACACGAGATTCTTTGGGTGATCGAAGCAGTACCTTATAGGCTAAGGTTCTTTGAGGATACCAATGCAGTATTTCGACAAACCATGAGATTCTTTGGGTGACCGAAGCAGCACCTTATAGACTAAGGTTCTTTGAGGATACGAAAGCAGTATCTCGACAAACCATTAGATTCTTTGGGTGATCGAAGCAGCACCTTGTAGCCTAAGGCTCTCCAAGATAACTAAAGCAGTATCTCTGCAAAACACGAGATTCTTCGGGTAGTCGAAGCAGCACCTTATAGAATAAAGCACTCCGAGGGTACCAAAGCAGTATCTCAACAAAACACAAAATTCTATGAGGGTTCAAAGAAGCACCTTATAGACAAGTTCTCTGAGGATACCAAAGAAGTATCTCAACGAAACACGAGATTCTTCGGGTGGTTGAAGCAACAGCTTATAGACTAAGGCTCTCCGAAGATACCAAAGCAGTATCTCAACAAAACACGAGATTCTTTGTGTGATCGAAATAGCACCTTATAGACTCAGGCTCGCCGAGGATACCAAAGTAGTATCACAACAAAACACGAGATTCTTCGGGTGGTCGAAGCAGCACCTTATAGACTAAAGCTCTCCGAGGATACTAAAGCAGTATCTCAACAAAACATAAGATTCTTTGAGTGGTCAAAGCAGCACCTTATAGACTAAAGTTCTCCGAGGATACCAAAGCAGTATCTCAACAAAACACGAGATTCTTTGGGTGATCGAAACAGAACCTTATAGACTAAGGTTCTTCGAGGATACCAAAGCAGTATCTCATAAAAACACGAGATTCTTCGGGTGGTCGAAGTAGCACTTTATAGAGTAAGGCTCTCTGAGGATACCAAAGCGGTTTCTCAGCAAAACACGAGATTCTTCGGGTAGTCGAAGCAACACCTTATAGACTAAAGCTCTTCGAGGATACCAAAGCAGTATCTCAACAAAACACAAGATTCTTTGAGTGGTCAAAGCAGCACGTTATAGACTAAGGCACTCCGATGATACCAAAGCAGTATCTCAACAAAACACGAGATTCTTCGGGTGGTCGAAGCAGCACCTTATAGACTAAGGCTCTTCGAGGATACCAAAGCAATATCTCCACAACAAAACACGAGGTTCTTCGGGTGGTCGAAGCAGAACGTTATAGACTAAGGTTCTCCGAGGATACGAAAGAAGTATCTCAACAAAACGCGACATTCTTCGGGTGGTCGAGGCAGCACCTTATAGACAAAGGATCTCCGAGGATACGAAGGAAGTATCTCAACAAAACACGAGATATTTCGGGTGGTAAAAGCAGCACCTTACAGACTAAGGCTCTCCGATGATACCAAAGCAGTATCTCAACAAAACACGAGATTCTTTGGGTGATTGAAGCAGCAACTTATAGACTAAGGTTCTTCGCGGATACCAAAGCAGTATCTCATAAAAACACAAGATTCTTTGGATGGTCGAAGCAGCACTTTATAGAGTAAGGCTCTCTGAGGATACCAAAGCGGTTTCTCAGCAAAACACGAGATTCTTCGGGTAGTCGAAGCAGCACCTTATAGACTAAAGCTCTCTGAGGATACCAAAACAGTATCTCAACAAAGCACAAGATTCTTTGAGTGGTCAAAGCAGCACCTTATAAACTAAGGCTCTGCGAGGATACCAAAGCAGTATCTCAACAAAACATGAGATTCTTCGGGTGGTCGAAGCAGCACCTTATAGACTAAGGCTCTCCGAGGATACCAAATCAATATCTCAACAACAAAACACGAGGTTCTTCGGGTGGTCGAAGCAGCACGTTATAGACTAAGGTTCTCCGAGGATACGAAAGAAGTATCTCAACAAAACGCGACATTCTTCAGCTGGTCGAGGCAGCACCTTATAGACAAAGGCTCTACGAGGATACAAAGGTAGTATCTCAACAAAACACGAGATTCTTCGGGTGGTCAAAGCAGCACCTTATAGACTAAGGCTCTCCGATGATACCAAAACAGTATCTCAATAAAACAAGAGATTCTTTGGGTGGTCGAAGCAGCACCTTATAGGCTAAGGTTCTTTGAGGATACCATAGCAGTATCTCGACAAACCATGAGATTCTTTGGGTGATCGAAGCTGCACCTTGTAGCCTAAGGCTCTCGAAGAAAACCAAAGCACTATCTCAGCAAAACACGAGATTCTTCGGGTAGTCGAAGCAGCACCTTATAGACTAAAGCTCTCCGAGGGTACCAAAGCAGTATCTCAACAAAATACAAGATTCTATTAGTGGTCAAAGCAGCACTTTATAGACTAAAGTTCTCCGAAGATACCAAAGAGGTATCTCAACGAAACACGAGATTCTTCGGGTGGTTGAAGCAACAACTTATAGACTAAGGCTCTCCGAGGATACCAAAGTAGTATCTCAAAAAAAACACGAGATTCTTTGTGTGATCGAAATAGCACCTTATAGACTCAGGCTCTCCGAAGATACCAAAGCAGTATCACAACAAAATACGAGATTCTTCGGGTGGTCGAAGCAGAACCGTATAGACTAAAGCTCTCCGAGGATACCAAAGCAGTATCTCAACAAAACACAAGATTCTTTGAGTGGTCAAAGCAGCACCTTATAGACTAAAGTTCTCCGCGGATACCAAAGCAGTATCACAACGAAACACGAGATTCTTCGGGTGGTTGCCGCAACAGCTTATAGACTAAGGCTCTTCAAGGATACCATAGCAGTATCTCAACAAAAACACGAGATTCTTTGGGTGATCAAAATAGTACCTTATAGACTTAGGATCTTTGAGGATACCAAAGCAGTATCTCGACAAACCATGAAATTCTATGGGTGACCGAAGCAGCACCTTATAGACTAAGGTTCTTCGAGGATACCAAAGCAGTATCTTAACAAAACACGAGATTCTTCGGGTGGTCGAAGCAGTACCTTAAAGACTAAGGCTCTCCGAGGATACCAAAGAAGTATCTCAATAAAACATAAGATTCTTCGGGTGGTCGAAGCAGCACCTTATAGACTAAGGCTCTCCGAGGATACCAAAGCAGTATCTCAACAAAACACGAGATTCTTTGGGTGATCGAAGCAGAACCTTATAGACTAAGGTTCTTCGAGGATACCAAAGCAGTATCTCGAAAAACCATGAGATTCTATGGGTGACCGAAGCAGCACCTTATAGACTAAGGTTCTTCGAGGATACCAAAGCAGTATCTTAACAAAACACGAGATTATTCGGGTGGTCAAAGCAGTACCTTAAAGACTAAGGCTCTCCGAGGATACCAAACCAGTATCTCAACAAAACATAAGATTCTTCTGGTGGTCGAAGCAGTACCTTATAGACTAAGGCTCTCCGAGGATACCAAAGCAGTATCTCAACAAAACACAGGATTCTTTGGGTGATCGAAGCAGAATTTTATAGACTAAGGTTCTTCGAGGATACCAAAGCAGCATCTCATAAAAACACGAGATTCTTCGGATGGTCGAAGCAGCACTTTATAGAGTAAGGCTCTCCGAGGATACCAAAGCGGTTTCTCAGTAAAACACGAGATTCTTCGGGTAGTCGAAGCAGCACCTTATAGACTAAAGCTCTCCGAGGATACCAAAACAGTATCTTAACAAAACACAACATTCTTTGAGTGGTCAAAGCAGCACCTAATAAACTAAGGCTCTCCGAGGATACCAAAGCAGTATCTCAACAAAACATGAGATTCTTCGGGTGGTCGAAGCAGCACCTTATAGACTAAGGCTCTCCGAGGATACCAAAGCAATATCTCAACAACAAAACACGAGGTTCTTCGGGTGGTCGAAGCAGCACGTTATAGACTAAGGTTCTACGTGGATACGAAAGAAGTATCTCAACAAAACGTGACATTCTTCAGGTGGTCGAGGAAGCACCTTATAGACAAAGGCTCTCCGAGGATACGAAGGAAGTATTTCAACAAAACACCAGATTATTCGGGTGGTCGAAGCAGCACCTTATAGACTAAGGCTCTCCGATGATACCAAACCAGTATCTCAGTAAAACACGAGATTCTTTGGGTGATCGAAGCAGTACCTTATAGGCTAAGGTTCTTTGAGGATACCAATGCAGTATTTCGACAAACCATGAGATTCTTTGGGTGACCGAAGCAGCACCTTATAGACTAAGGTTCTTTGAGGATACGAAAGCAGTATCTCGACAAACCATTAGATTCTTTGGGTGATCGAAGCAGCACCTTGTAGCCTAAGGCTCTCCAAGATAACTAAAGCAGTATCTCTGCAAAACACGAGATTCTTCGGGTAGTCGAAGCAGCACCTTATAGAATAAAGCACTCCGAGGGTACCAAAGCAGTATCTCAACAAAACACAAAATTCTATGAGGGTTCAAAGAAGCACCTTATAGACAAGTTCTCTGAGGATACCAAAGAAGTATCTCAACGAAACACGAGATTCTTCGGGTGGTTGAAGCAACAGCTTATAGACTAAGGCTCTCCGAGGATACCAAAGCAGTATCTCAACAAAACACGAGATTCTTTGTGTGATCGAAATAGCACCTTATAGACTCAGGCTCGCCGAGGATACCAAAGTAGTATCACAACAAAACACGAGATTCTTCGGGTGGTCGAAGCAGCACCTTATAGACTAAAGCTCTCCGAGGATACTAAAGCAGTATCTCAACAAAACATAAGATTCTTTGAGTGGTCAAAGCAGCACCTTATAGACTAAAGTTCTCCGAGGATACCAAAGTAGTATCTCAACAAAACACGAGATTCTTTGGGTGATCGAAACAGAACCTTATAGACTAAGGTTCTTCGAGGATACCAAAGCAGTATCTCATAAAAACACGAGATTCTTCGGGTGGTCGAAGTAGCACTTTATAGAGTAAGGCTCTCTGAGGATACCAAAGCGGTTTCTCAGCAAAACACGAGATTCTTCGGGTAGTCGAAGCAACACCTTATAGACTAAAGCTCTTCGAGGATACCAAAGCAGTATCTCAACAAAACACAAGATTCTTTGAGTGGTCAAAGCAGCACGTTATAGACTAAGGCACTCCGATGATACCAAAGCAGTATCTCAACAAAACACGAGATTCTTCGGGTGGTCGAAGCAGCACCTTATAGACTAAGGCTCTTCGAGGATACCAAAGCAATATCTCCACAACAAAACACGAGGTTCTTCGGGTGGTCGAAGCAGAACGTTATAGACTAAGGTTCTCCGAGGATACGAAAGAAGTATCTCAACAAAACGCGACATTCTTCGGGTGGTCGACGCAGCACCTTATAGACAAAGGATCTCCGAGGATACGAAGGAAGTATCTCAACAAAACACGAGATATTTCGGGTGGTAAAAGCAGCACCTTATAGACTAAGGCTCTCCGATGATACCAAAGCAGTATCTCAACAAAACACGAGATTCTTTGGGTGATTGAAGCAGCAACTTATAGACTAAGGTTCTTCGCGGATACCAAAGCAGTATCTCATAAAAACACAAGATTCTTTGGGTGGTCGAAGCAGCACTTTATAGAGTAAGGCTCTCTGAGGATACCAAAGCGGTTTCTCAGCAAAACACGAGATTCTTCGGGTAGTCGAAGCAGCACCTTATAGACTAAAGCTCTCTGAGGATACCAAAACAGTATCTCAACAAAGCACAAGATTCTTTGAGTGGTCAAAGCAGCACCTTATAAACTAAGGCTCTGCGAGGATACCAAAGCAGTATCTCAACAAAACATGAGATTCTTCGGGTGGTCGAAGCAGCACCTTATAGACTAAGGCTCTCCGAGGATACCAAAGCAATATCTCAACAACAAAACACGAGGTTCTTCGGGTGGTCGAAGCAGCACGTTATAGACTAAGGTTCTCCGAGGATACGAAAGAAGTATCTCAACAAAACGCGACATTCTTCAGCTGGTCGAGGCAGCACCTTATAGACAAAGGCTCTACGAGGATACAAAGGTAGTATCTCAACAAAACACGAGATTCTTCGGGTGGTCAAAGCAGCACCTTATAGACTAAGGCTCTCCGATGATACCAAAACAGTATCTCAATAAAACAAGAGATTCTTTGGGTGGTCGAAGCAGCACCTTATAGGCTAAGGTTCTTTGAGGATACCATAGCAGTATCTCGACAAACCATGAGATTCTTTGGGTGATCGAAGCTGCACCTTGTAGCCTAAGGCTCTCGAAGAAAACCAAAGCACTATCTCAGCAAAACACGAGATTCTTCGGCTAGTCGAAGCAGCACCTTATAGACTAAAGCTCTCCGAGGGTACCAAAGCAGTATCTCAACAAAATACAAGATTCTATTAGTGGTCAAAGCAGCACTTTATAGACTAAAGTTCTCCGAAGATACCAAAGAGGTATCTCAACGAAACATGAGATTCTTCGGGTGGTTGAAGCAACAACTTATAGACTAAGGCTCTCCGAGGATACCAAAGTAGTATCTCAAAAAAAACACGAGATTCTTTGTGTGATCGAAATAGCACCTTATAGACTCAGGCTCTCCGAAGATACCAAAGCAGTATCACAACAAAACACGAGATTCTTCGGGTGGTCGAAGCAGAACCGTATAGACTAAAGCTCTCCGAGGATACCAAAGCAGTATCTCAACAAAACACAAGATTCTTTGAGTGGTCAAAGCAGCACCTTATAGACTAAAGTTCTCCGCGGATACCAAAGCAGTATCACAACGAAACACGAGATTCTTCGGGTGGTTGCCGCAACGGCTTATAGACTAAGGCTCTTCAAGGATACCATAGCAGTATCTCAACAAAAACACGAGATTCTTTGGGTGATCAAAATAGTACCTTATAGACTTAGGATCTTTGAGGATACCAAAGCAGTATCTCGACAAACCATGAAATTCTATGGGTGACCGAAGCAGCACCTTATAGACTAAGGTTCTTCGAGGATACCAAAGCAGTATCTTAACAAAACACGAGATTCTTCGGGTGGTCGAAGCAGTACCTTAAAGACTAAGGCTCTCCGAGGATACCAAAGAAGTATCTCAATAAAACATAAGATTCTTCGGGTGGTCGAAGCAGCACCTTATAGACTAAGGCTCTCCGATGATACCAAAGCAGTATCTCAACAAAACACGAGATTCTTTGGGTGATCGAAGCAGCAACTTATAGACTAAGGTTCTTCACGGATACCAAAGCAGTATCTCATAAAAACACGAGATTCATTGGGTGGTCGAAGCAGCACTTTATAGACTAAGGCTTTCTGAGGATACCAAAGCGGTTTCTCAGCAAAACACGAGATTCTTCGGGTAGTCGAAGCAGCACCTTATAGACTAAAGCTCTCCGAGGATACCAAAACAGTATCTCAACAAAACACAAGATTCTTTGAGTGGTCAAAGCCGCACCTTATAAACTAAGGCTCTCCGAGGATACCAAAGCGGTATCTCAACAAAACATAAGATTCTTCGGGTGGTCGAAGCAGCACCTTATAGACTAAGGCTCTCCGAGGATAAAAAAGCAATAACTCAACAACAAAACACGAGGTTCTTCGGGTGGTCGAAGCAGCACGTTATAGACTAAGGTTCTCTGAGCATACGAAAGAAGTATCTCAACAAAACGCGACATTCTTCAGGTGGTTGAGGCAGCACCTTATAGACAAAGGCTCTCCGAGGATACAAAGGAAGTATCTCAACAAAACACGAGATTCTTCGGGTGGTCGAAGCAGCACCTTAAAGACTAAGGCTCTCCGATGATACCAAAGCAGTATCTCAATAAAACACGAGATTCTTTGGGTGGTCGAAGCAGCACCTTAAAGACAAAGGCTCTCCGAGGATACGAAGGAAGTATCTCAACAAAACACGAGATTCTTCGGGTGGTCAAAGCAGCACCTTATAGACTAAGGCTCTCCGAGGATACCAAAGCAGTATCTCAAAACAACACGAGATTCTTTGGGTGATCGAAGCAGAACCTTATAGACTAAGGTCCTTCGAGGATACCAAAGCAGCATCTCATAAATACACGAGATTCTTCGGGTGGTCGAAGTAGCACTTTATAGAGTAAGGCTCTCTGAGGATACCAAAGCGGTTTCTCAGCAAAACACGAGATTCTTCGGGTAGTCGAAGCAGCACCTTATAGACTAAAGCTCTTCGAGGATACCAAAACAGTTTCTCAACAAAGCACAAGATTCTTTGAGTGGTCAAAGCAGCACCTTATAAACTAAGGCTCTCCGAGGATACCAAAGTAGTATCTCAACAAAACAAGAGATTCTTCGGGTGGTCGAAGCAGCACCATATAGACTAAGGCTCTCCGAGGATACCAAAGCAATATCTCAACAACAAAACACGAGGTTCTTCGGGTGGTCGAAGCAGCACGTTATAGAATAAGGCTCTCCGAGGATACCAAAGCAATATCTCAATAACAAAACACGAGGTTCTTCGGGTGACCGAAGCAGCACCTTATAGACATAGGTTCTTCGAGGATACCAAAACAGTATCTTAACAAAACGCGAGATTCTTCGGGTGGTCGAAGCAGTACCTTAAAGACTAAGGCTCTCCGATGATACCAAAGTAGTATCTCAATAAAACATGAGATTATTTGGGGGATCGAAGCAGCACCTTATAGGCTAAGGTTCTATGAGGATACCATAGCAGTATATCGACAAACCATGAAATTCTATGGGTGACCGAAGCAGCACCTTATAGACTAAGGTTCTTCGAGGATACCAAAGCAGTATCTTAACAAAACACGAGATTCTTCGGGTGGTCGAAGCAGTACCTTAAAGACTAAGGCTCTCCGAGGATACCAAAGAAGTATCTCAATAAAACATAAGATTCTTCGGGTGGTCGAAGCAACACGTTATAGACTAAGGTTCTCCGAGGATACCAAAGCAGTATCTCAAAACAACACGAGATTCTTTGGGTGATCGAAGCAGAACCTTATAGACTAAGGTTCTTCGAGGATACCAAAGCAGACTCTCATAAAAACACGAGATTCTTCGGGTGGTCGAAGCAGCACTTTATAGAGTAAGGCTCTCTGAGGATACCAAAGCGGTTTCTCAGCAAAACACGAGATTCTTCGCGTAGTCGAAGAAGCACCTTATAGACTAAAGCTCTCCGAGGATACCAAAACAGTGTCTCAACAAAACACAAGATTCTTTGAGTGGTCAAAGCAGCACCTGATAAACTAAGGCTCTCCGAGGATAACAAAGCAGTATATCAAGAAAACATGAGATTCTTCGGGTGGTCGAAGCAGCACGTTATAGAATAAGGCTCTCCGAGGATACCAAAGCAATATCTCAATAACAAAACACGAGGTTCTTCAGGTGACCGAAGCAGCACCTTATAGACTTAGGTTCTTCGAGGATACCAAAACAGTATCTTAACAAAACGCGAGATTCTTTGGGTGGTCGAAGCAGTACCTTAAAGACTAAGGCTCTCCGAGGATACCAAAGCAGTATCTCAACAAAACATAAGATTCTTCGGGTGGTCAAAGCAGCACCTTATAGACTAAGGCTCTCCGATGATACCAAAGTAGTATCTCAATAAAACATGAGATTATTTGGGGGATCGAAGCAGCACCTTATAGGCTAAGGTTCTATGAGGATACCATAGCAGTATATCGATAAACCATGAGATTCTTTGGGTGACTGAAGCAGCACCTTATAGACTAAGGTTCTTTGAGGATACAAAAGTAGTATCTCGATAAACCATGAGATTCTTTGGGTGATCGAAGCAGCACCTTGTAGCCTAAGGCTCTCCAAGAAAACCAAAGCAGTATCTCTGCAAAACACGAGATTCTTCGGTTAGTCGAAGCAGCACCTTATAGACTAAAGCTCTCCGAGGGTACCAAAGCAGTATCTCAACAAAACACAAGATTCTATGACTGGTCAAAGCAGCACCTTATAGATTAAAGTTCTCCGAGGATACCAAAAAAGTATCTCAACGAAATACGAGATTCTTCGGGTGGTTGAAGCAACAGCTTATAGACTAAGGCTCTCCGAGGATACCAAAGCAGTATCTCAACAAAACACGAGATTCTTTGTGTGATCGAAATAGCACCTTATAGACTCAGGCTCTCCGAGAATACCAAAGCAGTATCACAACAAAACACGAGATTCTTCGGGTGGTCGTAGCAGCACCTTATAGATTAAAGCTCTCCGAGGATACGAAAGAAGTATCTCAACAAAACGCGAGATTCTTCGGGTGGTCGAGGCAGCACTTTATAGACTAAGGCTCTCCGAGGGTACCAAAGAAGTATCTCAACATAACACAAGATTCTATGAGTGGTCAAAGCAACACCTTATAGACTAAATTTCTCCTAGGATACCAAAGAAGTATCTCAACGAAACACGGGATTCTTCGAGTGGTTGAAGCAACAGCTTATAGACTAAGGCTCTCCGAGGATACCAAAGCAGTATCTCAACAAAACACGAGATTCTTTGGGTGATCGAAATAGCACCTTATAGACTCAGGCTCTCCGAGGATACCAAAGCAGTATCACAACAAAACACGATATTCTTCGGGTGGTCGAAGCAGCACCTTATAGAATAAAGCTCTCCGAGGATACCAAAATAGTATCTCAACAAACACAAGTTTGTTTGAGTGGTCAAAGCAGCGCCCTATAGAATTAAGTTCTATGAGGATACCAAAGCAGTATCTCAACGAAACACGAGATTCTTCGAGTGGTTGAAGCAACAAATTATAGACTAAGGCTCTTCGAGGATACCAAAGCAGTATCTTAACAAAACACGAGATTCTTTGGGTGATCGAAATAGTACCTTATAGACTCAGGCTCTCCGAGGATACGAAAGAAGTATCTCAACAAAACGCGAGATTCTTCGGGTGGTCGAGGCAGCACTTTATAGACTAAGGCTCTCCGAGGGTACCAAAGAAGTATCTCAACATAACGAGAGATTCTTTGGGTGGTCGAAGCAGCACATTATAGACTAAGGCACTCCGATGATACCAGAGCAGTATCTCAACAAAACACGAGATTCTTTGGGTGATCGACGCAGCACCTTATAGACTAAGGTTCTTTGAGGATACCAAAGCAGTATCTCGACAAACCATGAGATTCTTTGGGTGACCGAAGCAGCACCTTATAGACTAAGGTTCTTCGAGGGGATACCAAAGCAGTATCTTAACAAAACACGAGATTCTTTGGGTGGTCGAAGCAGTACCTTAAAGACTAAGGCTCTCCGAGGATACCAAACTGTATCTCAACAAAACATAAGATTCTTCGGGTGGACGAAGCAGCACCTTATAGACTAAGGCTCTCCGAGGATACCAAAGCAGTATCTCAACAAAACACGAGATTCTTTGGGTGATCGAAGCAGAACCTTATAGAATAAGGTTCTTTGAGGATACCAAAGCAGTATCTCCTAAAAACACAAGATTTTTCGGGTGGTCGAAGCAGCACTTTATAGAGTAAGGCTCTCCGAGGATACCAAAGCGGTTTCTCAGCAAAACACGAGAGTCTTTGGGTAGTCGAAGCAGCACCTTATAGACTAAAGCTCTCCGAGGATACCAAGGCAGTATCTCAACAAAACACAAGATTCTTTGAGTGGTTAAAGCAGCAGCTTATAGACTAAGGCTCTCCAAGGATACCAAAGCAGTATCTCAACAAAACACGAGATTCTTCGGGTTATCGAATCAGCACCTTATAGACTAAGGCTCTCTGAGGATACCAAAGTAATATCTCAACAACAAAACACGAGGTTCTTCGGGTGGTCGAAGCAGCACCTTATAGACTAAGGTTCTCCGAGGATACAAAAGAAGTATCTCAACAAAACGCGAGATTCTTTGCGTGGTTGAGGCAGCACCTTATAGACAAAGGTTCTCCGAGGATACGAAAGAAGTATCTCAACAAAACGCGAGATTCTTCGGGTGGTCAAAGCAGCACCGTATAGAGTAAGGCCCTCCGATGATACCAAAGCAGTATCTCAACAAAACACGTGATTCTTTGGGTGATCGAAGCAGCACCTTATAGGCTAAGGTTCTTTGAGGATACCAAAGCAGTATCTCGACAAACCATGAGATTCTTTGGGTGACCGAAGTAGCATCTTATAGACTAAGGTTCTTTAAGGATACGTTAGCAGTATCTCGACAAACCATGAGATTCTTTGGGTGATCGAAGTAGCGCCTTATAGACTAAAGATCTCTGAGGATACCAAAGCAGTATTTCAACAAAATACGAGATACTTCGGGTGGACGACGCAGCACCTTAGAGACTAAGGCTCTCCGAGGATACCAAAGCAATATCTCAACAAAACACAAGATTCTTCGGGTGGTCGAAGCAGCACCATATAGATAAAGTCTATCCGTGGATACCAAAACAGTATCTCAATGAAACACGAGATTCTTCGGGTTGTCGAAGCAGCACCTTATAGACTAAGGCTTTTTGACGATACCAAACCAATCTCAACAAAACACAAGATTATTTGGGTAGTCGAAGTAGCACTTTATAGGCTAAGGCTTTCAGAGGATACCAAAGCAGTATCTCCACAAAACACGAGGTTCTTCGGGTGGTCGAAGCAGTACCTTATAGACTAAGGTTCTCCGAGGATACCAAAGCAGTATCTCAACAAAACGCGAGATTCTTCGGGTGGTCGAGGCAGCACCTTATAGACTAAAGCTCTCTGAGGATACCAAAGCAGTATCTAAACGAAACACGAGATTCTTCGGGTGGTTGAAGCAATAGCTTATAGACTAAGGCTCTCCGAGAATACCAAAGCAGTATCTCAACAAAACACGAGATTCTTTGGGTGATCAAAATAGCACCTTATAGACTTAGGCTCTTTGAAGATACCAAAGCAGTATCTCGACAAACCATGAGATTCTATGGGTGACCGAAGCAGCACCTTATAGACTAAAGTTGTTCGAGGATACCAAAACAGTATCTTAACAAAACCCGAGATTCTTCGGGTGGTCGAAGCAGTACCTTAAAGACTAAGGCTCTCCGAGGATACCAAAGCAGTATCACATCAAAACATAAGATTCATCGGGTGGTCGAAGCAGCACCTTATAGAGTAAGGCTCTCCGAGAATACCAAAGCAGTATCTCAACAAAACACGAGATTCTTTGGGTGATCGAAGCAGAACCTTATAGACTAAGGTTCTTCGAGGATACCAAAGCAGTATCTCATAAAAACACGAGATTCTTCGGGTGGTCGAAGCAGCCTTTTATAGAGTAAGGCTCTGTGAGGATACCAAAGCGGTTTCTCAGTAAAACACGAGATTCTTCGGGTAGTCGAAGCAGCACCTTATAGACTAAAGCTCTCCGGGGATACCAAAGCAGTATCTCAACAAAACACAAGATTCTTTGAGTGGTCAAAGCAGCACCTTATAGACTAAGGCTCTCCGAGGATACCAAAGCAGTATCTCAACAAAACAGGAGATTCTTTGGGTGGTCGAAGCAGCACCTTATAGACTAAGGTTCTTCGAGGGGATACCAAAGTAGTATCTTAACAAAACACGAGATTCTTCGGGTGGTCGAAGCAGTACCTTAAAGACTAAGGCTCTCCGAGGATACCAAACTGTATCACAACAAAACATAAGATTCTTCGGGTGGACGAAGCAGCACCTTATAGACTAAGGCTCTCCGAGGATACCAAAGCAGTATCTCAACAAAACACGAGATTCTTTGGGTGATCGAAGCAGAACCTTATAGAATAAGGTTCTTTGAGGATACCAAAGCAGTATCTCCTAAAAACACAAGATTTTTCGGGTGGTCGAAGCAGCACTTTATAGAGTAAGGCTCTCCGAGGATACCAAAGCAGTTTCTCAGCAAAACACGAGAGTCTTTGGGTAGTCGAAGCAGCACCTTATAGACTAAAGCTCTCCGAGGATACCAAAGCAGTCTCTAAACGAAACACGAGATTCTTCGGGTGGTTGAAGCAATAGCTTATAGACTAAGGCTCCTCGAGGATACCAAAGCAGTATCTCAACAAAACACGAGATTCTTCGGGTGATCAAAACAGCACCTTATAGACTTAGGCTCTTTGAAGATACCAAAGCAGTATTTCGACAAACCATGAGATTCTATGGGTGACCGAAGCAGCACCTTATAGACTAAGGCTCTCCGAGGATACCAAAGCAGTATCACATCAAAACATAAGATTCATCGGGTGGTCGAAGCAGCACCTTATAGACTAAGGCTCTCCGAGAATACCAAAGCAGTATCTCAACAAAACACGAAATTCTTTGGGTGATCGAAGCAGAACCTTATAGACTAAGGTTCTTCGAGGATACCAAAGCAGTATCTCATAAAAACACGAGATTCTTCGGGTGGTCGAAGCATCCTTTTATAGAGTAAGGCTCTGTGAGGATACCAAAGCGGTTTCTCAGTAAAGCACGAGATTCTTCGGGTAGTCGAAGCAGCACCTTATAGACTAAAGCTCTCCGGGGATACCAAAGAAGTATCTCAACAAAACACAAGATTCTTTGAGTGGTCAAAGCAGCACCTCATAGACTAAGGCTCTCCGAGGATACCAAAGCAGTATCTCAACAAAACAGGAGATTCTTTGGGTGGTCGAAGCAGCACCTTATAGACTAAGGCTCTCCGAGGATACCAAAGCAATATCTCAACAACAAAACACGAGGTTCTTCGGGTGGTCGAAGCAACACGTTATAGACTAAGGTTCTCCGAGGATACCAAAGCAGTATCTCAAAACAACACGAGATTCTTTGGGTGATCGAAGCAGAACCTTATAGACTAAGGTTCTGTGAGGATACCAAAGCAGACTCTCATAAAAACACGAGATTCTTCGGGTGGTCGAAGCAGCACTTTATAGAGTAAGGCTCTCTGAGGATACCAAAGCGGTTTCTCAGCAAAACACGAGATTCTTCGCGTAGTCGAAGAAGCACCTTATAGACTAAAGCTCTCCGAGGATACCAAAACAGTGTCTCAACAAAACACAAGATTCTTTGAGTGGTCAAAGCAGCACCTGATAAACTAAGGCTCTCCGAGGATAACAAAGCAGTATATCAAGAAAACATGAGATTCTTCGGGTGGTCGAAGCAGCACGTTATAGAATAAGGCTCTCCGAGGATACCAAAGCAATATCTCAATAACAAAACACGAGGTTCTTCGGGTGACCGAAGCAGCACCTTATAGACTTAGGTTCTTCGAGGATACCAAAACAGTATCTTAACAAAACGCGAGATTCTTCGGGTGGTCGAAGCAGTACCTTAAAGACTAAGGCTCTCCGAGGATACCAAAGCAGTATCTCAACAAAACATAAGATTCTTCGGGTGGTCAAAGCAGCACCTTATAGACTAAGGCTCTCCAATGATACCAAAGTAGTATCTCAATAAAACATGAGATTATTTGGGGGATCGAAGCAGCACCTTATAGGCTAAGGTTCTATGAGGATACCATAGCAGTATATCGACAAACCATGAGATTCTTTGGGTGACTGAAGCAGCACCTTATAGACTAAGGTTCTTTGAGGATACAAAAGTAGTATCTCGATAAACCATGAGATTCTTTGGGTGATCGAAGCAGCACCTTGTAGCCTAAGGCTCTCCAAGAAAACCAAAGCAGTATCTCTGCAAAACACGAGATTCTTCGATTAGTCGAAGAAGCACCTTATAGACTAAAGCTCTCCGAGGGTACCAAAGCAGTATCTCAACAAAACACAAGATTCTATGAGTGGTTAAAGCAGCACCTTATAGATTAAAGTTCTCTGAGGATACAAAAAAAGTATCTCCACGAAATACGAGATTCTTCTGGTGGTTGAAGCAACAGCTTATAGACTAAGGCTCTCCGAGGATACCAAAGCAGTATCTCAACAAAACACGAGATTCTTTGTGTGATCGAAATAGCACCTTATAGACTCAGGCTCTCCGAGGATACCAAAGCAGTATCACAACAAAACACGAGATTCTTCGGGTGGTCGTAGCAGCACCTTATAGACTAAAGCTCTCTGAGGATACGAAAGCAGTATCTCAACAAAACACAAGATTCTTTGAGTGGTCAAAGCAGCACCTTATAGACTAAAGTTCTCCGAGGATACCAAAGCAGTATCTAAACGAAACACGAGATTCTTCGGGTGGTTGAAGCAATAGCTTATAGACTAAGGCTCTTCGAGGATACCAAAGCAGTATCTCAACAAAACACGAGATTCTTTGGGTGATCAAAACAGCACCTTATAGACTTAGGCTCTTTGAAGATACCAAAGCAGTATTTCGACAAACCATGAGATTCTATGGGTGACCGAAGCAGCACCTTATAGACTAAAGTTGTTCGAGGATACCAAAACAGTATCTTAACAAAACACGAGATTCTTCGGGTGGTCGAAGCAGTACCTTAAAGACTAAGGCTCTCCGAGGATACCAAAGCAGTATCACATCAAAACATAAGATTCATCGGGTGGTCGAAGCAGCACCTTATAGACTAAGGCTCTCCGAGAATACCAAAGCAGTATCTCAACAAAACACGAGATTCTTTGGGTGATCGAAGCAGAACCTTATAGACTAAGGTTCTTCGAGGATACCAAAGCAGTATCTCATAAAAACACGAGATTCTTCGGGTGGTCGAAGCAGCCTTTTATAGAGTAAGGCTCTGTGAGGATACCAAAGCGGTTTCTCAGTAAAACACGAGATTCTTCGGGTAGTCGAAGCAGCACCTTATAGACTAAAGCTCTCCGGGGATACCAAAGCAGTATCTCAACAAAACACAAGATTCTTTGAGTGGTCAAAGCTGCACCTCATAGACTAAGGCTCTCCGAGGATACCAAAGCAGTATCTCAACAAAACAGGAGATTCTTTGGGTGGTCGAAGCAGCACCTTATAGACTAAGGCTCTCCGAGGATACCAAAGCAATATCTCAACAACAAAACACGAGGTTCTTCGGGTGGTCGAAGCAACACGTTATAGACTAAGGTTCTCCGAGGATACGAAAGAAGTATCTCAACAAAACGTGATATTCTTCGGGTGGTCGAGGCAGCACCTTGTAGACAAAGGCTCTCCGAGGATACGAAGGAAGTATCTCAACAAAACACGAGATATTTCGGGTGGTCGAAGCAGCACCTTATAGACTAAGGCTCTCTGATGATACCAAAGCAGTATCTCAACAAAACACGAGATTCTTTGGGTGATCGAAGCTGCAACATATAGACTAAGGTTCTTCGTGGATACCAAAGAAGTATCTCATAAAAACACAAGATTCTTTGGGTAGTCGAACAGCACTTTATAGTGTAAGGCCTTCAGAGGATACCAAGGCGGTTTCTCAGCAAAACATGAGATTCTTCGGGTAGTCGAAGCAGCACCTTATAGACAAAAGCTCTTCGAGGATACCAAAGAAGTATCTCAACAAAACACAAGATTCTTTGAGTGGTCAAAGCTGCACCTTATAGACTAAGGCTCTCTGGGGATACCAAATCAGTATCTCAACAAAACACAAGATTCTATGAGTGGTCAAAGCAACACCTTATAGACTAAATTTCTCCAAGGATACCAAAGAAGTATCTCAACGAAACACGAGATTCTTCGGGTGGTTGAAGCAACAGCTTATAGACTAAGGGTCTCCGAGGATACCAAAGCAGTATCTCAATAAAACACGAGATGCTTTGGGTGATCGAAATAGCACCTTATAGACTCAGGCTCTCCGAGGACACCAAAGCAGTATCACAACAAAACACGATATTCTTCGGGTGGTCGAAACTGCACCTTATAGACTAAAGCTCTCCGAGGATACCAAAGCAGTATCTCAATAAAACACAAGATTCTTTGAGTGGTCAAAGCAGCGCCTTATAGAATTAAGTTCTCCGAGGATACCAAAGCAGTATCTCAGCGAAACACAAGATTCTTTGGGTGGTTGAAGCAAAAACTTATAGACTAAGGCTCTTCAAGGATACCAAAGCAGTATCTTAACAAAACACGAGATTCTTTGGGTGATTGAAACAACACCTTATAGACTCAGGCTCTTCGAGGATACGAAAGAAGTATCTCAACAAAACGCGAGATTCTTCGGGTGGTCGAGGCAGCACTTTATAGACTAAGGCTCTCCTAGGATACCAAAGAAGTATCTCAATATAACGAGATATTCTTTGGGTGGTCGAAGCAGCACCTTATAGACTAAGGCTCCCCGATAATACTAAAGCAGTATCTCAACAAAACACGAGATTCTTTGGGTGACCGACGCAGCACCTTATAGACTAAGGTTCTTTGAGGATACCAAAGCAGTATCTCGAAAAACCATGAGATTCTTTGGGTGATCGAAGCAGCACCTTATAGGCTAAGGTTCTTCGAGGGGATACCAAAGCAGTATCTTAACAAAACACGAGATTCTTCAAGTGGTCGAAGAAGTACCTTAAAGACTAAGGCTCTCCGAGGATACCAAACCAGTATCTCAACAAAACATAAGATTCTTCGGGTGGACGAAGCAGCCCCTTATAGACTAAGGCTCTCCGAGGATACCAAAGCAGTATCTCAACAAAACACGAGATTCTTTGGGTGATCGAAGCAGAACCTTATAGAATAAGGTTCTTCGAGGATATCAAAGCAGTATCTCATAAAAACACGAGATTTTTCGGGTGGTCGAAGCAGCACTTTATAGAGTAAGGCTCTCCGAGGATACCAAAGCGGTTTCTCAGCAAAACACGAGATTCTTCGAGTAGTCGAAGCAGCACCTTCTAGACTAAAGCTCTCCGAGGATACCAAGGTAGTATCTCAACAAAACACAAGATTCTTTAAGTGGTAAAAGCAGCACCTTATAAACTAAGGCTCTCCGAGGATACCAAAGCAGTATCTCAACAAAACACGAGATTCTTCGGGTGGTCGAAGAAGCACGTTATAGACTAAGGTTCTCCGAGGATACAAAAGAAGTATCTCAACAAAACGCGACATTCTTCGGGTGGTCGAGGCAGCACCTTATAGATAAAGGCCCTACGAGGATACGAAGGAAGTATCTCAACAAAACACGGGATATTTCGGGTGGTCGAAGCAGCATCTTATAGACTAAGGCTCTCCGATGATACCAAAGCAGTATCTCAACAAAACACGAGATTCTTTGGGTGATCGAAGCAGCAACTTACAGACTAAGGTTCTTCGCGGATACCAAAGCAGTATCTCATAAAAACACGAGATTCTTTGGGTAGTCGAACAGCACTTTATAGAGTAAGGTTCTCCGAGGATACCAAGGCGGTTTCTCAGCAAAACACGAGATTCTTCGGGTAGTAGAAGCAGCACCTTATAGACTAAAGCTCTCCGAGGATACCAAAGAAGTATCTCAACAAAACACAAGTTCTTTGAGTGGTCAAAGTTGAACCTTATAGACTAAGGCTCTCCGAGGATACCAAAGCAGTATCTCAACAAAACACAAGATTCTATGAGTGATCAAAGCAACACCTTATAGACTAAATTTCTCCTAGGATACCAAAGAAGTATCTCAACGAAACACGGGATTCTTCGAGTGGTTGAAGCAACAGCTTATAGACTAAGGCTCTCCGAGGATACCAAAGCAGTATCTCAACAAAACACGAGATTCTTTGGGTGATCGAAATAGCACCTTATAGACTCAGGCTCTCCGAGGATACCAAAGCAGTATCACAACAAAACACGATATTCTTCGGGTGGTCGAAGCAGCACCTTATAGAATAAAGCTCTCCGAGGATACCAAAATAGTATCTCAACAAACACAAGTTTGTTTGAGTGGTCAAAGCAGCGCCCTATAGAATTAAGTTCTTTGAGGATACCAAAGCAGTATCTCAACGAAACACGAGATTCTTCGAGTGGTTGAAGCAACAAATTATAGACTAAGGCTCTTCGAGGATACCAAAGCAGTATCTTAACAAAACACGAGATTCTTTGGGTGATCGAAATAGTACCTTATAGACTCAGGCTCTCCGAGGATACGAAAGAAGTATCTCAACAAAACGCGAGATTCTTCGGGTGGTCGAGGCAGCACTTTATAGACTAAGGCTCTCCGAGGGTACCAAAGAAGTATCTCAACATAACGAGAGATTCTTTGGGTGGTCGAAGCAGCACATTATAGACTAAGGCACTCCGATGATACCAGAGCAGTATCTCAACAAAACACGAGATTCTTTGGGTGATCGACGCAGCACCTTATAGACTAAGGTTCTTTGAGGATACCAAAGCAGTATCTCGACAAACCATGAGATTCTTTGGGTGACCGAAGCAGCACCTTATAGACTAAGGTTCTTCGAGGGGATACCAAAGCAGTATCTTAACAAAACACGAGATTCTTTGGGTGGTCGAAGCAGTACCTTAAAGACTAAGGCTCTCCGAGGATGCCAAACTGTATCTCAACAAAACATAAGATTCTTCGGGTGGACGAAGCAGCACCTTATAGACTAAGGCTCTCCGAGGATACCAAAGCAGTATCTCAACAAAACACGAGATTCTTTGGGTGATCGAAGCAGAACCTTATAGAATAAGGTTCTTTGAGGATACCAAAGCAGTATCTCCTAAAAACACAAGATTTTTTGGGTGGTCGAAGCAGCACTTTATAGAGTAAGGCTCTCCGAGGATACCAAAGCGGTTTCTCAGCAAAACACGAGAGTCTTTGGGTAGTCGAAGCAGCACCTTATAGACTAAAGCTCTCCGAGGATACCAAGGCAGTATCTCAACAAAACACAAGATTCTTTGAGTGGTTAAAGCAGCAGCTTATAGACTAAGGCTCTCCAAGGATACCAAAGCAGTATCTCAACAAAACACGAGATTCTTCGGGTTATCGAATCAGCACCTTATAGACTAAGGCTCTCTGAGGATACCAAAGTAATATCTCAACAACAAAACACGAGGTTCTTCGGGTGGTCGAAGCAGCACCTTATAGACTAAGGTTCTCCGAGGATACAAAAGAAGTATCTCAACAAAACGCGAGATTCTTTGCGTGGTCGAGGCAGCACCTTATAGACAAAGGTTCTCCGAGGATACGAAAGAAGTATCTCAACAAAACGCGAGATTCTTCGGGTGGTCAAAGCAGCACCGTATAGAGTAAGGCCCTCCGATGATACCAAAGCAGTATCTCAACAAAACACGTGATTCTTTGGGTGATCGAAGCAGCACCTTATAGGCTAAGGTTCTTTGAGGATACCAAAGCAGTATCTCGACAAACCATGAGATTCTTTGGGTGACCGAAGTAGCATCTTATAGACTAAGGTTCTTTAAGGATACGTTAGCAGTATCTCGACAAACCATGAGATTCTTTGGGTGATCGAAGTAGCGCCTTATAGACTAAAGATCTCTGAGGATACCAAAGCAGTATTTCAACAAAATACGAGATTCTTCGGGTGGACGACGCAGCACCTTAGAGACTAAGGCTCTCCGAGGATACCAAAGCAATATCTCAACAAAACACAAGATTCTTCGGGTGGTCGAAGAAGCACCATATAGATTAAGTCTATCCGTGGATACCAAAACAGTATCTCAATGAAACACGAGATTCTTCGGGTTGTCGAAGCAGCACCTTATAGACTAAGGCTTTTTGACGATACCAAACCAATCTCAACAAAACACAAGATTATTTGGGTAGTCGAAGTAGCACTTTATAGGCTAAGGCTTTCAGAGGATACCAAAGCAGTATCTCCACAAAACACGAGGTTCTTCGGGTGCTCGAAGCAGTACCTTATAGACTAAGGTTCTCCGAGGATACGAAAGAAGTATCTCAACAAAACGCGAGATTCTTCGGGTGGTCGAGGCAGCACTTTATAGACTAAGGCTCTCCGAGGGTACCAAAGAAGTATCTCAACATAACGAGAGATTCTTTTGGTGGTCGAAGCAGCACCTTATAGACTAAGGCACTCCGATGATACCAGAGCAGTATCTCAACAAAACACGAGATTCTTTGGGTGATCGACGCAGCACCTTATAGACTAAGGTTCTTTGAGGATACCAAAGCAGTATCTCAACAAACCATGAGATTCTTTGGGTGACCGAAGCAGCACCTTATAGACTAAGGTTCTTCGAGGGGATACCAAAGCAGTATCTTAACAAAACACGAGATTCTTCGGGTGGTCGAAGCAGTACCTTAAAGACTAAGGCTCTCCGAGGATACCAAACCAGTATCTCAACAAAACATAAGATTCTTCGGGTGGACGAAGCAGCACCTTATAGACTAAGGCTCTCCGAGGATAGCAAAGCAGTATCTCAACAAAACACGAGATTCTTTGGGTGATCGAAGCAGAACCTTATAGAATAAGGTTTTTTGAGGATACCAAAGCAGTATCTCCTAAAAACACAAGATTTTTCGGGTGGTCGAAGCAGCACTTTATAGAGTAAGGCTCTCTGAGGATACCAAAGCGGTTTCTCAGCAAAACACGAGAGTCTTTGGGTAGTCGAAGCAGCACCTTATAGACTAAAGCTCTCCGAGGATACCAAGGCAGTATCTCAACAAAACACAAGATTCTTTGAGTGGTTAAAGCAGCACCTTATAGACTAAGGCTCTCCGAGGATACCAAAGCAGTATCTCAACAAAACACGAGATTCTTCGGGTTATCGAATCAGCACCTTATAGACTAAGGCTCTCTGAGGATACCAAAGTAATATCTCAACAACAAAACACGAGGTTCTTCAGGTGGTCGAAGCAGCACCTTATAGACTAAGGTTCTCCGAGGATACAAAAGAAGTATCTCAACAAAACGCGAGATTCTTTGGGTGGTCGAGGCAGCACCTTATAGACAAAGGCTCTTCGAGGATACGAAAGAAGTATCTCAACATATCGTGAGATTCTTCGGGTGGTCAAAGCAGCACCTTATAGAGTAAGGCTCTCCGATGATACCAAAGCAGTATCTCAACAAAACACGTGATTCTTTGGGTGATCGAAGCAGCACCTTATAGGCTAAGGTTCTTTGAGGATACCAAAGCAGTATCTCGACAAACCATGAGATTCTTTGGGTGATCGAAGTAGCATCTTATAGACTAAGGTTCTTTAACGATACGTCAGCAGTATCTCGACAAACCATGAGATTCTTTGGGTGATCGAAGTAGCGCCTTATAGACTAAGGATCTCTGAGGATACCAAAGCAGTATTTCAACAAAATACGAGATTCTTCGGGTGGACGACACAGCACCTTATAGACTAAGGCTCTCCGAGGATACCAAATCAATATCTCAACAAAACACAAGATTCTTCGGGTGGTCGAAGCAGCACCATATAAACTAAGTCTATCCGTGGATACCAAAACAGTATCTCAATGAAACACGAGATTCTTCGGGTTGTCGAAGCAGCACCTTATAGACTAAGGCTTTTTGACGATACCAAAACAATCTCAACAAAACACAAGATTATTTGGGTAGTCGAAGTAGCACCTTATAGGCTAAGGCTTTCAGAGGATACCAAAGCAGTATCTCCACAAAACACGAGGTTCTTCGGGTGGTCGAAGCAGTACCTTATAGACTAAGGTTCTCCGAGGATACGAAAGAAGTATCTCAACAAAACGCGAGATTCTTCGGGTGGTCGAGGTAGCACTTTATAGACTAAGGCTCTCTGAGGATACCAAAGAAGTATCTCAACAAAACGAGAGATTCTTTGGGTGGTCGAAGCAGCACCTTATAGACTAAGGCTCTCCGATGATATTAAAGCAGTATGTCAACAAAACAATAGATTCTTTGGGTGATCGAAGCAGCACAGTATAGACTAAGGTTCTTTGACGATACCAAAGCAGTATCTCGACAAACCATGATATTCTTTGTGTGACCAAAGCAGCACCTTATAGACTAAGGTTCTTCGAGGATACCAAAGCAGTATCTTAACAAAACAGGAGATTCTTTGCCTGGTCGAAGCAGTATCTTAAAGACTAAGGCTCTCCGAGGATACCAAAGCAGTATCTCAACAAAACATAGGATTCTTCGGGTGCTCGAAGCTGCACCTAATAGACTAAGGCTCCCCGAGGATACCAAAGTAGTATCTCAACAAAACACGGGATTCTTTGGGTGATCGAAGCAGAACCTTATAGACTAAGGTTCTTCGCGGATACCAAAGCAGTATCTCATAAAAACACGAGATTCTTCGGGTAGTCGAAGCAGCACTTTATAGAGTAAGGCTCTCCGAGGATACCAAGGCGGTTCCTCAGCAAAACACGAGATTCTTCGGGTAGTCGAAGCAGTACCTTATAGACTGAAGCTCTCCGACGATACCAAAGAAGTATCTCAACAAAACACAAGATTCTTTGAGTGGTCAAAGTTGCACCTTATAGACTAAGGCTCTCCGAGGATACCAAAGCAATATCTCAACAAAACACGAGATTCTTCGGGTGTTCAAAGCAGCACCATATAGACTAAGGCTCTCCGATGATACCAAAGCAGTATCTCAATAAAACACGAGATTCTTATATTTGTCAAAGCAGCTCCTTCTAGACTAAGGCTCTCTGAGGATACGAAAGCAATATCTCAACAAAACACGAGATTCTTCGGGTGGTCAAAGGAACACCTTATAGACTAAGGCTCTCCGAGGATACCAAAATAGTATCTCGATAAAACACGAGATTCATCGGGTGGTCGAAGCAGCACCTTATAGACTAAGGCTCTCCGAGGATACCAAAATAATCTCAACAAAAAGCGATATTCTTCGGGTGGTCGAAGCAGTACCTTATAGGCTAAGGCTCTCCGAGGATACCAAAGCAGTATCTCAACAAAACACGAGATTCTTTGGGTGATCGAAGCAGAACCTTATAGAATAAGGTTCTTCGAGGATACCAAAGCAGTATCTCCTAAAAACACAAGATTTTTCGGGTGGTCGAAGCAGAACTTTATAGAGTAAGGCTCTCCGAGGATACCAAAGCGGTTTCTCAGCAAAACACGAGAGTCTTTGGGTAGTCGAAGCAGCACCTTATACACTAAAGCTCTCCGAGGATACCAAGGCAGTATCTCAACAAAAAACAAGATTCTTTGAGTGGTTAAAGCAGCACCTTATAGACTAAGGCTCTCCGAGGATACCAAAGCAGTATCTCAACAAAACACGAGATTCTTCGGGTTATCGAATCAGCACCTTATAGACTAAGGCTCTCTGAGGATACCAAAGTAATATCTCAACAACAAAACACGAGGTTCTTCGGGTGGTCGAAGCAGCACCTTATAGACTAAGGTTCTCCGAGGATACAAAAGAAGTATCTCAACAAAACGCGAGATTCTTTGGATGGTCGAGGCAGCACCTTATAGACAAAGGCTCTCCGAGGATACGAAAGAAGTATCTCAACAAAACGCGAGATTCTTCGGGTGGTCAAAGCAGCACCTTATAGAGTAAGGCTCTCCGATGATACCAAAGCAGTATCTCAATAAAACACGAGATTCTTTGGGTGATCGAAGCAGCACCTTATAGGCTAAGGTTCTTTGAGGATACCAAAGCAGTATCTCGACAAACCATGAGATTCTTTGGGTGACCGAAGCAGCATCTTATAGACTAAGGTTCTTTAAGGATACGTTAGCAGTATCTCGACAAACCATGAGATTCTTTGGGTGATCGAAGTAGCGCCTTATAGACTAAGGATCTCTGAGGATACCAAAGCAGTATTTCAACAAAATACGAGATTCTTCGGGTGGACGACGCAACACCTTATAGACTAAGGCTCTCCGAGGATACCAAAGCAATATCTCAACAAAACACAAGATTCTTCGGGTGGTCGAAGCAGCACCATATAGACTAAGTCTATCCGTGGATTCCAAAACAGTATCTCAATGAAACACGAGATTCTTCGGGTTGTCGAAGCAGCACCTTATAGACTAAGGCTTTTTGACGATACCAAAACAATCTCAACAAAACACAAGATTATTTGGGTAGTCGAAGTAGCACCTTATAGGCTAAGGCTTACAGAGGATACCAAAGCAGTATCTCCACAAAACACGAGGTTCTTCGGGTGGTCGAAGCAGTACCTTATAGACTAAGGTTCTCCGAGGATACGAAAGAAGTATCTCAACAAAACGCGAGATTCTTCCGGTGGTCGAGGTAGCACTTTATAGACTAAGGCTCTCTGAGGATACCAAAGAAGTATCTCAACAAAACGAGAGATTCTTTGGGTGGTCGAAGCAGCACCTTGTAGACTAAGGCTCTCCGATGATATTAAAGGAGTATGTCAACAAAACAAGAGATTCTTTGAGTGATCGAAGCAGCACAGTATAGACTAAGGTTCTTTGACGATACCAAAGCAGTATCTCGACAAACCATGAGATTCTTTGTGTGACCGAAGCAGCACCTTATAGACTAAGGTTCTTCGAGGATACCAAAGCAGTATCTTAACAAAATAGGAGATTCTTTGCATGGTCAAAGCAGTACCTTAAAGACTAAGGCTCTCCGAGGATACCAAAGCAGTATCTCAACAAAACATAGGATTCTTCGGGTGGTCGAAGCAGCACCTAATAGACTAAGGCTCCCCGAGGATACCAAAGCAGTATCTCAACAAAACACGGGATTCTTTGGGTGATCGAAGCAGAACCTTATAGACTAAGGTTCTTCGCGGATACCAAAGCAGTATCTAATAAAAACACGAGATTCTTCGGGTAGTCGAAGCAGCACTTTATAGAGTAAGGCTCTCCGAGGATACCAAGGCGGTTTCTCAGCAAAACACGAGATTCTTCGGGTAGTCGAAGCAGCACCTTATAGACTAAAGCTCTCCGACGATACCAAAGAAGTATCTCAACAAAACACAAGATTCTTTGAGTGGTCAAAGCTGCACCTTATAGACTAAGACTCTCCGAGGATACCAAAGCAATATCTCATCAAAACACGAGATTCTTCGGGTGTTCAAAGCAGCACCATATAGACTAAGGCTCTCCGATGATACCAAAGCAGTATCTCAATAAAACACGAGATTCTTATATTTGTCAAAGCAGCTCCTTATAGACTAAGGCTCTCTGAGGATACCAAAGCAATATCTCAACAAAACACGAGATTCTTCGGGTGGTCAAAGCAACACCTTATAGACTAAGGCTCTCCGAGGATACCAAAATAGTATCTCGATAAAAGACGAGATTCATCGGGTGGTCAAAGCAGCACCTTATAGACTAAGGCTCTCCGAGGATACCAAAATAATCTCAACAAAAAGCGATATTCTTCGGGTGGTCGAAGCAGTACCTTATAGGCTAAGGCTCTCCGAGGATACCAAAGCAGTATCTCAACAAAACACGAGATTCTTCGGGTGGTCGATGCAGCACCTTATAGACTATGACTCTCCGAGGATACGAAAGAAGTATCTCAACAAAATGAGAGATTCTTCGGGTGGTCAAAGTATCACCTTATAGGATAAGGCTTTCTGAGGATACCAAAGTAGTATCTCAACAATCCACGAGATTCTTTGGGTGATCGAAGCAGCACCTTATAGACTAAGGTTCTTAGAGGACACCAAAGCAGTATCTCAATAAACCATGAGATTCTTTGGGTAATCGAAGCAGCACCTTATAGACTAAGGATCTCCGAGGATACAAAAGTAGTATTTCAACAAAACACGAGATTCTTCGGGTGGTCCTGGCAGCACCTTATAGACTAAGCCTCTCCTAGGATACCAAAGCAGTATCTCAATAAAACACAAGATTCTTCGGGTGGTCGATGTCATACCCCAAACTTTGACCACTAAGATTTCCCATCATTGTGCAAATCATCATCATAATATGGAAGGACCATCATACCTCATTAGTCTCCCCAAAGATGGGTGAGCATCCACCACAATCAAACTTAGGGTTTCAAGCCCTCTCAGAACTCTTAGACAAAGGATCAATCAAGGAATGATATGATCTTCAACTTGTCTAAACCTCTCAAACATCCACAATGGATCAAGAGGACTCCCATGTCAAGGATCAAGCACAAGGTTGCAACATTCCAAGTGGATCAAGCCTCAAGATCGCCAGTGTCACCAAATTAGAGTTTTGGTCGATTAGGGCCTCCAGGTGGAAATTTTCCTCTGGGCATGAGCCAGTGCTTCAAAGCATAACCCAAAATACTCTAAGGGACCTCATAAACCCAATCATCAAGTCAATTTAACCTCAGGGGATGCATTCATAAAAAAATCAGGAATTAGGGTTTCTTGACCTAATTCACCCCTAAGTTGACTTTTGGGACAAAGCATGAGCCAAAACCTTAAGATATGATTTGAGGGTCCCTAATACACTACATTGATCCATTTACAACAATGGATTGATCCAAGAAGCTTGATTCACAAGTTTCAAGTTCATCAGAACCACAGTTAGGGTTTCGCGAAAAAAGTCAACTGTGCCTTTGACTTTTGACCAAGACATGCTCCCAAACCTTGGGACATGATTCAATACACCCTATAACACCTATGAAATCAATCCATCAAGTTTGATTTAGGTCAAGGACTTGATTTCATAGAGGATCGCACTGTTTGGAATTCATCTGATAAAAAGTCAACTGTGCCCAAAAGTCAAAGTTTGACTTTTTGATTTTTTGATCAATTATGGTCCCCTAACCCTAAAATGATGTTAATGTGTGATTGGAATCATCATTCATCAAGAAAAATCAAGAAAAGTGGGATAACTTGTAAAAGGGGTAACCATAAAAAACTTAGAAATTTTCTAAGTTATGGAACAAAGTGGCTAGGGTACCAACTTCCAAGGATCATAACTTGAGATCCAAGCAACCATTTTGGCTGATCTAAAGATTGATAATTAGCTCTCATGGCATACTTTAAAAGTGTCAACTACACCTCACTCTAATTCTTCATGGATTTTTAGTTATGGAGTGACCAAAATGAGAAAAACATGAAAATGCCACTTTTTCCAACACTTAGTGAAATTTTCACTAAGTCAGAATCTGTTTCACTTTTTTCAAAATGTAATGGCATTTTTCACTTAGATCCAAAAGGTGTCAAGACAAACTATGATCACACATATGTTGTATCATATGAGAACTTTCCTAAATGGCCAAGAACTCCATCAAATCCCATTTGAGCTAAGAGTTATGACAGTGGCAATATGCCTTGCTGCAACTGTCATGGCAAGGCAGATTTGTGCATTTTGCTCGATTTGATCAAATTGTGAAAATGACTGTCATACCCCAAATTTTGACCACTAATATTTCCCATCATTGTGAAAATCATCATCACAATATTGATGAACCATCATACCTCATTAGTCTCCCCAAAGATGGGTGAGCATCCACTACATTCAAACTTAGGGTTTCAAGCCCTCTCAGAGCTCTTAGACAAATGATCAATCAAGAAATGTCATGATCTTCAACTTGTCTAAACCTCTCAAACATTCATAATGGATCAAGAGGACTCCCACATCAAGGATCAAGCACAAGGCTGCAACAGTCCAAGTGGATTAAGCCTCAAGATTGCCAGTGTCACCAAATTAGGGTTTTGGTCGACTGAGGCCTCCAGATGGAAATTTTCCTCTGGGCATGAGCCAATGCTTCACAATACAACTTAAAATACTCTAAGGGACCTTATAAACCCAATCATCAAGTCAATTTAGCCTCAGAGGATGCATTCATAAAAAATCAGGAATTAGGGTTTCTTGACCTAATTCACCCCTAAGTTGAATTTTGGGACAAAACATGAGCCAAGACCTCAAGACATGATTTGAGGGTCTCTACTAGACTAAATTGATCCATTTGCAACAATGGATTGATCCAAGAAGCTTGATTCACAAGTTTCAAGTTCATCAGAACCACAGTTAGGGTTTCGCAAGAAAAGTCAATTGTGCCTTTGACTTTTGACCCAGGCATGCTCCCAAACCTTGGGACATGATTTAGTACACCCTATAACACCCATGGAAGATGTCCATCAAGTTTGATTTAGGTCAAGGACTTGATTTCATAAAGGGTCGCACAGTTTGGAACTCATCTAACAAAAAGTCAACTGTGCACAAAAGTCAACTTTGACTTTTTGAGATTTTTCACAATTATGGTTCTTTGACCTTAAAATGATGTTAATGTGTGATTTGAATCATCATTCATCAAGAAAAATCAAGAAAAGTGGGATAACTTGTAAAAGGGGTACCCATAAAAAACTTAGAAATTTTCTAAGTTATGGAACAAAGTGGCTAGGGTACCAAATTCCAAGGATCATAACTTGAGATCCATGGAACCATTTGGGCTGATCCAAAGATTGATTTGTAGCTCTCATGGCATACTTTAAAAGTGTCAACTACACCTCATTCCAATTCATCATGGATTTTGAGTTATGGTTGGATCAAAATGGCTGAAAACATGAAATGTCACTTTTTTCCAACACTTAGTGAAATTTTCACTAAGTCAGAATTTGTTTCACTTTTTCCAAAATGTAGGAGCATTTTTCACTTGGATCCAAAAAGTTTCAAAACAAACTATGATCACACATATGTTGTATCATATGAGAGCTTTCCAAAATGGCCAAGAACTCCATTAAACTCAACCTGAGCCAAGAGTTATGACAGTGGCAACATGCCTTGCTGCAACTGTCATAACAAGGTAGAATTGTGCATTTTGCTCGATCTGGGTAATTTGTGCAAATGACAAACAAGTCTATCCATCTGAACACCTCAGGGGGGGATCAAGGAGGGATAAACACTGATCCATCAGCCTCCCAAGTCCTTGGAACCAAAAGTAGCATGCCAAACCTAGAAATGCCTAAAAGAGGGACAAGACTCCAATTTTGGTTTGGAGTATTTAATGGATGCACCAAGGTGGCATGGACTGAGCCCTTTCCAACTGAATTCAGTCAAGACTTATCCAAAAACTAGGGAACCAGTAGCCTGTGCTCTAACCTCTAGTCAATGGCTAGAGGAGACTTGGATTCCTATTGATCAACATTTGCCAAACTTCTGCAGCAGTTGCCAAATTATTATGCAACAAAATATGTATGGATCATAGAGTTAGAAGAGCTCATAATCATGCATAGAGTGTTTACCCTCAATTAATTGTTTTGTTTGAATCGTGTATGGAATTTTTGAGCCTTCATGCAAATTTTAGAGTTCTTGAGGTTTCTCTTTGAATTCTTACTCCATGCTTAAAATAAATGAAATTAAAGCCCATAGACATGATCGTGAGGTGAAAACGAGTAGATTGATATGTAGATTGCATGATATCATCAAGTATTCAGTGAGATTGGATAGAAAATGCAAATCTGCAGAAACAGAGGGTGGCGCGTGTTCTGGCCATGTTCTTGGTGCCCTTTTTGAAAATTCAAATATTTGAATTTTGTGATTTTATTTAATTGATTCAAAAAATAATTTCTCTCTGGTTTTTAATGATTTTGAGTTTATTCTTTTTTTAATAATTCACAAAAATGCTAAAATATTTTATTTTACCAAAAAATCCCAAAAATATTAATTATTTCATATACTTGATATTTTTACATAGAATTAATATTTTATTTGTTTTTTAACATTTAAAATGTTTTTTCTCCCTTGATTTTCTAAACTTCATTGATTTCCCATCATTTTGTGGATAGAAACATGATTTTTGAAACATTAATCCAAGATCACAATTTGTTTTCACACATGTTTAACAATTTTGATCATTTTAATTGAATTTTTATTCAATTAAAATATATTTTGAAAACAAATTAGGGTTTTGATTAATTCAACCCTCATCAAACTTTTTCAAAATCTTTGGGCCTCTAATAGAGTGTAAGACCCAACCCTTTTCTTAAAAACCAAAATATTTTTGGCCTCAGTATATTATATAAGTCCCGATACCGTTAAAACGTTCGGCACGATCGTCGCCTTTCTAACAAAAATCATTTGGTCCTCTCCTTGAGTTATAAGCCCCATTCTTTTTCTTTAAATGATCTATGGGCCTCTAATAGAGTGTAAGACCCAATCCCCTTTTAACCAAAAGCTTTTTTGGGCCTCAGATATTATATAAGTCCCTCCACGTTAAAAGAAAACCTCGACACAATCGCCGTTTTCAAACAAATCATCTGGGCCTCTAATAGAGTGTAAGACCCATCCCCCTGTACATAAAAACTTTTTGGGCCTCACATATTGTATAAGTCCCTCTGTACAGTTTGCAAAACAACAGTGCAACCATCGTTAAAACTTGGGCCTCTCCTTGAGCTGTAAGCCCTAACAATCTTTTCAAAGCCCTTTCTCCTTTGATTTTAAATTCAAATATATGCTGTTATCAAAACTTTGTTTAATTTCTTTGTTGAACAACTAACCAAACAACATGGAAGCTCTACAACGGGTAAGTGTTTATCCGCTTTCATTTACCGCTTTCATATATATAATTGTATTGTGGGGCTGTTTCACTGTAAGTCTTCTTTCACATCCTTTTATATACTTGTCACATATCCACTGTGTAATACTAGTATAGTTATTTAGAGTTTTCCCCAACAACTACGTCTAGCACTAGGTAAAGCCTGTTGGTCACTCTTAAATACAAACAAAATTAGATCCCCTGTAGGATTCCAGATACAGTCTTTCCTCCTCTTGGGGTTAAACAATATGGAACAAAGAGAAAGGCAGTATTCTCGGTGAACCTTTTCTCAGACAGTCACCCTTAGAAATTGTCAAAGAAACTCTAACTCCCAAGAGATGATCTTTTCTCCGTGAATGGCATCTCTTGAGTTTCTTCTAAATTCTCGAACTTTCCTGGCTTGATCTATTCTCTATGAATAGCATGTCTTGAACTTCTCGTGTTTTGGGGACCCACAGGCTTCCTAAAAGCATCCTCGCCTCCTCTTGGGCATTGTAAAAGGACCCTTCGGCTTCTTAGAAGTTCTCATGCCTTCTCTTGGGCTTCATACAAGGATCCTGATGACCTTTTAAAGGTATAAGACAGATCTTAGTCATCCTTTGCTAGAGCAGTCTTTCCAGCGTCAAAACTCTGGCCTTTGTAGGGTTGATACTCATCCCTCAATGCCCGTGCCTCCTCTTGGGCATTGTACAAAAGATAAAACTCTTTCATACCACTAGACTTGGACAGTCTAAACCTCTTGAGTCTCAAAGACATTCTCAAGTTACTTTCAAACATAGGAAAAAACACCGATCACTCTGGATCAATCTCCAGCAGAAACCCGGTCTTTCTCATGAGAGTTCCCCATACTTGGACCTGCCCAAGGATCTCAATAATCCTCGGCAGTAAGATAGCCTCCTCTTAGGCTTTGTGTAATGATCCTTCCTCAGCGTTGTCAGCCTCCTCTTGGGCTTTGTACAAATGACTCTCCCTAGCGGAGCTAACCTTTTCATACTCTCTTGTTGAGTGAACCACTTTTAGCCTCCGCCTTGGGCTTCATACAAGACACATAAAAACAACACTCTTTTGTTGAGTATAAAAGACTCTCTTGTTGAGTCAACCCCTTTTAGCCTCCGTCTTGGGCTTAGTACAAGACATATAAAAAACCCACTCTCTTGTTGAGTATTAAAGACTCTCTTGTTGAGTCAACCTCCTTTTAGCCTCCATCTCGGGCTTCATACGAGATAGAAAAACACTCTCTTGTTGAGTATAAAAAGACTTTCTTGTTGAGTCAATCCCCTTTTAGCCTCCGTCTTGGGCTTTGTACAAGACATATAAATCACTCTCTTGTTGAGTATAAAAGACTCTCTTATTAAGTCAACTCTTTTAGCCTCCATCTCGGGCTTCGTACGAGATAGCAAATCAATCTCCTGTTGAGTATAAAGGACTCTCTTGTTAAGTCAAATAAACCTTCAGACTTTCTTGTTGATTCAATCACCTGTTCACAAACTCTCTTGTTGAGTCGACCTTTTTAGCTTCCGTCTTGGGCTTTGTACAAGACACAAACAAGCGCTCTCTTTTTGAGTCAAATACTTCCAACCTCCTCTTAGGATTTGTATAAAGAAAACCCCGGTTGAATCAATCAACCTTTTAGCATCAAAGTTGTGCCTTTCCCATAGCATACAAACATCAACAATTCCTCTTCAGAGATGACAAATTATCTCTCAGTCAAACCTTTAGCTTCATATCTTGGGCTTCGAACAGGATACAAATCACCTTTAGCCTCAATCTTGGGCTTTGAAGAAGACACCAAAACATCTCTTTCCTCCCATAGAATATGAGGAACTACGATCGCTCTGATTTCCCCGTTTCGTTAAACGGGAATACGTAGGCATAAGATTGCAAAATCTTAGCGAGCACACTAATCAAAAACCCAAAGTCCAGTACCTCCATACATCAATTAAAGGAAATCCAGCCTAGTATCCTAACCAAAAGCCTCTCCCATAATCCAGATCCTTCATGTGTTTTAAGAAAATAATCCTAAAGGAGAACCCCTTTATTTTGATAGCATCTGTAAACCAACAGTTTTGACTGTTTAATCTCAGTTTGCAAGCAGGGTTAATTGGAGACATCTATTTCCCTTCCTTAATCAGCTCAACAGGATAAAAAATGAATCGAACTGTAGTACCCAAGCGATAGTGATTCGAAACCATAAAAATCGTGCTACAATGACAAACAAGTTTATCCATCTGAACACCTCTGGGAGAGACCAAGGAGGGACAAACACTGATCCATAAGCCTCCCAAGTCTTTGGAACCAAAAGTAGCATGCCAAACCTAGAAATGCCTAAAAAGGGGACAAGACTCCAATTTTGTTTTGGAGCATTCAATGGATGCACCAAGGTGGCATGAACTGAGCCTTTTCCAACTGAATGAGTCAAGGATGATCTCTGAACTAGGGAACCAAAGGCCTGTGCTCTAACCTCTAGTCAATGGCTAGAGGAGACTTCAGATTCCAAAATGATCCAATTGGACAATGAGCTGCTGCAGTTGCCATTCACTATTGCTTGTAAAACAAACTTGCTCTACTATAAATAGAGCTCATTTGTGCTCAGTTTAAGTACACCAAAACCATCAAACTGATGCTTTCCTCAAAATCTCTTCTTTCACTCCAAAATTTCCTTCCAAAGCAAGTCACTATCGGGTTTTGAGTTTGAGAGCCATTCCAACCAAACCAATCACACACACACCTCATAAACATCATATAGAAGTGATCTAAACACTTAAACAACATCTGGAACACCAATCACACAAAATCACCAGCCAATTGCTCAAGGTTTTAACCAAGTTGCAGCTGAGGTGCCATACTTTGTTCCAGTCCATTTCAGATCACTCAAGCACTCAGACACATTCCATATGATGTAGGGAAGCTGTTCAGATCATCACAACTCATCTGTAACACCTCCAACTCAAAAATCACTTTGCCCTTGCTGTCACGACCTTCAAGTAAGCCTAAACTTGGTCATCTCTTAATCTATGCATATTTCCTCGCACAATACTTTTGGCAAATGTTCATAATCATGCATAGAATGTTTCTTCTCAATTAATTTCTTTGTTTGAATCGTGTATCAAAATAATCAGCCTTCATGCAAATTTTAGGGTTCTTGAGGTTTTGTCTTGATTTCTTATTCCATGCTTAAAATAAATAAAATTAAAGACCATAGACATGATCGTGAGGTGAAAACGAGTAGATTGATATGTGGATTGTGTGATTTCATCAAGTATTCAGTGAGATTGTTGAGAAAATGCAAATCTACAGAAACAGAGGGGTGGTGCTTGTTCTTTGTAACACCCCCAATAAATAAAGCGATAAATAAAATTCAAAATTTCATCAGAGTATATTTAGAACATTCACGGCATAGACTGAGGGGTCACATCAATTGAAACAAATACACATAAACCTGCTCATATAGATATGCAACAATTCAGGTAGCACATAACAAAGGAACTTAGTTCCTACCACCCACAATTCAGATACAGAATAAAAGCGGAAAATCTATAACTGAATCTCATATATATATATATATATCATAAAAAGTTTGTCTGTCATATACAACATCATACATGTACAATCCAAAAGATATATATACATAATACAAATAATCACATAATGATCTCCCCGACTACCCGGTGCTACATATCAGAGCCGACCGACAAAAGAATGAAGACTAAGCTTCACAAAAAGACCTCCAGCATCTAATCTGCAATGCCTCATAGAGCATTTAAAAACAGCAGAAGGGTGAGAAACACAATCATAATATAATTGCATACAATTATATAATAACACGAAATTACACGTATAAAATATTCTCACCACAACTTATACCAGAATTCAAACACAAAACAACACAATGTATATTTCAGATATCCATCACCAAGGTATATCAACCATGCACAATACAAATATCACCAACATATATACATATATCAACTCATCAATTTCATCCCCAATTCCACACACAATCAATCCATTCATGATTTTCAACACATAATGCATCCATTCACAATTCTCACACATAATCAATCCATTCATGATTTATGCAAATGCACAGAGACCGACACAACGACTCTATGCAATGCACATGCGGTACCATCCATCCATCATTTCTTCCTAGATTTTCCAAGTTTTCTCTCTTTCTTCTCTTCATTTCTTTCTTCCTCTTTTTCTTCTTCTCTTTTTCTTTCCTTTCTATTTTTCTCTCTTTCTATTTCTATTCATATTTCTAACTTAAGAAAATAAATGAAAAGACCAAAATACCCCTACACTCAAATATCTCGCAAACGCTCCCAAAACGCGATAAAATATAATCACGATGAAAAATAACATATTTCCAAATAAAAGTTGAAATAAAATAATATAATAATAAAATAATCAAAACGACTCAATTAAATAAAACTAACTAAAACTGGGGCGTTACAACTCTCCCCCACTTAGAAATTTTTGTCCTCGAAAATATTACCTGAGACGAACAACTCTGGATACGACTCCTGCATCCAACTCTCCAACTCCCAAGTCAAATTGCCCTCAGCAGCGCCTCCCCACGCCACTTTCACAAGCGCAATATCCTTTGCTCTTAACCGCTTCAATTCGCGATCCAAAATCCTAACTGGTAACGCCTCAACTGTAAGGTTCTCCCTTACCTCTACCTCATCCATCGGAATCACATGCGACGGATCCGGAACATACTTCCGAAGCTGTGAAACATGGAACACATCATGCAAATTCGAAAGACTCAGCGGCAACGCCACCCTATAAGCCACAGCACCCACTCTCGCGGATATCTGGTAAGGACCAATAAACCGAGAAGTAAGCTTCTTTGACTTCAATGCACGATTAACACCCGTCACCGGTGTAACTCTCAAAAATACATGATCACCCTCTTGAAACTCAAGATCTTTCCTCCTTCGATCATGATAACTCTTCTGCCTACTCTGAGAAACCTTCATTTTCTCACGAATAAGTTTCACCTTGTCCGTAGTCTGTTGCACTAACTCCGGTCCAACCACCGCACTCTCACCAGATTCGTGCCAACACAACGGTGTTCGACATCTTCGTCCATACAACGCTTCAAACGGTGCCATTACAATACTCGAATGGAAACAGTTATTATACGTGAATTCAATCAACGCAAGATAATTATCCCAAGCACCACCTTGCTCAAGAACACAAACCCTCAACAAATCTTCCAACGACTGAATAGTTCTCTCGGTCTGTCCATCCGTTTGCGGATGATAAGCAGAACTTAACCTCAACTTAGATCCTAAAGCCTTTTGCAAACTTTCCCAAAATCTGGAAGTAAACCTCGGATCTCGATCTGAAACAATGCTCAACGGAACACCATGTAATTTCACAATCACACTGATATAAATCTCAGCCAACCTCTCCAAAGAAAAACTGATGTCAATCAGAATGAAATGCGCCGATTTAGTCAGCCTATCCACAACCACCCAAATCGCATTATGTCCCCGCTGAGTGTTCGGTAACCCTGTCACAAAGTCCATAGAAATGCTATCCCATTTCCACTCAGGAATATCCAACGGTTGTAACAAACCACTAGGCTTCAGATGTTCTACCTTTGACTTCTGACACATCAAACACGCATACACAAACTGAGCCACGTCTCTCTTTAACCCAGACCACCAAAAGATCTTCTTCAAATCCTGATACATCTTATTAGCTCCCGGATGTATACTCAAATTACTCTGGTGTCCTTCCTCCAGAATCATCTTTTTCAACTCCGCATCATCAGGAATACAAATTCTACCTCGGAACCTCAAAACACCTTTATCATCCACTTTAAAGTCACCATTCTCACTTGGATCACCAACCGTCATCAAATCAACAAATTTCACATCCAATTTCTGTTTCTCGCTAATGGTCAACAGAAAATCATTAGTAACCTTTAAAATACCAAGCCTCACACTGTCAGACGTCAATTCGTACACCAAACTCAAATCTCTAAACGCTTCCAAAAGTTCCCACTCTTTAACCATCAAAGCGGACATATGCAACGATTTTCGGCTTAACGCATCGGCTACCACATTAGCTTTACCAGGATGGTAATTCAAGCCAAAATCTTAGTCCTTCAAAAATTCCAACCATCTACGTTGCCTCATATTCAACTCTTTCTGATCAAACAAGTATTTCAAACTTTTATGATCACTAAAGACTTCAAATCTTGCACCGTAGAGATAATGCCTCCAAATCTTCATCACAAAAACCACAGTCGCTAATTCAAGATCATGAGTAGGATAATTTTTCTCATGCACCCTCAATTGCCTCGAAGCATAAGCCACAACCTTACCTTCTTGCATCAACACTCCACCTATCCCAATCAAAGACGCATCACAATACACCACAAACGGTTCAGTAGGATTCGGAAAAATCAAAATCGGAGCTGTCGTCAATCTTCTCTTCAGCTCACTAAAACTTTCCTCACACCGAATATCCCAAATGAACGCTTGACCTTTACAAGTCAATTGGGTCAATGGAAGTGCTAACTTAGAAAAACCTTCAATGAACCTTCGATAATATCCAGCTAAACCCAAAAAGCTTCTAATTTCAGTAACAGATCTCAGAGCCTCCCATTGTAGAACTGCATCTACTTTAGATGGATCCACAGCGATACCATTACCTGAAATCACATGCCCAATAAAACTCTCTTCCAATAACCAGAATTCGCACTTGGACAACTTGGCAAAAAGTTTCCTTTCCTTTAAAACCTGCAACACAATGCGCAAATGCTCCGCATGTTCCTCCCGAGACTTAGAATAAATCAAGATATCATCAATAAACACAACAACAAAATAATCCAAATGCTCGTGGAAAATACGATTCATGTACTCCATAAACACACCTGGCGCATTAGAAACCCCGAACGGCATCACAGAATATTCATAATGACCGTAACGTGTCCTAAAAGCCGTCTTCTGAATATCTTCCTCTTTCACCCTTATCTGATGATACCCCGACCTCAAATCAATCTTACTAAAAACGCAAGCACCTACCAACTGGTCCATCAGATCATCAATTCTCGGAAGAGGATACTTATTCTTAATTGTCACCTTATTCAACTGGAGATAATCAATACACAATCATATACTTCCATCTTTCTTTTTCACCAATAAAACTGGAGCACCCCATGGCGACACACTCGGTCTCACAAACCTCTTTTCCAATAATTCGTTTAATTGCTTCTTTAACTCAACCAACTCAGATGCCGACATTCGATATGGTGTCATCCACACAGGTCTAGTACCAGGAACTAGATCTATAGAAAACTCCACCTCTCTCTCTGGCGGTACATCTGAAATATCCTCAAGAAACACCTCCGGAAAATCACACACAACAGGAAACGCATCAAGTGAAACTTGACTATCCACAGTCAACGATGCAAACAACCCGAACAACTGAGCTTCATCCGCCAAAAGTTTCTTCAACTCTTTGGTAGATATGAAACTCGATTCCTCGTCTTCTTCAAGAGAAGGAAATCTCACCAACTTATGATAACAATCAATATGAACCTGATTGAACTGCAACCAATTCATACCCAGAACCACATCTAAACCCTCCAACGGCAAACACACCAAATCCATCTCAAAGTCTTTACCATAAATGGTCAAAGGACAACTTAAACAAACCAAAGAAGTAGTTACTGACCCCATTACTGGAGTATCAATAACCATCTCTCCATCCATCGAAGATAACAAAAGATTCAAACGCTTCGCGCACTCAGACGAAATAAACGAATGAGTCGCTCCAGTATCAATAATAGCAACTAAAGGCGTACTATTAATAAAACAAGTACCTCTGATCAGACGGTCTGCACTTGAAGTCTGAGTTCCCGCCAAGGCAAAAACTTTCCCACCAGCCTGAGCTTTCTTTGGTTTCAGACACTTCGTACTAATATGACCAGGTTCACCACAGTTGAAACACGTCACCACATTCTTCCTTGTACAATCAGCTGCGACATGTCCTAGACCTCCACAATAAGAACACTTTCTCATATCCTTCCTACATTCGAACTGACGATGTCCTAGATCACCACACCTAAAACATCTCGGAGGATTAGACATACCTCCCCAACTTGGTCTTTTCTCAAAATTACCTCTTTGCTTACCCTTATCAGCTGGTGTCACATAAGGACCACTACAAAACTGTTGCTTCCCTTTCCTCTCGCTCACACTCTTATAGTGAGTAGAACGAGCTTTACTATCTTCCTCATAAATCCTACAACAATCCACCAAATCAGAAAACCTCCTAATCCATTGATAATCGATTGCCTGCTTAATCTCAGGACGCAATCCGTTCTCAAACTTCACACACTTAGAAAATTCCGCCGTAGCTTCAGCATAATGTGGATAAAACTGCACAAGCTCCACAAACTTAGCAGTATAATCAACAACCGACATACTACCTTGTTTCAATTTCAAGAACTCAATTTCCTTCTTTCCTCTTACATCTTCAGGAAAGTACTTCCTCAGAAACTCAATGCTAAACACAGCCCAAGTGATCTCTTCCTCTGCAGCTTCCAACATATGACGTGTACTAACCCACCAATCATCAGCTTCTTCCAGTAACATGTGAGTACCCAATCTCAACTTTTGATCCTCATCACAATCCATCACTCAGAAGATTCTTTCAATCTCTTTAAGCCAAATCTGTGCACCATCAGGATCATATCTTCCTTTGAAGATATGAGGTTTGTTCTTCCTGAACTCATCATTACCCGCAGCATTAGGTGCACCCTACACAGCCTGAGCCATAGCTTGCATAGCCTCAGCCAAAGCAGCATCATTCCTACCAGCCATATTCTGTTCATTTCCAATAATAGCAGCTATGGTTAAACAAACAGCTCACCGAACCACAACACCGACACGGACTGACACAACTGACACGGACTGGCTCTGATACCACTTAATGTAACACCCCCAATCTATACCCCCAATAAATAAAGCGATAAATAAAATTCAAAATTTCATCAGAGTATATTTAGAACATTCACGGCATAGACTGAGGGGTCACATCAATTGAAACAAATACACACAAACCTGCTCATATAGATATGCAACAATTCAGGTAGCACATAACAAAGGAACTTAGTTCCTACCACCCACAATTCAGATACAGAATAAAAGCGGAAAATCTGTAACTGAATCTCATATATATATATATATATATATCATAAAAAGTTTGTCTGTCATATACAACATCATACATGTACAATCCAAAAGATATATATACATAATACAAATAATCACATAACGATCTCCCCGACTACCCGGTGCTACATATCAGAGCCGACCGACAAAAGAATGAAGACCTAAGCTTCACAAAAAGACCTCCAGCATCTAATCTGCAATGCCTCATAGAGCATTTAAAAACAACATAAGGGTGAGAAACACAATCATAATATAATTGCATACAATTATATAATAACACGAAATTACACGTATAAAATATTCTCACCACAACTTATACCAGAATTCAAACACAAAACAACACAATGTATATTTCAGATATCCATCACCAAGGTATATCAACCATGCACAATACAAATATCACCAACATATATACATATATCAACTCATCAATTTCATCCCCAATTCCACACACAATCAATCCATTCATGATTTTCCACACATAATGCATCCATTCATAATTCTCACACATAATCAATCCATTCATGATTTATGCAAATGCACAGAGACCGACACAACGACTCTATGCAATGCACATGCGGTACCATCCATCCATCATTCTCAACACTAGTTCACTCAGGAACTATTGGAATCATCGCTTGTTACTTAGTGTAACTCCCCGTCGGGCAAACGATGTTCCCCGTCGCTTTAGGTCCTCTTTGTATAAGGCTCACGACGTTTATGGATTGCTTTAGGTCCTCTTTGTATAAGGCTCACAATCCGATCACTTTAGGTCCTCTTTGTATAAGGCTCACGATCATCTATAATCATCGCTTTAGGTCCTCTTTGTATAAGACTCACGATGTTATAGCGGATTCCCTCTGGAACCGTTTCGTCGCTCACACCCACTAGGGCACACGACATCACCAACATGCATATCATGATGCTTGGCATACAATGACTCATGACATTCAAATGCACACATATACACATTCCATAATCATGCATATATCATCAAATACCACCCATCGCATTTTCTTTCCCTTAGGCCACAAATCATCATCACAACATGTATCACGTGCATTTTCATTTCACAACAGAACACAAGTCATACAATATCCATATCAACAACACATTGCATGATACACACCAATTACACACAATGACAACGACAAAAGTCGACAAAACGACACCATTCCAAATTCCCAACATAATTAAATCGGCCAACAGTCTCAAAACCATTTTAATTAGAAAAAACATGCCAAAAGCTTTCCAACGCACCAAACCACGCCTCAAACCGACTCACGGATCAAAAGTTATAAAGAAAACAAATTGGGAAAAACTGTCATGTTCGCAATGCGAAGTTCCTAGCAAGTCCTTCGCTTTTTCATTCGCAGTGCGAATGTCCCAGCGAACCAAGTCAAAAAGGAAAATAGCCTAAAAAAATTCCCAACGTTCGCAGTGCGAACTCCCATCGAACCTTCGCTTCCCACTTTGCAGTGCGAGTCTCCCAGCGAACAGTGGCAGAAAGAAAACAACACAAAACAACACAAAGTTCGCAGTGTGAACCTCACGCGAACGTTCGCCCTCACCTTCGCAGTGCGAATAGCCAGCGAATACTCGCTTTCCCCTTCGCTAGGGGATTCGCAGTGCGAACCTGCGAAACCAGAAAACCCAGCAGTGCTGTTACACACTTCAAAACCACATTTTCCCCACCAAAACACTTCCAAACCAACCCATAATAATCAGAACATAATCTACTCATGGTAACAAGTATTCTACCGCATTTACACCGATTTCCAACCGCGAAAACATCGATTTCTCTCTTCCAACCTAAAATCGAGAAGCTATGAAATACAACAAACAATCCAATACAGACATACATAATCATACACAAGCATAGTATAATCGAGTTTCGCACCCTTACCCGATTTAATCGTGTTTAGAAAAGTCGGTTGATCGATTCCTAGATTTTCCAAGTTTTCTCTCTTTCTTCTCTTCATTTCTTTCTTCCTCTTTTTCTTCTTCTCTTTTTCTTTCCTTTCTATTTTTCTCTCTTTCTATTTATATTCATATTTCTAACTTAAGAAAATAAATGAAAAGACCAAAATACCCCTACACTCAAATATCTCGCAAACGCTCCCAAAACGCGATAAAATATAATCACGATGAAAAATAACATATTTCCAAATAAAAGTCGAAAATAAAATAATATAATAATAAAATAATCAAAACGACTCAATTAAATAAAACTAACTAAAATTGGGGCGTTACATTCTTGATGTGTTCTTGGCGCCATTTTTTGAATATTTGAATATTTGAATTTTGTGATTTTATTTAATTGATTCAAAAATTAATTTCTCTCTGAGTTTTAATGATTTTGAGTTAATTCTTTTTTTAATAATTCAAAAAAATGATAAAATATTTTATTTTACTAAAAATTCCCAAAAATATTATTTATTTCATATACTTGATATTTTTACAAAGAATTAATCTTTTATTTGTTTTTTAACATTTAAAATATTTTTTCCTCCTTGATTTTCCAAATTTAATTGGTTTCCAATCATTTTGTAGATATAAAGATGATTTTTCAAACATTAATCCAAGCTCGCAACTTGTTTTTCACACATGTTTGATAATTTTGATTATTTTAATTAAATTCTTATTTAATTAAAATACATTTTGAAATTAATTTAGGGTTTTGATCTTAATCACCCTAAACAAATCATTTTCAAACACTCATGGGCCTCTAATAGAGTGTAAGACCCAACCCCTCTTGAAAACCAAAGTATTTTGGTCCTCAGTGTATTGTATAAGTCCCGATACCGTCAAAAAGTTTGGCACGATCGTCGCCTTTTTTAACAAAAATCTTTGGGCCTCTCCTTGAGCTATAAGACCAATCTTTATTCATTTTCTAAATCTTTGGGCCTCTAATAGAGTGTAAGACCCAATCCCCTTTTAACCAAAACAATTTTGGGCCTCAGATATTGTATAAGTCCCTCTGCGTTAAAAGAAAAATCTCGACGCAATCGCCAGTTCAAAAAATCAAATCATCTGGGCCTACCCTCGTGTTGTAAGCCCCATTTCTTTTCTTTTCAAAATATGTGGGCCTCTAATAGAGTGTAAGACCCATCCCCTTGTACATAAAAACAATTTTGGGCCTCACATATTGTATAAGTCCCTCTGTACAGTTTTTAAAACAACGGTGCGATCATCGTCAAAACTTGGGCCTCTCCTTGAGCTGTAAGCCCCAACAATCTTTTCAAAACACTTCCTCCTTTGATTTTGAATTCAAATATATGTTGTTATCAAAACTTTCTTTGTTGAAAAACTAACAAAACAACATGGAAGCTCTACAACGGGTAAGTGTTTATCCGCTTTCATTTACCGCTTTCATATGTATATAACTGTATTGTGGGGCTGTTTCACTGTAAGTCTTCTTTCACATCCTTTTATATACTTGTCACATATCCACAATGTAATACTAGTATAGTTATTTAGAGTCTTCCCCGTCAACTACGTCTAGCACTAGGTAAAGCCCCGTTGGTCGCTCTTAAATACAAATAAAACTAGATCCCCCGTAGGGTTCCAGATACAGTCTTCCCTTCTCTTGGGGTTAAACAATATGGAACAAAGATAAAGGCAGTATTCTCGGTGAACCTCTTCTTAGACTGCTACCCTTAGAAATTGTCAAAGAAACTCTAACTCCCCAGAGATGATCTTTTCTCCGTGAATGGCATCTCTTGAGTTTCTTCCAAATTCTCGAACTTTCCTGGAATGATCTCTTCTCTGTGAATTGTATTTCTTGAACTTCTCTTGGTTTGGGGACCCACAGGCTTCCTAAAAGCATCCCCGCCTTCTCTTGGGTGTTGTACAAGGACTATTCAGCTTCTTAGAAGTTCTCATGCCTTCTCTTGGGCTTAATACAAGGACCCTGATGACCTCTTAAAGGTATAAGACAAAACTTAGTCATCCTTTGCTAGAGCGGTCTGTCCCGCGTCACAAGCTCCGGACATTTTAGGGTTGATACTCATCCCTTAATGCCCGCGCCTCCTCTTGGCATTGTACAAAAGATAACACTCTAGACTTGGACAATCTAAACCTCTTGAGTCTCAAAGACATTCTCAAGTTCCTTTCAAACATAGGAAAAAACACCGATCACCCTGGATCAATCTCCAGCCTAAAACTGGTCTCTCTCATGAGAGTTCCCCACACTTGGACACGCTTTAGGATCTTAATAATTCTCAGCAGTAAGACAGCCTCCTCTTGGGCTTTGTACAAATGATTCTCCCTAGCGGAGATAACCTTTTCAGACTCTCTTGTTGAGTCAACCACTTTTAGCCTCCGTCTTGGGCTTTGTACAAGACAGATATTAACACTCTCTTGTTGAGTCTAAAAGATTCTCTTGTTGAGTCAACTTTTAGCCTCCGTCTTGGGCTTTGTACAAGACATATAAAACACTCTCTTGTTGAGTATAAAAGACTCTCTTGTTGAGTCCGTCTCCTTTTAGCCTCAATCTCGGGCTTCGTACGAGACAGCAAATCACTCTCTTGTTGAGTATAAAAGACTCTCTTGTTGAGTCAATCACCCGTTCAAGACTCTCTTGTTGAGTCAACCTTTTTTAGCCTCCGTCTTGGACTTTATACAGGACAGATAAAAGCACTCTCTTGTTGAGTCAAACCGTTCCAGCCTCCATCTTGGGCTTTATACAAGATACATTCTCCCCAACGGAGTCAAAATTCCTTTTAGCCTCAATCTTGGGCTTTGTACAAGACAAAAAGAACATTTCCCCCGAAAAAGTCAAACTTTTAGCCTCCTCTTAAGCTTTGTATAAAGAAACCCCTGGTTGAGTCAATCAACCTTTTAGCATCAAATTTGGGCTTCGCTCACAGCATACAAACATCAACAATTCCTCTTTAGAGATGGCAAATTCTCTCTCAGCCAAAACCCTTTAGCTTCACATCTTAAGCTTTGAACAAGATACAAACCACCTTTAGCTTCTTGTCTTGGGCTTTGAACAAGACACCAAAACAATCTCTTTCCTCCCATAGAATAGGAGGAACTATGATCGCTCTGATTTCCCTGTTTCATTAAACGGGAATACGTAGGCATAAGATTGCAAAATCATAGCGAGCATACTAATCAAAAGTTTAGGTCCAGTACCTTACCCAAAGCATAAACAAAACTCACTCTCCCAGTTATACTTTCCCAAGAAACTTTCCCAACCCATCAGTAGATAAACACTATCAATTACAAAGCAAGACCTAAAAGCTAACATCCTGTGGATAACCACATATAGGATGGGTAATTGACAACTACCCATTGTATAACCTGACCCCGGACCCCCAATCTCTTTTAAAGCGTTTGTTCAGTTAAACATTCGCGTGCAAGGTTAGTTTTAGATACCTTCCCTTTCCCTTCCAGATTCACGGGATAAATAAGAAATCAGAAAGTAGCACCCTTTCTCCACGAGGAGAAACCCCAAGCAGTATCTCAACAAAACATAAGATTCTTCTGGTGGTCGAATCAGCACCTTATAGACTAAGGCTCTCCGAGGATACCAAAGCAGTATCTCAACAAAACACGAGATTCTTTGGGTAATCAAAGCAGCACCTTATAGACTAAGGTTCTTCGAGGATACCAAAGAAGTATCTCATAAAAACACGAGATTCTTCGGGTAGTCGAAGCACCACTTTATAGACTAAGGCTCTCCGAGGATACCAAAGCGGTTTCTCAGTAAAACACGAGATTCTTCGGGTAGTCGAAGCAACACCTTATAGACTAACGCTCTCCAAAGATACCAAAGCAGGATCTCAATAAAACACAAGATTCTCTGAGTGGTCAAAGCAGCACCTTATAGACTAAGGCTCTCCGAGAATACCAAAGCATTATCTCAACAAAACACGAGATTCTTTGGGTGATCAAAATAGCACCTTATAGACTAAGGCTCTTCGAGGATACCAAAGTAGTATCTCAATAAAACATGAGATTCTTTGGTTGATCGAAGCAGCACCTTATAGACTAAGTGTAGCGAGCGATTTTTGTCTGTGACGCAACCACCTTATCGCTGGGTTTTCCTCACCGCAATGGTAGGAGGGGGGTGCTACTTTTTGATTTCTTATTTATCCCATGAAGCTGGAAGGGAAAGGGAAGTTATCTAAAACTAACCTTGCACGCGATTGTTTAACTGAACAAACGCTAAAAGAGATTGGGGGTCCGGGGTCAGGTTATACAATGGGGAGTTGTCAGTTACCCATCCTATATGTGGTTATCCACATGATATTAGCATTAGGTTTCGCTTTGTACTTGATGGTGTTTATCTGGTAATGGGTTGGGAAAGTTTCTTGGGAAAGTATGACAGGGAGAGTGAGTTTTGTTTTCTATGGAAAATGACGATGATGATGATGATGGCTAAGGTATGAAACCTAAAGTTTTGATTGATATGAAGGTACTGGACCTAGAGTTTTTTATTAGTATGCTCGCTAAGATTTCGCAATCATATGCCTACGTATTCCCGTTTAAACGAAACAGGGAAATCAGAGCAATCGTAGTTCCTCCTATTCTAAGGGAGGAAAGAGATGTTTTGGTGTCTTATTCAAAGCCCAAGATTGAAGCTAAAAGGTTTATTTGTGTCTTGTTCAAAGCCCAAGATTTAAGCTAAAAGGTTTGTTCGAGAGAGAATTTGTCATCTCTAAAGGGAGATGTTGATTTTTGTGTGCCTTGATTAAAGCCCAAGGTTGAAGCTAAGAGGTTGATTGACTCCACTGGGGAAGTCCTTATACAAAGCCTAAGAGGAGGTTGGAAATGACCGACTCAACAAGAGAGTGTTTATATATGTCTTGTACAAAGCCCAAGATTGAGGCTAAAAAGAGTCTGACTCTATGGGGATATCATTATACAAAGCCTAAGAGGAGACTAAAAGTTTGACTTTTCCGGGGAAAATGTTCTATCTGTCTTGTATAAAGCCCAAGATTGAGGCTAAAAGGGGTTTTTTTACTTACTCTGGTGAGGATATTTTAGGTGTCTTGTACTAAGCCCAAGACGGAGGCTGAAATGAGTTTAACTCTGCTTGGGAAATTATTCCTCAATTCCTAAAAGAAGGCTGGGAGGAAGTGACTCTGCTGGGGAAGATATTTGTCCCAAGCTTAATAGGTTGAGATTTATGTCTTGTACAAAGCCCAAGATTGAGGCTAAAAGGGTTTGACTCAACAAGAGAGTGCTTTTATCTGTCCTGTACGAAGCCCATGATTGTGGCTGAACAAGCTGGAGAAATCATTCTACACAGCTTAAGAGGAGGCTGAGAGGATTAACTCAACCAGAGAGTGTTTTTTATCTGTCTTGTACAAAGCCCGAGATAGAGGCTAAAAGGGGTTGACTCAACAAGAGAGTACTGAAAAGTGATTGACTCAACAAGAGAGTTTGTAAGAGTGATTGACTCAACAAGAGAGTCTGAAAAGGTAATTGACTCAACAAGAGAGTCTGAAAGGGTTATCTCCGCAGGGGAGAATCATTTGTACAAAGCCCAAGAGGAGGCTAACTGTGCTGAGGCAAGATCATTATACAAAGCCTAAGAGGAGGCTATCTTCTGCCGGGGATTATTGAGATCCCGAGGCAGGTCCAAATTGGGAATCAACTCTTGCTGGGGATTACAGAAGAGTTGAGATGTCAGATACCTTGAGGTTCTGATTTGAGATAGTGTTATACTGATGATAACTGACCCTGGCTGGGGTTTTAGGAGAGAGATTGGGTTTTAAAGCCCACAAGTTTTAACTCTGCTGGAGGTTGATCAGGTGATCAGGGTTTCTTCCTATGTTTTGTAGGGAACTTGAGAATGTCTTTGAGACTCAAGGGAATTTAGATTGTCCAAGTCTACTGGTGTGGAAGAGTTTTATCTTTTGTATGATGCCTCCAGAGGAGGCGGATGTTTTAAGGGATGAGAATCAACCCTAAATCCGAAGTTCGACGCTGGAAAGACCGTTCTAGCAAAGGATGACTAAGTTCTGTCTTATACCTTTAAGAGGTCATCAGGGTCCTTGTATTAAGCCCAAGAGAAGGCATGAGAACTTCTAGGAAGCCGAAGGGTCCTTGTACAAAGCCCAAGAGGAAGCGGGGATGTTTTTAGGAAGCCTGTGGGTCACAAACCAAGAAAAGTTCAAGAAATGCTATTCACCGAGAATAGATCATTTAGTGAAAGTTCTGAGGTAGATGTTATTCACCGAGAATAGATCAACTCTGGGGAGTAGAATTTCTTTGACAATTTCTAGTGTGACAGTCTGAGAAAAGGTTCACGAAGAATACTGTCTTTCTCTTTATTCCATATTATTTAAGCCCAAGAGAAGGCAAGATTGTATCTGGAAATCCTATGGGGATCTAGTTTTGACTGTATTTAAGAGCGACCAACGTGGCTTTACCTAGTTCTAGACCTAGTTACCGGGGAAAACTCTAAATAACTATACTAGTATATATACAGTTGATATATGACGAGTATCTAAAAGGATATGAAAGAAATACTTACAGTGTGCAATGTAGCGGCAAAATCGTGAGTGTAAGCTATTGATTAACTTAACTCGAAAAGCAAGAGTCGCCACCGCACTTTTATTTTATCCAAAAAGGAAAGGAAAAAGAGCGAACAAAACCTACACAAGCTCTAAACAAGAACAAGTGAAGAGAGTCCGGGTAAGGGGGTTGGTTACGCAATGGGAAGGTGTTAGCACCCAAAACGTCTATAGTACTCTATAGGAACCCTTTGAAATATCTACCGCTTTTGGTCTGAAAAGGTTTGCTTGAAAAGTGATTGAGGAGATGAGAAGAGAAATTGTTTTTAAGATTTTTGTGTTTGAAGAGACTCGTCGTCTCATGCCTACGTACCCACGATGTGCAATGTAGGATCAAAACCCCATAGTTCGTGGTACAAAGAATGAAATTTGTTTGTTTTGGTTGATTTTAAATGTGAAGACAAGTCGTCATTTCCAAGCGAATAATTCCGCTTAAAGAAATGAATCATGTCTAAACTTATGAAAAAGTATAAACGAAAAAGTGCACGAGGGCACAAAAAGAGAGTGATGAGTTTGATGTTTTTTAAGGTCTTTTGAAAAAGGTGTCAATATGCTTATGTAGTTTAGCATTTGTTAAGAAATGAAAGGAAAAAAGTAAAATCAACTTGACAAAGTCAAGGTTTGATTATGAAAGAAGTGAAAGTTTGAAATCAAGAATGTTTTGAAAAAGGGAGAGAGTTTTGAAAATTGAAGAATGGGGTGGAGAATAAGTGACTATCCTAAAGCATAAAGTAAAAGTTAAGGATAAGAAACATCTAACCACAAAATCAAGCTTCGAAGTCTTCGAACCATAATTCCAAAGCAAAGGGAGAAAGGTCCTAAGTCTAAGTCCAAGGTTCCAAGAATTACATTGGATGTCCAAGGACTAGGTGTAAAACTCCATGTCCATTGCATAGGATAGTAACCATAGTCCAAGATTAGAAGCACAAGTTTTTTAGAGGTTTTGAACTTTATTAATGTTTTTAGTCCAAGTGGACAAAGAGAAAAAGGCATAAGCATAAACATGTGTCCAACAGACAAAGGAACAAATTGCGGAAGCATAAACATGATATGAAATGATAAAAATGAAGCATAAAAGTAAAAGAGATAAGGAGCGAGAAGGAATTGTAAATGATTAGTACAATAGTAATGTTAGTAAGTTAATGATTAGTTGTTAGAGTTAGTGATCAATAATAATTGAATAATTGCATTTAGGTCAAGATTAATGAGAACTCATTAGAGGATTGATAAGGTCAAAGCCTCCTAACAACAAGTTTCATAAGTTTTGAACCAAAAGACAAATAATCAATATTCTTGATCTTTTTCCGATGCGGGACAAATATTGCGCTATGTTAAGCAATCGCCGAGTAATTTACGGAGTAATTACCCTACAATGAGGCCGGTCAATATCTCTTTGTGCTAATGCATGCTAGATGAACGATATGTAAATCGTCATCCGAAAGCAAGACCGCACGAAAAGATAAATGGTAACGATCTAGTCTTGATCGAAATTCGACAAAGGAATTCCAAGATCAATTAGACTTTCATCGATCAAAAAGAAAAAGAATTAAGATGAAGAGAAGTGGATCTAACATGTTATGATCCATCAACAACCAACAAAAATGAAATAAAATGAGAATTCAAAATAAAAATCAAGAAATAAGATATTTACATGATTTTTTTTAAAAGATTGTTTCAATCCAAGTAAACAAAGGTCATAAAAAATTAAGACCAAAAATAGAGTATTAATGAGAATTAATCTCAAAAAATAAAAGAAAAAAAAATTAGAAGAGGATTTTAAAAGAAAAAAAAAACAATAAAATAGGAGGGACGTTTAAAGAGAGAATGGTGGTGGTGATAGTATAGTGATTAAAAAAATGAAACAGGCCTGGCCCGATAGCAATACAATGACTTCTTTTAAAAAACAAAGAGAAAGAAAACTCTGATAGTCTTCTTCTTCTTCATCATGCGGCGGTACATTGTTCCTCTTCTCCTTCATTCTCTGTTTCAATTTTTTTTTCAAATCTCACCAAAAAGAGCATTGAATCACGTATCAAGCAATAGTTTAATAACAAAACTCAAATGGAGTCAACCAAAGCAATCACGGATCTGCTAGATCGGAGATTTTACCGAAAATGCTACGGTTTGTTACGGCGAGGATGAGAAGTGCGCGAACGATAATGACGGATTTGCGATTCTGAGCTTGTTTATCGCGCTGGAAATGGAAGTGATGTAGTTGTTGTTTGCTGACGTTGATGCGAACGATGAGTTATGAACTGAAACACTGTGAGTTTGTTATTGCACGTAGCGTTCTCGATCGAGTGGAGTTTTTGAGAATTTCTGATGCTTCTGTGAGTTGCTAGTGTGATGAATTGGCAGGTGTTTTGTTGTGTGAGTGTTTGTTGATATTATTGCAGGTCTGCGTGGTTGAAAGTGATGAATTATTGCTTGCAATTTTGCAGGCTGTAGAATTAGGAAGATAGAGGGTTTGAAGGTTGATTGAAGCTATGAATTGAGTAGATTGAAACTTGGAGTTTTTTCTGCAGTAATTCAATATGCTATCCAAGCTTGAAAAATCAATGAGGAGAGGCATCTACTTATAGCATTTGAGGTGAGTGAAATTTGATTTTCTGAAATTTTTCTGTTGCCGTTTTGAATCCGTATCTCTGCGTTTCAATTTGATGTTGCATCGTGTGAGTTTTGATGTCGTTTTGGTGCGTCATGTGCATAATTTTTTTTTGCGAGGTGGTTGCAGCATTTTGATGTGCACGTGCTGCGTTTTAACTTGTTAGCAGGTCCTTTTGAATGTCATTTCAGCTGCTTGTGGCTGTTGCGTGATGTGAAATAAGTGTTTCTGTTGCAGCTTGAAAAGGTTTGCGGCTTGATGAAAATTCACGGCTTGGCTGGGCATTGTATGGCTTGCACTTTGTGAAATTATCGTAGTAGTATGAGCTTTATGAAGCTTGTAGTTGTATTTGGAAGCATGGAGAAGTAGCTTGCGGGACTTGGTGTATGATGGCTGGACCGTGTGGCTTGGAAACAGCTGCGCATTGGCTTTGTGTGCAGTGTGAATTCATCTGCATTTTTTCTTTTTTCAATTTTTGTTTTTATTGATAGAATGGGCTAATGTAATATGGGCTTTAAATGTAACTTTGTAATTTCTTGGCCCTTTTAGTAATATAGATTAAAATGGAAATTGGTGTGAATAAATGGGTAGTTAGAAATTTATTGGACATTGGATATTTAGAAAAATGGTTTTTGAATAAAAAAAAATAGAATATGGATAAAATGAAATTGGTTTTAAAAAATGGATAAAGAATGTATATTGAATTGAATTTTAGAAATGGATATGGGTTAAACATAAATGAAGTGGATAATTGGAAAATAATGGATGGAAATTGGATAGATGAAAATGGATAATTGGTTTAGAAGATTGAAGTGGGTAATTGGATATGGATCTATGGAGATGAAAATAGTTTAGTAGATGGATAACCAAAATGGAAATGGATATGGATCATGGATTGCAAATCTTTATTTTTTTTTTAGCCCAACCAATCTTGACTCTTTTTTTTCGCAAGCCTCTGATAAAATGAACACAGATGGTGAAACCAATCCTGAACCATTGAATGCCTTGCAACTTAAGCAACGACCAAATGAATCATCCGAAACTTTCCATAATTCTCTGATAAGGTGCACATAACTACCACTGAATAAGCCACAACTGAACAACAACCATTTGAATCTGATGAATATCGCCACACCATAACTTGATAACCTGATGAATCTCAACACAAAACATCTTGACTTTGAATAGTCACTGCTTGAGAAATAAACCACTGGCACAAATAACTTGCACTTGAAGTAATTGCTTGATAGTTTGACCAAGATTCGGTCAAACATACATCTAAACTGGATCAAAGCTGAACAACCATACTTAATTTGAAATCATGCCTTGCTTGGACAACCTGCACAACACACAGAGAGAGAAACAAGCAATTTTTTGTATTTTGGTTAGGGGTTATTAAACAGAAACAAGTAATAATAATAATATACAGATGCTCAGTAGAAACAAAGATTGGGATCTAGTTTGTGGCATGAGATGCAAATGAAATGTGCGAAATCTTAGCGGTAAAAATTAGGGTCTTACACGCAGCTTCCCATAATACAGTTATATATATATTAAAGCATGTAAATGAAAGCAGATAAAAACTTACAGGCGAGCAAGCTTCCATGCTGTTTCGTTAGTTGTTCAAAGAAATTAAAGAAATTTTTTATAACAACATGTATATTTGAATCTAAATCAAAAGAGAAGTTATTTTTTAAAGAATTGTTGGGGCTTATACTCAAGGAGAGGCCCAAGGTTTAACAGTGATTGCACCATTATTTTGTGAACTGTGCTGGGACTTATACAATGCTTGAGGCCCAAAAAGGTTTTCTGTACAAAGGGATGGGTCTTACAACTCAAGGAGAGGCCCAAAAAGTGTTTTGAATAAGAAAGATGGGACTTACAACACGAGGGGAGGCCCAGATGATTTGATTTTGAATCTGCGATCACGCTGAGATTTTTGAAAATGTAGTGGAACTTATACAATGTCTGAGGCCCAAGTTATTTTGGTTTCAAAAAGGGATTGGGTCTTACACTCTATTAGAGGCCCAAAAAGATTTTGAAAAAGATTGATGACGGTGAAATCAATCAAAACCCTAATTTTGTTAAAAATGGAATTAATTTTGATTAAAAATTAATAAAATCATTGAAAACATGTGAGAAATGAGTTGTGATTTTGGGTCAATGTTTCAAAAATCATGTTTTTATCCACAAAATGATTAAAACCCAATTAAGTTTGGTAAATCAAGAAAAAGAAATTTTTTAAAATGTTAAAAAACAAATAAAAATTAATTCTTTGGAAAAATATCAACTATATGAAATAAATAATATTTTTGGGACATTTTTGTAAAATAAAATATTTTAACATTTTTTTTAATTTTGAAAAAAAAAATCAACTCAAAATCATTAAAATTCAGAGAGAACTTAATTTTTTAATCAATTAAATAAAATAATAAAAATTCAAAAATTCAAAAGTTTGAAAAAGGGCGCCAAGAACACCTTGTTCTTACCCGCGTGCCCTGTTTTTGTCTGATTTGCATTTTCTCATCAATCTCACTGAATACTTGACAAAATCACACAATCCACATATCACTCTGCTCGTTTTCAACTCACGATCTTGTCTATGGTCTTTAATTTCATTTATTTTAAGTATGGAATGAGAAATCAAAGTGAAATCTCAAGAACCCTAATTTCTGCATGAAGGCTAAGAAATTCCATACATGATTCATACAAAGCAATCAATTAAGGGGAAACACTCCATACATGATTATGAACATATGGCAAAATTATTGTGCGAGGAAATATGCATGAATCATGAGATTACCAAGTTTAGGCTTACTTGAATGTCGTGGCAGCAAGAGCAATTTAATTTTTGAGTTGGAGGTGTTACAGATGAGTTGTGATGATCTAAATAGTTTCCTTAGGTGCTATGGAGTGTGTCTGAATGCTTGGAGTGGATTGAATTGAGCTAGAACTTGATTTGGCACCTCAACTGCAAATCTGTTAAAAGCTTGTGCAGATGGCTGGTGATTTTGAGAAATTGATGTTCCAAATGTTATGTGAGGGTTTAGATCACTTCTATATGTTATATGTGAGGCGTGTGTGTGATTGGTTTGGTTGGAATTGCTCTCAAACTCAAAACCCGATAGTGACTTGAGTTAGAAGGAAAAATTGGAGTGAAAGAGGTGATTTTGAGGAAAGCATCAGTTTGGGTGCTTTGGTATACTCAAACTGATCACAAATGAAGTCTATTTATAGTGCAACAAGTTTGTTTTGGCTGTAATAGTGTATGGCAACTGGTACAGGTCTGTGGCCAATTGTGATCAAATGGAATCTCAAGTTTTCTCTAGCCATTAACTTGAGGTTAGAGCACAGGCCTAAGGTTCTTTGGTTCAAGGATAAGTCTTGACTGAACTTGGATAACATTGTCTTGATGAATGCCACCTCTATGCATCAGTTAAATGCTTTGAAACAAAATTGAATATTTGAAGCATTTTGAATTTAGGAGTGTCATGCCTAAACATAGCTCCATTGACTTGTGAGGCTGGTAGATCAGTGTTTGTCCCTTGGTTGTTCCCCCTTGAGGTGTGCAGATGGATAACCATGCTTTTTGTTGCACAATTTGATCAAATCGAGCCCTTATGCACAAATCTGCCTTGCCAAGATAGTTTGCAGGAAGGCATATTGCAGCTATCATAACTCCTAGCCCAGGTGGAGTTTTCTCATGTTTTTGGGCTCATTGGAAAACCCTCATATGATACAACACATGTGTGATCATAGTTTGTCTTGAAACTATTTGGATCCAATTGAAAAATCATCATGAACATTGATGTTCAAGACTGCCAACTTAGGCAGATTTTCACTAAGTGTTGGAAAAGTGTCATTTTCATGTTTTTTGCCATTTTGATCACTCCATAACTAAAAATCCATGAGGAATTGGAATGAGCTGTAGTTGAAGCTTTTGTAGAGTGTAATGAGAGCTACAAATCCAGCTTTGGACCAGCCAAAATGGTTGCTTGGATCTCAAGTTATGATCCTTGGAAGTTTGTACCCTAGCCACTTTATTCCATAACTTAGAAAAATTCTAAGTTTTTTATGGTTACCCCTTTTACAAGTTAACTCATTTTCTTTGGTTTTTCTTGATGGATGATGATTCAAATCACATATTAACATTGTTTTAGGGTTAAGGCACCTTGTTTGACCAAAAAATCAAAAATTCAAACTTTGACTTTTTGTACAGTTGACTTTTTCAGCAGATTAAATTTAAACTGCGGTATCCTTTGTGAAATCAAGCCCTTGACCAAAATCAAACCTAATGGATGGACTCCATAGGTGATATAGGGTGTATTGAATCATGTCCCAAGGTTTGGGAGCATGTCTTGGTCAAAAGTCAAAGGTACAGTTGACTTTTTCCTCGAAACCCTAATTGTGGTCCTGATGAAATTGAAACTTGTGGATCAAGCTTCCTAGGTTAATCCATTGTTGCAAATGGATCAAAGTAGTAGATTGGAGACCCTTAAATCATGTCCTGAGGTCTTGGCTCATGCTTTGTCCCAAAAATCAACATAGGGGTGAATTAGGTCAAGAAACCCTAATTCCTGATTTTTTTTGGGTAAATGCATCCCTGAGGTTAAGTTGACTTGATGATTGGGTCCATGAGGTCCCTTAGAGTATCTTGCGTTGTGCTTTGAAGCTTTGGCTCATGCCCATATAAAAATTTCCATCTGGAGGCCTTAGTCGACCAAAACCCTAATTTGGTGACACTGGCGATCTTAAGGCTTGATCCACTTGGAATGTTGCAACCTTGTGCTTGATCCTTGATGTGGGAGTCCTCTTGATTCTCTTTTTGATGTTTAAAGAGGTTAGACAAGTTGAAGATCATGTCATTTCTTGATTGATCCTTTGTCTAAGTGCTCTGAGAGGGCTCAAAACCCTAATCTTTGATGGTAGAGAATGCCTAACAATTCCTGAGGAGATTGAGGAGACATATAGGTACATCCATATTGTGATGATGATTTTCACAATGATGGGAAATCTTGGAGGTCAAAATTTGGGGTATGACACTAAGGTTTTTCGAAGATAGCAAAGCAGTATCTCAATAAAACACTAGATTATTTGGGTGATTGAAGCAGTACCTTATAGACGAAGGTTCTTCGAGGATACCAAAGCAGTATCTCAACAACAAACGAGATTCTTCGGGTGGTCGAAGAAGCACCTTATAGACTAAGGCTCTCTGAGGATAACAAAGTAGTATCTCAACGAAACACGAGATTCTTCGGGTAGTCGAAGCAGCACCTTATAGACTAAGGCTCTCCGAGGATACCAAAGCAGTATCTCAACAAAACACGAGATTCTTCGGGTGGTTGAAGCAGCACCTTATAGACTAAGGCTCTCCGTGGATACCAAAGCAATATCTCAACAAAACACGAGATTCTTCGGGTGGTCGAAGCAGCACCTTATACACTAAGGCTCTCCAATGATACCAAAGCAGTATCTCAATAAAACACGAGATTCATTGGGTGGTCGGAGCATCTCCTTATAGACTAAGGCTCCCCGAGGATACCAAAGCAGTATCTCAATAAAACACGAAATTCTTTGGGTGGTCAAAGCAAAAAGTCATAGACTAAGGCTCTCCAAAAATACCAAAGCAGTATCTCAACAAAACACAAGATTCTTCGGGTGGTCGAAGCAGCACCTTATAGACAAAGGCTCTCCGAGAATACGAAAGCAGTATCTCAACAAAACGCCAGATTCTTAGGGTGGTCGAAGCAGCACCTTATAGACTAAGGCTCTCCAAGGATACCAAAGCAGTATCTCAATAAAACACCAGATTCTTCGGGTGGTCGAAGCAGCACCTTACAGACTAAGGCTCTCCGAGGATACAAAAGTAGTATCTCAATAAAACACGAGATTCTTAGGGTGGTCAAAGTAGAACCATATAGACTAAGGCTATCCGAGGATACCAAAGAAGTATCTCATCAAAACGCGAGATTCTTCGGGTGGTCGTAGGAGCACCTTATAGACTAAGGCTCTCCAAGGATACCAAAGCAGTATCTCAACAAAACACAGGATTCTTTGGGTGGTCGATGCAGCACCTTATAGACTAAGGCTCTTCGAGGATACCAAAGCAGTATCTCAACAAAACACGAGACTCTTTGGGTGGTCGAAGCAGCACCTTATAGACTAAGGCTCTCCGAGGATACCAAAGCAGTATCTCAACAAAACACGAGATTCTTAGGGTGGTCGAAGTAGCACCTTATAGACTAAGGCTCTCTGAGGATACCAAAGCAGTATCTCAACAAAACACGAGATTCTTCGAATGGTCAAAGCAGCCTCAAATAGACTAAGGCTCTCCGAGGATACTAAAGCATTATCTCAACAAAACACGAGATTCTTCGGGTGGTCAAAGCAACACCTTTTAGACTAAGGCTCTTCGATGATACCAAAGCAATATCTCAATAAAATTCGAGATTCTTTGGGTGGTCTAAGTAGCTCCTTATAGACTATGGCTCTCCGAGGATACCAAAACAGTATCCCAACAAAACACGAGATTCTTCGGGTGGTCGAAGTAGCACCTTATAGACTAAGGTTCTCTGAGGATACCAAAGCAGTATCTCAAAAAAACACGAGATTCTTCAGGTGGTCGAAGCAGCACCTTATAGACTAAGGCTCTCCGAGGATACCAAAGTCGTATCTCAACAAAACACGAGATTCTTCGGGTGGTCGAAGAAGAACCTTATAGACTAAGGCTCTTCGAGGATACCAAAACGGTCTCAACAAAATACGAGATTTTTCTGGTGGTCGAAGCAGCACCTTATAGACTAAGGCTCTCCGAGGATACCAAAGTAGTATCTCAATAAAACACGAGATTCTTCGGGTGGTCGAAGCAGCACCATATAGGTTAAGGCTCTCCGAGGATACCAAAGAAGTATCTCAACAAAACTCGAGATTCTTCGGGTGGTCGAAGCAGTACCTTATAGACTAAGGCTCTCCAAGGATACCAAAGCAGTATCTCAACAAAACAAGAGATTCTTTAGGTGGTCGGAGCAGCACCTTTTAGACTAAGGCTCTCCGAGGATACCAAAACAGTATCTCAACAAAACACGAAATTCTTCGAGTGGTCGAAGCACCACCTTATAGACTAAGGCTCTCCGAGGATCCAAAGCAATATCTCAACAAATCAAGAGATTCTTTGGGTGGTTGATGCAACACATTATAAACTATGGCTCTCTGAGGATACCAAAGCAGTATCTCAATAAACGAGATTCTTCGGGTGGTCGAAGCAGCACCTTATAGACTAAGACTCTCCAAGGATACCAAAGCAGTATCTCAACAAAACACAAGATTCTTTGGGTGGTCAAAGCAGTACCTTATAGACTAAGGCTCTCCGAGGATACCAAAGCAGTATCTCAACAAAACACGAGATTCTTCGGGTGGTCGAAGCAGCACCTTATAGACTAAGGCTCTCCGATGATACCAAAGCAGTATCTCAAGACAAATGGGCATGAGACTTCCTAGCCCATACGAAGCAGTACCTTATGAATTAAGGCTCTTCGAGGATACTATAACAGTATCTCAGCAAAACATGAGACTCTTTGGGTTGAACGAAACAGTTCCTTATAAACTAAGGCTCTCCGAGGATTCCAAAGCAGTATCTCAAGATAAATGGGCATGAGACTTCATAGACCATACGAAGCTTTACCTTATGAATTAAGGCTCTCTGAGGATACTATAACAGTATCTCAACAAAGATAGGAGAATCCCTAAGTCATGCGAAGCAGTACCTTACCAATTAAGGCTCTCCGCGAACATTAAAGCAGTTTCTCAAAGAAAAAAATGAGATTCTCTGAACTGGACAAAGCAGTACCTTATAGTTTAAGGCTCTTTGGGGATTTCTAGAGCAATATCTCGAGCAAAAAATCTACTGGGGGAAATAATTTAAGCAAAAACTCCTTTCGGGGGAAATGTGCTAGCAAAGTTCTGCTGGGGAAAAGCTCATAAGAAACTTTTTAGGATAACCTCTTCTTTAGGAGAAACAAAACAAAAATGTTGGGGACTATCATTATTAACTGCAGGGTTGAAGAATGACTTGCTGGGGAATAGAATTCCATGAGCACGCACGGGGTATTAACTCTTTTCAGAGGAATATTGTTGACTTTGGAGGAGGACCGGTCGGGATGCTCGTTAATTTGTTCTTGGATCCTGTTATGCCATGTATAATATGATGCTCCACCTGGATGGAAATGCCATGCATTGCATAATGCATGGATATGCATACGATGATGCAACTGTTGGGGATTATAATGCAAGTATGAATGCATAATACTAGTGGATAAAGCTTCTTAAAAGAAAGGCTATGCATAGATATGTTATTGCTTGATACGATTGAGTATAATGCTATTCCTGCATGCCATGCATGTGACAATGCAAATGATTGGATATGCTGGGGATAGGTTTCCCTTGTCGAGGATGAGAGCCTTTTGGTCACCACTAGGGATTAGATTTGGTAATTGCCGAATGAAATTGGACTTTGGTTATTTTGTGTTTGCCAATAAATTGGACTTTTGCTTTTGTTCTGGTTGCCAATGGGATTTGGACTTTTAGGTTTAATGAGGATGCCAACAAGGGTGGACTTTTAGTGGTTGCCAATGAAAACTGGACTTTGAAGGGTGAACTTGAAGGTGCCAAAAAGAGTGTACTTTTGGGTATTTGCCAATAAAGGATTGGACTTTCAGGTTTTATGAGGATGTTGTAGGCTCTTAATTTTGACGCCTGGATTTTGTTCAGGAGATTATAAGTTTGAGATTTTCCAGGACATTTCGACGGAAGTTCAGTTTTTGGTGAAAGAAGGTTTGTCGAAAACACGAGTTCAGTTGGAATGGGATAGTTAAATATTTTTCTAAGTGTTGGAGATGTTCGACATAATATTATGAATAATGGTCTTCGACGGGTATTTTGAAATTTAAATTTAGGAGGGAACTTCTATTTTAAAACAAGACACGTGGAATGCATCTAAAGGGACGAATGCATGCAGATTGCCATTTGTCGCCTTTAGGAGAAATAGCTGTTGTTGACGGTTATTTTGATTGTATATAAATAGGGAGTCATAGTGTTAGATTTCCGTGTGTATTATTCAATTTGTACAAGTTACTCAGAAATTACTCAAAGTATCCGCGTGTAGAGAAACGAGTTTTGTGAGAATGTACGTGATGTAAACACCATTTTCCATTTCAATGCAGTTTCTTTAAGTCTTTCTATTAAAAGTTCATCTTTTACTTCGTGCAAGTTACTTTTTCTGCATTTCATTTAGTCTTTACCCTTTTTAGCCTTTATGACTCAAAGTCCTTACGCATGTTTTTATTAAAAGTCCCTTTAATTTCACGCAAGTTACATTCATGCCTTTACCAGACCCTTCGATTTTAACCTTTTTCTCAAAGTCTTTTACCTTTCAGTCACTTTAAATTTCTTAAAGAACGCCTTTTTCCGTTCCTTTACATAATCGAAGTATAGAAGTTTACACAAGAAATCAACTTAGCATATGTCTTAGGATTTGTGTGGTCAATCCTGCAAGTTACTCAGTTTTATATGAAATTGATAGACCAGCGGTTGTTTACCATTTTTACCAGTAAACAAATTGGCACACCCAGTGGGACAGTGCTAAGTAACATTTTTAGAAAACTTCGAATTCCATGATTTGAATATCCTTTTTATGTCACGTACTTCATTGTATGTTATTAAGGAGTGGAAAGCTAGCCACCACAAATGAAGAAAGACCAAAAAGAAAATATACGAGGAAAATGGCAAGTACTAATCAGCCAAGTAGTTCAAATCCTCAAAATACATCTGGTGTCAATGTAGAACCAACTCCTGTGTCTTCGACTAGGGGACCAACTGTTCTTGCGTCTGCATCCGAAACTATGCCTTTTATGGCTAGTTTGACACCAACGCATTCCATTCCCTATACTGAACCAGTATTGACTTATGTGGGGCTAAGGGGACCCCCAGTAACTCCTCCTCCTATTAGGACATCCACTTATCGACCGTTCCCACCACCAGGTTTTTCAATGCCCTTAAATGGTCGAGAGCAGCCTTATGGGATGCCAACTTCCATGATGATGAATTTACAAAATGCACCCCCAGTGTATTCTGAACCCTTAATGACATCACCTTTACAAGGGTCAGGGTCTGGGGTAAATATGGGTTGAGACCAATCCTTAGGAGTAGGATATTCAACCCAAGTGCCAGGTTTGACGAATACTACCGCAGCCTATTTAAGGCAGCAAATGGATGAAAGTAGCCACCAAATGGTCCAAATGATGTCTCAAACCATGGGGGAAATCTTTCAGCCTCTAATCCAAAATACTACCTTGACTAATCAGCAAATGGCTACGCAGATGACTCGCCTTGCAGATTTTTTTGGCGTTCCTAATCCTCCTCGACACCCTCAAAGAAAGTACATTGCAGCAAACCATGGGGTGGTACTCGAAGAGGACCCCACTATTAACCAAAATCAACAAAATCCAGGGAATATCCCTCAGGTAAACGCACCAAATCAGGTAGCAGTCGAACTCCCTAGAATTCAACAGCCAGTGCCTGTAGGAGATCAACCAAGGGTGGTTTTGGTGAATAGAAATCAGGATGTTGATGATGTCGTACAACAAGTTTGACGTAACGACATGGCGGCAGATAACAATCTGGCGGCTATGATCGAAAGGATAATGGTCCAAAATGGGGTAAATATGGGCCTGCGAATGCCTAATTACACATCCCCATTGTCAGAATACATTCTCCAGTCGGAGTTACCCCCCAGAACAAAAGTCCCAAAGTTTACTAAGTTCTCAGGGGATACCACTGAATCCACAGTCGAACATGTGGCTCGATACGTGATAGAGGCTGGGGAAATTGCAAATAATGAGAACCTCAGGATAAAATATTCTCCAAGTTCTCTGACGAAGAATGCCTTTACGTGGTTCACAACTTTGCCACCTAATTCGATCCACAATTAGACTCGGTTAGAACGATTGTTTCACGAACAGTTCTATATGGGACAAACTAAGATTAGTTTGAAAGAGTTGGCTAGTATTAAACGTAAATTCACAGAGCCGATTGATGATTACCTAAATTGGTTCTGACTGATCAAAGCTAGATGCTTTACCCAAGTACCAGAGCACGAGTTAGTCGAAATGGCCGCTGGAGGCCTAGATTATTCCATTAGAAAGAAGTTGCATACGCAGTATCTTAGAGATATGGCCCAGTTAGCCGATAGGGTTCGACAGTTAGAACGCCTCAAGGAAGAAAAGGCTAGGGTGAATAAAAACAAGAGAGTGTCTTACGTCGAAGTTAATAACGACAACGAAAAATATCATGATGAACCAGATAGTTTTGATGAAGGCGAGGTCGATCTTGCTGAATTGAAACAAGGTCCACCTTACTCTTGTAGGTTGCTGGCACCTTCGAATGTCGAAACTGAGAAAAATGACAAATTCCCCAAGAAAACTTATACTTTCGACGTCACTAAATGTGACAAAAATTTTGATTTGTTAGTTAAGGATGTTCAGATGATAATGCCTTCTGGTGCTAAATTGCCTCCTTTAGAACAAAGGAAAAAAAGAGGGTTTTGTAAATATCATAATTTCTTGGGCCATAAGACTTCTCAATGTTTCCTTTTCAGGGATTTGGTTCAGAACGCAATTCAGGAAGGAAGGCTGAAGTTTAGAGAGAAGTTCAAAAGTCAAATGAAGATCGATGCAGACCCCCTTACAGTAACTGATGCTTATTATACTGAGCCAACGGAGGTCCATATGCTTGAGGTTGCTGAAGGCCTCAACAATGATGTCAATATGATTGAGATCGCTGATAATTTCAACAATGAACCAGTCATGGCCAGGGTTACTGAAAATCTTGACCAGAAATTCCTAAAGAGCTTGGTTATTGGCTCTGTCAAAATATTCAACAACAACACTACTGATGGTGTCGGGATTTTTGAAGGTGCTGACGAGGGAGTTGCTGCGGATTCCCAGAAGATGCTGGTAACCAAGGAAACTGCTGATGGCTTCATCCAGATGGATAAGGCAATTGAGAAATTGTGCAAGCTTAACATTACTGAGGATGTCGAAATGGAAGTTAACGTGGTGGAAATTTCTGAAGAGGCACCAATGGAAGTCGGCGAGCAACGCCGACAGGAAGAATACAATAAGATGGCCTTCCCAAAAGAGGAAGAAAGTTTGGTTGACTTCATACACATATGTCAACGAAAGGGATCTGAAGTAATGCTTTGCCCCAGGTGCAGCGTTGTGTTCGACAAAAAAGCAGCGCAGAATCTTGAAGGGGTTCGAAAGGCTAAGCAGAAGTGGGAGAAGGCCAACCAAGGCCCCCAAGGTTTCGACCCAATAAGGTCTGAGTCGAAGGCTAGAGCACCAGGAGCACGACCTGCTACCTTCAAGCCATTCGCTGAACTTTCTAACGGCAAATGGGCCAAACCATATGAGGACAGGCAGAAAGGTTAGCAGAAGTGGAAAAAATTTGACGTCAACAAGAGCTCTTCGATCACCTATCGCAAGGAGTTTCAATCCTCCAACAAAACTGCTCACATTTTTGAAAACTATAAAGGGAAGAACCCAATGTCGCGATCTCAATGGAGAAGAGAACAACGTAGAAGGAAGGCTCTCAGGGAGACTCAGTCGAAGGACCAAGGAGTGTCCAGTACTAATGTCCCTACTGATAATAATAGAGGGAATCAAATGAAGATTGCTGAAAAAGTGCCCGTGGGGCGAAAATTATTTTCCTCTCAAGAGGACAAACATGAAAAGACTGTCGAAGATGATGAAGAAATGACAGACAACTTCGATTCTGATTCTGATGCTTCTCTCGACATCATAGTCAATGTGGTGTCTGTAATGCCTAGGGAGTTCGACCAAATTACAGAGGTCGAAGATTTAGACGCTTGCACTGAAGCAGAGATGACAGCACACAAGCCTGTGTGCTACTATATTATGAATAATGGGTGCGTTGAAGAGTGGAACGCCTTCTTCGAGTGACCTACAGAGGCGATGAAAGGCCACATGAAGCCCCTCTACATCACTGGAAAAGTGGAGAACGTACCAGTGAACAAGATATTAGCTGACTGTGGCACACAGTAAACCTGATGCCACATTTCTTATTGAACAAGATTGGCAAGTATGATACTGATACTAAGCTACACAATATGGTTCTTTCAAATTACGAAGGAAAAATTGGCTCTACACTGGGTGTGATACAAGTTGACTTAACAGTTGGGACAATCACTAGGCCTACTGTCTTCATGGTAGTGGAAACAAAAGCCAACTACAATCCGCTCTTAGGACGAGAGTGGATACATGGCATTGGTGTAGTGCCATCCTCGATGCATCAACGAATCACCATCTGGAGGCCAGATGGCATAGTCGAGAACATTGAAGCTGATCAGGGGTATTTTAAAGCACCAATAAATCATGTCGACAGACGTCAATTCAACAAACACTTGGCTCACATTGCCCCTTGTGGCCCATCAGATTTTGAGTTTATCCAAGATGATGAAACATTTTGCTCATTGTACTTACATCTCGTCGATGGTTTTGGTTGGGATAAGGAGGTGCCAGGAGAAAGGCTCTCATGCCTTGGCGAGCCTGCAGTAGACCCCACAGGGTGGGGAAGTGAGTTCAGTGACAATGACTGAGTTCGAAGTATTGAAAAGAATTTTGGCCTATGTGGCTGAAACCAAACTACAAGCGGCTTTGTGGTCCACAAAAAGGGGATCGAGATCAACCAGAATAAGACCAAAGCCATCATGGAAGCGAAAGCGCCATCAACAAAAAAGGAGTTACAATCACTACTGGGCAAGATTAATTTCTTGAGAAGGTTCATATCTAACTTAAGCAGAAAAAAGCAGGCCTTTTCACCATTACTTCGATTCAACAAAGGTGGGTTCGAATGGGGGCAAGATCAGCAGGAAGCCTTTGACAAGATCAAGGAATACCTGAGTCATCCTCCAATTCTTTCACCATCTTGTAGGAATAGAAGTGTGAGATTGTACATAGCTGCATCAGACAAAACCTTAGGGAGCATGTTGGCTCAAGAGGATGAGGATGGTGTCGAACAGGCCATCTACTACCTCAGTAGAGTTTTGAATGATGCAGAAACTAGGTATAATGTAACACCACAATTCCCATCGCGGATAAATAATACATAATTAAATCAGAGTGAATAAAATTTTTTCGACAGAAATAAGGATGCCACATTTGGGAAAAACATAATCCACCTGCTCATAAATTTGATACATAACACAAAATGGAATAAATAATAACAGGAAACTTTTTCCAACAAAAGGAAAGTTCAATTATGGAATAAAGCGGAACGATCCATAATTGACTCGTTTTACAAAATAAGTTGTTTCATAACATCAAAATATGCATACAAGTTATCAAAATATATATATATTCAAGTATATAAACATAAATAACAAAAGCGTTTCCCCCGACTCCCGTGTTACGTATCAGAGCAGACACCAAAGATCTAAGCAAAATAAAGATCTAACTTTTCCACTTGCCTCCACGCCTCTACAGCGGCTAATCTGCACTATGCCCTAAAAAGCATATTCCAGCAGAAGGGTGAGAAATAACAACTAAATCAAGATTGCATAATAATATGTAAACATATAATTCACATATATTATTCAACTCACCCACACACCACATGCTAACACATATAACATACAAAGATATATATATATATATATATATATATATATATATATATATATATATATATATATATATATATATATAAACACACACCAGCACATCACATATATTCATATTCACATATATGACATATATGTCTCACACCAAAATACAACATATATTCATATTCACAGATATGACATATATGTAACACATCAAAAGTGGTTCTTCAAGAACCCACCAATTTCCGTAGGAAACATGGATACATCGCTATGCACCCCACTGGGCTCACGATAATCCTGAACAACATAACATAATAATGCAATGTGACTCAAAGACACAAGTGGCACCAACAAACCATGGTTCATTCAATTGAACCTGATTCTTAATAGAATCCGGATAAATCACATACACTCCCACTGAGCAATGATTTATCTCCATCACAACTTCCAGTAAGAATCACACACTTCAACACACACACAGATAATCACACAAAGCATAATGCAACACAACTATCAACGAATGCAATGAGACACCAACTAGACTCAATGCACGTGGTACCAAAATCGATCCCTGTTTCATGATCACATTTCCCGTCGAAACTCTCGACCATTATTTCATGGTCAAGTATGACCCCTATTTCATGATCACACCAACGACCCCTGTTTCATGGTCACGTACGACCCCTATTTCATGATCACACCAACAACTATGATTACTTACACCCCATCTGGGCACACAATCACGCCAACAACAACGATTCCATCAAGGAATTCGGATAGACGATAACACCCCACTTGGGCACGCCATCCCACAACTATGCACATGTTATGCACCATCAACGACAACATGTAACAACGACTCATGCATACACATAGCATACTCATCTTCATACCAACATCATTTAACAATCAATATGCATTCATCTAAACATACCTCATTGCACCAATGCAACAACTACACATCTTTGCATCATTCAATCATGCATTTCACATTATCACGTCAACATCAACAAAACAAGCACATAACACCTCGATACATGCTCACCATACAACAGCAACAACACAGCATTAAAAATACATTTCACTAGGATTCACGCCACAAGGGCTACCCACAGCAACATAAATATGATATCATACATTGAAATTTATTTATTCAATACTTTTATGCCACAAGGCCAGTATTCAATAACCATATTCTATAGCAAGATTCAACATCATATAAATAGCCTAAAAGCTTCACATTTATATGGTAATAGCATAACACACAACAAAATACCGACCGCACGCATTTTACGCGATAAGAAAATCCGACAGCACGACTATTTCTCAAAAACACGAATTAATTAAATCATCTTTTACCCTCCAACCTATTTTTAATAGAAATAATATCTCATTAACTTTCTAACACTTCGAACGGGGGTCAAAACGGACTTGCAATTCAAAAGATATGAATTTTCCAAGATTTCTCAAAAATAGAATTTTTGGCCTGCGGCCTGCTACGGGTTGCTGCAATTTTTCTCTAAAATCCAACCAAATCAATCATGTTTTATGAAATAAACACATATTCATTCATACCTAACATATAGTAATGATTTGGAACCATAAAACATGAATTCTAACACTTTGGTTTTGATCCCAAATCTCAAACCCCAACATATCAAACAAGTTGTAGTTTCAATCAAATTCAACCAAACATGTGAAAACATACAAGTAAGCATTTCCAACTAATTCCTAACCTCACCCGACTATACTACGCGATTTATACCGAGTTTCAACCTTGAAAACATCAATTTCCACTCAATTTACCATTTATATCAAATGTTGAAACCCTAACATTTTCAACCAAAATCGAACCAAACAAACACATACATATAAATATACAATCGAAATATAATCGGAACTTCTCACCCTTACTCGATTAATCGAAGATCAAGCTTTGATTTGATCGATTTCCTCTTCTCCCCCTTCTTCTCCCTTTTCTTTCTCTTCTTTCTCTTTTCTCCTTTTTTTCTCTATTTCTCTCTTTTCCCTTTTTATAATAAAATATCTATTTTTATAAACATATCTAACCCCTCAAAAGACTATTTTACTCTTTTGCTCAAATATCTCCCGAACGCTCTCAAAATGCGATAAAACATAAACAGCGATGCAAAATATATCAGGAATTAAATGTTAATAAGAAAATATTATCAATTGCAATTATTTTATCTATCAGAGAAATTATCCAATTAACAGGTAAAACTCATTTAATTTACACAATTCACCAAATCCAACAAAATACCACAAAATAACATATAACTTCCACCAGTGGAACTTAAGTGCAAAACATGACATAACCAAAAATCTCACTAACTTCCACCAGTGGAACTTAAGTGCAAAACATGACATAACCAAAAATCTCACTAACTTCCACCAGTGGAACTTAAGTGCAAAATATGACATAACCAAAAATCTCACTAACTTCCACCAGTGGCTGTTAGTTCAAAATGTGACACATTTATGCTACGAAACTCTCAATGCATAAGCATGACGAATTAACATGAAACACAATAAATCACACAATTCACAAAATTTCACATAAATGAAATAAATAAATACGATTAACCAAATCGGGGCGTTACAACTCTCCCCCACTTAGACATTTTCGTCCTCGAAAATATAACTGAGACGAACAACTCTGGATACGACTCTCGCATCCGACTAACCAACTATCATGCCAACAAAAGGCACACCACGAATAACACAACTGACAAACCACCTTACTAACAGCAACTACAACAATGACAAGATGCAATGCCCATACAATGCACTTTACGACTAACTCACGACTCAAAGAATACCCAAGTTACGAACACATAGGTTCACTCTAGAACCAAAACACAACAAGATCGCTCCCCTCACCATAGGTAACACTCCCCTAATTCCCCACATAGGAATTAGCTACACGCACTAGAACCATCACGATGGAAACGAGGCAACAAGAAAAACAAGAACATAAAGTTCCACGACACAACATCATTTCAACAACTTCTACATAACCATAATACCAACATCCTTGTCACACAACATTATTACAACAATGCTATGATTCACCAATCAAACATATAACCAAAACATCCATCTACAGAGTAGCTCATGAATAATATTTAAACCTTTCACCTAACACTTCCATTCTGAAACGTCCAATGGTCTCATCATTCCTACATGTTTCCAATGTTCAACCTATGAACTCTTACAAGTCACCCACGCATATACAAAATGTGCCACATCACACTTTCGATGCGCACTCTGATTACTCGCAACAATCAAATCTACCAATTTCATATCCAACTTCTGACTCTCTCTAATATTCACCAGAAAAATCATAGTTCATTTCTAATATACCTAACCTCACACTCTACTGTGTTATCTCACACACCAGACACAAGTCTCTGAACTGCTCAAATAATTCTAATCCTCTGACCATCAAAACAGACATGTATAAAAACTTTCGACTTAACTCATCAGGCACGACATTAACTTCACCAATAGGATAATTCTAGCTAAAGTCATAACTCATCAGGAATTCCAACCATCCTCGTTGTCTCATACTATATTATTTCTGACCAAATAGGTACTCAATATTCTTGTGATTACTAAACACTTCGAACTCAAAACCGTAAAAATTTTACCTCCAGATTCTCAACACAAAAGTAACCGCAACCATCTTGAAATCATGAATCCTCAATTGTCATAAAGCATAAGCCACGATTTTACCATCTTTCATTAACACACTGATTAAACTCATCATAGACGCATCCCAACACCTCACAAACAGTTTATCAGGATCACGCAGAATCAAAACTGGAGCCGTAGACAAATTCTACTTTAGCCCTCTCAAACTTTCCTCACAATGAACATCCAAAGCAAACGACTTACCCTTTGCAAGTCAACTGAAGTAACGAAAATGCTAACGTGGAAAAGGCTTCCATAACCTCCGGTAATAACCAACTAAAGTCCAAAAAGCTTATTATCACCTTAACCGACTTCGGAGCCTCTCATTGTAGAACTGCATCTACTTCCGATGGATCCATAATAATACCATCATCGAAAATAACATATCCAAGAAAACTAACATTTTTCAACCAAAATTCTCACTTGAACAATTTAGCATAAAAATTCCTTTATTTTCAACACTTGCAACTCGATTCTCAAACACCCTACATACTCTCCTTCTGATTTTGTACAAGGTCGAAGGACTTTGTTCCAACAACGAGGCTGGATATGAAGCCTTAATAGCTGGACTTGAAATTTTCTTAGAATTGGGGGCAACTCGAGTCCAAATAATGGGAGACTGAGAGTTGGTTATAAAGCAAATTACAAAGGAGTACAAATGTGTTAAGGAAAATCTTATCATGTACTTTGTAATAGCCAACAGACTACTAAAGAAATTCGAAGTAGTAAGCATTCGACACATACCTCGACTAGAAAATCAAGTGGCCAAATACTTGGCTCAGATTGCTTATGGGTATAAGGTTTCGAAGGAAAATTTACAAGAGGCAATCGAAGCTAGAGGTAAAGTCATGTCTGTTGGATTATGCCCATCGGATCTAGAAGTAACGAAGCTTGGATATGCTGATGATGAAAATTTTGAGATTTTTGCAATAGACAGCTTGACGAACAAAGACTAGAGGAAGCCTATAATCGAATACTTACAGAATCCAACAGTGTCCACAGAGCGAAAGGTCAGGTATCAAGCTTTAAGTTATGTTCTTCAAGGTAATGAATTATTTAAAAAGACCCTGAGGGAGTCTTACTTAAATACCTTAGTGAATCAGAGGCGTATCTTGCCCTTTCGACTGTCCATAGTGGGGCATGTGGGGCACATCAAGTAGGCCATAAGACGAAGTGGTTATTGTTTCGACAAGGCATGTATTGGCCTACCATGCTAATGGATTGCAGTGACTTCGCCAAGGGCTGCCAGGAATGCCAAGTTCACGCTGGCATACAGCATATCCCTGCAAGTGAGCTGCATTCTATAGTCAAACCATGGCCTTTTAGAGGTTGGGCTTTAGATTTGATTGGAGAGATTCGACCAGCATCCTCCAAGAATCAGACATACATTTTGGTAGGTATTGACTATTTTACGAAGTGGATCGAAGCGATACCTTTACCAAATGTGGATCAAGAAGATGTGATCAAATTCATTTAAAAATATATCATTAATAGGTTTGGAATCCCGAAAACGATTACAACAGATCAAGGATCAGTCTTTACTGGTCAAAAAATGTAGGAGTTTGCTAGAGAAATGGGTTTCAAACTCTTAACCTCTACACCTTATTCTGCTCAGGCTAATGGTCAGGTCGAAGCAGCTAATAAAGTGGTGATTAGTTTGATCAAAAACATATGGGAAAGAAGCCTAGAATTTGGCATAAGACACTGGACTAGATCCTCTGGGCATGTCGAACCTCTCCTAAAGAAGCAACTAACACTACTCCATTTCGATTGACTTTTGGTCATGATGTAGTATTACCTGTTGAGATCTACCTTCAGTCGACAAGAATTCAGAGACATCATGAAATTCCTTTTGAGTCTTATTGGAATATGATGTTATATGAGTTGGTAGATTTGGACGAGGAGAGACTTAACGCTTTGGAATTGTTAAAAAGACAAAAGAAAAGAGTGGAGAAGTCTTACAACAAAAAGGTTAAGGTTAAGACCTTTTCTCCTGGAGATTTAGTTCGGAAGGTAATCCTGCCTATGGATCGAAAGGTCAGAGCCTTGGGCAAGTGGTCCCCAAAGTGGGAGGGCCCGTTTCGAATTACTAAAGTATTTTTAAACGGCGCATATGAAGTTGAAGAATTAGATAAGGATAAGCGCGTGCTAAAAATAAATGGGAAATATTTGAAAAAATATAAACCCATATTACAAGAAGTAAAAATAGCAGTCGAATAGTCATGCAAAGGAAATAACTAACATGGTGAATTGAAATTCTTTTCGCCAAACAAATGGCTTAATGTCATTACAAAAATGAGCCCTAAAAGGCCAAATAAAATTACAAATTTGAAACAGGGAAAGACTCTTTCAGTTTTTCAAATTTGGATTTCTGAATCTGAAGACGATGCTCGCAATGGGCCTTGCTAGTCGAAAATTCCTCGATTTCTTTTCCAAGTTTTTGAGCCTTTTCGACATGATGCACCCCAACTTCAAGCTCTTTAGCTATTTCCTCTTGGTGGATTTGTTGCAGTTCTTCTTTGCGCTTCTTGGCCTAAGAGATTTTGTGTTGAAGAACAACAATTTGTTTCTCCCATTTGAGGATGTTTTCGTCACAGCTTGCTGCCTCTTTCTTATTTTGTTCCGAGGTCTTCTCCAATTTTGTTACTTTGTTAGTGGAATTTGAAGCGGCATCCCACTCAGCAAGTTGTGTTTCCGACTTATTTTCAAGCTTTTTTGAGTAATCTCGAAGTCGGTTAAAGTCTGCCACCACAAGGTCAATTAGAGTGGTCAGATCCACAACAACATCAGTTACTTCAAGAGGAGCCTCCAGAACATTGACTTGTTTTAAGATCTTTTTCAAGTCGAATTGAGCAGACGAATCTTTCTCTAGGAGTTGGAACAAATCAATGTTGAGAATTTTTTGTCGAATCTAGGTCAGCACTTTGTCCATGGATTTTGCGCCAGACATAGCCCCTGAGGTGGTTGAACTGCTGGTGGTGGTGTCAGCGAAGTTATAACGTGTGCTGAGCATGGCCTTCAGATATTCCAATGGTCTTTGCACTTTCAAAATTTCAAGTTCCTCATGAGAGAGACGGGTCAAAGTCGTGGTGGTTGAAGCAGCTTTGAGATGATCATCAAGGTTTTTCTTGTCGCTTCTTCCTTCTTCATCCGCAGCAGCCTTTGGAGTGGTTGGCTTTTTGCCTTCTTTCTCTTCCTCCTTTCCGTCATCAGTTTCGACCTCCCCATCTTTCTCTTCGTCGTTATCTTTTAAATTGATGGGAGATTTGTCTTCAGGATCACCTTCTGTGGTGAGTGTTGCGTTGGGCATCACAGTGTCCCCACCAACGTCAACCAAGATATCATCCTCAGGACATGTTTCTTCTTCAATCACATCTTGAGTAGGGGTCTTGGTAGTGATCTTGGGAAGTTTTTTAGAAACAGTGGTAGGCTGATTCACTTCAGTGGCAGATTCTTGGTCGAATCCTTTGGGGAAGGCTTGGAGAGGCTTGTTGGCTTGTAAGTTGGATCGCTGCTAGTTTTTGGAAGAACTTGGACCATGGGATGTCCATGAGTATCGACAAGAACCTGAAGGATAAATAAGTCAAAAAACTTTATCATAGGGAAAAACGGCTTTAACTGCCGAAATACAAAAAGAACATACCTGGGGAATTTCAGTTTTGAGGCTCGAATTCTCACTATCTGCTGGAGCTGGGGTGACTTGCTCGACAGGATTTTTGTGATGAGTCTTCTCCAATATTCTGGAGGCAGAAGGTTTGGATTGTTGAGGCTTCGAGGGTTTCTTATTTATTTTTGAAGGTTTGGCTTGGTCGGGTGATTCGTCACCATCATTAGATTCAACAACTGGAGCGTCGGGTTCTTTGTCTTTTCTTTTCTTTGGTGTCAAAGGATGTCTCCGACTTCCCTGTAAAACAAAAAGAGATCTCATTAGTATGTCTCAAAAAAATAATAATATATAAGGATTGTGATCAAGGAAAAGGCGAAACCATACCCTCGCCACGGGTTTCTTAGTAGTGTCTTTTTGGTTTCCACATCCCCTGCAGTTGACCCTTCGACAGTAGCCGGCTTCTTGACAGGAATTTTTACGGCTAAGAAAGGAAAAAGTTAAACACAAGTCAAAAGATATATATATATATATATATATATATATATATATATATATATATATATGCGTAAATGAAAGAAGTAGTGTCAAGTATCTCCCCATTCCACACCTTCATATATAGGAGTTTCCACGCGAACGTGTTCTATGCCAATATGAAGGTGGCCTTTGAAATTTCCCAAGGTGTACTTAGTCGGAACCACTCGCTTATCGCATTTTTGATAGTCTTGACGAAGAAGTTTCATGGAATCCCCACATGTGAACCAATCTGGAAATGGAGGGCTAAAAGCCACGCCAAATTCAGCAGATGGTAGAGGAGGGAATTTTGGTGGATAGATGTTAAAAGCTATCTCATAACGTTGATTTGGTAGAACGTATGAGGGTAGTTTTAACTCATCCAGTTTTCTTGTAAATTTCACTTTCAAAGTTACGGCTGCTTCGCTTATGGTTCGACTAAGTTCATTAGGCCTATAGGCAGTTTCAAAGTATTTCTGGAATGGTTGGATCTCTTTGATGTGTCTTGAAGTACCTTCCTTTGACTTGTCCTGTACAAGGGCGAAAGCTTTGGTCAGTTGAATAGTAAAGGAAGGCACGTCGAAAAATTGTGAATTATAGTACTCTCTCCACCAGTCGTCGAACTCTTGAGTACAGAGGAAGCTGGGTTAAAAAGGCACTGGGTGAATTTCGACCAGATTTGAGAATCTCTCTAGCAGTTTGGTGCATTCAGCTTCGTTATGCATCATGTTATAATGTATCAAAGAGCCTTTCCTCGAAAAGAGGGGTTTGGGTTTTATCTGAATTAACCCAAACTGTCGAGAGACTAGATTTGGTTGGTAGTTGACAAGTGAAATTTTCAGCTTTGGTTGAGCCTGGAGGCTAAGAGCCTAGGGGTTAGGAAAGATTCCCAGACATTGAGGAATTCTGCTTCTTGGGTTTTCGACTCTACGGGGAGCTTCCTGGTAAACCATGTTGGCCCAATTTTTCTGTTGGCAAAAGGAGCCGTATTAGAAGTAAATTTATGACGTTTGGCGAACATCATAACGTAGCCAGTAAAGGTTTGTTGGAGGCTCAGACCTTCGTCATTAAGAGTTAGCAGTGCCAGTCTAGCTCCTTCGACTCTTCTATCCTTCAGGGCAGCTTCGTCCACAGGTTTTTTGTTGGATAGGGAGGCTTCGAATGTGGCATTGAGCCACAGTTGTAGGAGCCAAAATGGTCGTGACAATAGAAGATTGCCCTTATTTTTGATGTTCTTCAACAAATTAACTCCTTCGCCAAAGGACTCATATAGATTGGCAAGGATGATTTCGCTGAGACATAGCTGGTGTCCAACATGGAGTTGGTTTGCCATGGTGATATACCTTTTCTCCACTTGAAGAGACCTAGAGCAGAAGACACATCTCGAAAACCAGAGTGCTAAGAAGGCCACATGTTCTTGATCAGAGACTTCTTTAGTTTCCTTATCATGATAATTTGTGATGTAGGAGGTGAAGGTGGCTTTATTGGGTCGAAGCCTATGGAATCATCAGACAAGAGGTTGGGATCATAATCCATCCCAAGTGGGCTAAGGCCAGTAATGGCAGCTACGTCGAAAAGGGTAGGAGTGATCATTCCACAAGGGAGATGAAAATTATTGTAGGTACTATCCCAAAAGTAGAGGGAAGCCAAAAGCATAGATGGACAATATTCAGGTCCTACTTTTGACAGCTGGATAAGATAAAAAATACCCATGTGTCATACCCCAAATTTTGACCACTTAGATTTCCCATCAGTGTGCAAATCATCATCACAATATAGGTGTACCATTATGCCTCATTAGTCTCCCCAAAGATGGGTGAGCATCCACTACAATCAAAATTAGGGTTTCAAGCCCTCTCTGAGCTCTTAGACAAAGGATCAATCAAGGAATGACATGATCTTCAACTTGTCTAAACCTCTCAAACATCCACAATGGATCAAAAGGACTCCCACTTCAAGGATTAAGCACAAGGCTGCTCCCTTCTAGGTGGATCAAGCCCCATGATCAACAGTATCACCAAATTAGGGTTTTGGTCGACCAGGGCCTCCAGATGGAAATTTTCCCCTGGGCATGAGCCAATTCTTCAAAGCATAACCTAATATACTCCATGAAACCTCATGGGCCCAAGCATCAAGTCAATTTGACCTCAGGGGATGCATACATAAAAAATCAGGAATTATGGTTTCTTGACCTAATTCACCCCTAAGTTGACTTTTGGGACAAATCATGAGACAAGACCTCAAGAGAGGATTTGAGGGTCTCCAACACACCACATTGATCCTTTTACAACAATGGATTGATCCAGGAAGCTTGAGCAACAAGTCTCAAATTCATCAGAGCCACAATTAGGGTTTCGCGAGAAAAGTCAACTGTAACTTTGACTTTTGACCAGGACATGGTCCCAAGCCCTAAGACATGATTCAATATACCCTATAAAACCCATGGAACATGTCCATCAAGTTTGATTTAGGTCAAGGACATGATTTCCTAAAGGATTGCATAGTTTGGAATTCATCTGATAAAAAGTCAATTGTGCACAAAAGTCAACTTTGACTTTTCGAGATTTTTCACAATTATGGATTTTTAACCCTAAAATGATGTTAATGTATGATTTGAATCATCATTCATCAAGAAAAATCAAAGAAAGTGGGATAACTTGTAAAAGGGGTTACCATAAAAAACTTAGAAAATTTTCTAAGTTAGGAACAAAGTGGCAAGGGTACCAACTTTGGAGGATCATAACTCCTAAACCAAGAAGCCATTTTTCCCCATTCAAAGCTTGATTTGTAGATCTCATGGCCCTCTACAAAAACTTCAACTAGACCTCATTCCAATTCTTCAAGGATTTTGATTTATGGATTGATCAAAATCACAAAAAGTGAAAATGTCACTTTTTTCCAACACTTAGTGAAATTTTCACTAAGTCAAAATCTGCCTTCACTTTTTTCCAAATGTAGGGACATTTTTCACTTGGATCCAAAAATTATCAAAACTAAATATGATCAAACAGTTGTTGTATCATATAAGGACTTTCCAAAATGGCCAAGAACATCACCAAATTCAATTTGAGCTAAGAGTTATGGTAGTGGCAAAATGCCTTGCTGAAAACTGCCAAGGCAAGGCAGAATTTTGCATTTTTGGTCGATTTGCCAAAATCAGCCAATTTCAAAGCCTTGTGATTATCTTGGACACATCTGAGGATCAAATCTAAAGGGGACAATCACTGAGCCAAGCCTCCAAAGTCCTTGGAACAAGAAGTAGTATGCCAAACCTAGAATTGCCTAAAAGAGGGACAAGACTCCAATTTTGGATTGGAGCATTTAATAGATGCTTAGAGGTGGCATGGACTGACACATTTGCAACTGAATTTCAGTCAAGATTCCTCCAACAAGTAGGGAACCAAAGCTCTGTGCTCTAACCTCTAGTCAATGGCTAGAGGAGACTTGGATTTTTATTTGCCAACATTGGCCAAACCTCTGCTGCAGTTGCCATTCATAATTGATCCTAAAACAAACTTGCTCTACTATAAATAGAGCTCATTTGTGCTCAGTTTGAGTACACCAAGCCATCAAACAGATGCTTTCCTCAAAATCCCTTTTTCTTGGCAAAAATGCCTTCTTTAGCAAGGTAACTCTGAGTTTTTGAGTTTGAGAGCTTTTTCAATCAAACCAATCACACACACACCTCATAAACATCATATGTAGGTGATCCAAACTCTCACAAGTGACCTGTAATCACAAAATCACAAAGTCACCTCTCAAAACCTCAAAATAGGCTTTTTGTGCATTTTTCAAGCCATGTCTTGATTCAGTCACTTTCAAAACCAGATAAAACATCAAACACACTCTAAATATCATCCTTGAACTGTCCCAAATGGTTCCCCCCATCTGGAACACCATTTAAGAGAGTTGTCATTTTGGTCACTTTTAGCCCCTTTTGCAAGAAAGGGCCAGTTTGTGTTTTTGCAGGTACCAGCTAATTCCAATCTTCCTAAAAGCTTCTAAGGGGTCATTTGAGTGTGTCTAAAGCATCAAATAATTTCTGGAACAAGAGGCTTGACAGATTGCACAAAAACTCCAAAAAGCTCAAAAAAAGGTAAGCCTCATGACTTGAACTTTCCAAAATATGCAATGCTTTGAAGTCCACTGATCATGCACACCTCATACATGTTAAATATGTTGTGTTTGAACCAATTGATCATGTAATTCATGCCTGTATCAAAGTGTAGCATAGAAAATGAAATTATAGGCCTTTTTCAAAACCACTATCGGGTTTTGAGGAGGGAGTGTGATCTGAAAAAACTACCACCACCATTGAATTCCTTGTGAAATTCTGGTTCAAATGCATATAAATTTTGTCTCAAACCATTAATAATTGAGAAATTTATGACCTTCACGTTTCTGAGCCAAAACTTGCCTTGCCTTGCCTTGGGCCAGGCCTAAAACCAAGACATGACTTGTATATTTGTGATTTCACTTCAAACAATGGATGTATCACCACCCCAGTGGTAAGGCGCGTGCCTTGTGACCTTGAGGTCGTGGGTTCAAACCCCACCCATGCCATTTTGTGTTTTTTTTTCATGTTTTGCCATTTTTTCCAATATTTTATGTTTTATTAATTAATTGGAAAATTAATAACTCTTTCAATTTTAATTATTTTTTATTGGTTCTTTTTGAAAAAAATAAAAAAAATGTTGAAATATTTTATTCCACAAAAAAATTAAGTTTATATTATTTATTTAATATAATTAGTATTTTTGTGAATAACTTCATTTTTTATTTGTTTTAAACATTTTAAAATGAACATTCATCTTGAAAAATCAAGACCAAATGAGTTTTAATATCTCTTGTGATTAAAACTTCATTTTTCAAACCTTAAACAAAAATCACAAGTGGTTTATTCAAATTCATTTGGTATTTTTCCTTGATTTTCATTTAATATTTACTTTTAAAAGAGTAAATTAGGGTTTCTTTGATTTTCACCCTCATCAATCATTTCCAAACTTTTGGGCCTCTGATAGAGTGTAAGACCCAATCCCCTTTTAACCAAAATAATTTTGGGCCTCAAATATTGTAAAAGTCCCTCTGCGTTAAAAGAAAAGTTCGGCGCGATCGTCGCCCATTTAAAAATAAACCATCTGGGCCTCTCCTCGAGCTATAAGACTCATTCAAAACTTTTTGGGCCTCTATTAGAGTGTAAGACCCAACCCCTTTTGAAAACCAAATTATCTTGGGCCTCAGTCATTGTATAAGACCCACTGCATTTTCAAAAATCTCGGCGCGATCGCCATTTTAAACGATAAAATCATATGGGCATACCCTCGTGTTATAAGCCCCCACTCTTTTTCTTTAAACCTTTTGGGCCTCTTGAGAGAGTGTAAGACTCATCCCTTTGTACAGAAAACCTTCTTGGGCCTCAGTCACTTGTATAAGCCCCTCTGTACAAAACGACAGTGCTATCACTGATAAAAACCTTGGGCCTCTCCCTGAGCTGTAAGCCCCAAATTTTCATTTCAAAGCACCTTCTCCTTTGATCTTGAATATACTGTTGTTTTCAATCTTTCTTTATTGAACAAACTAACAAAACAGCATGGAAGCTCTACAACCGAGTAAGTGTTTATACGCTTTCATTTACCACTTTCATATGTATATAACTGTATTGTGGGGCTGTTTCACTGTAAGTCTCATTTCATAAACTCATATCAACTGTGTAATAATAGTATAGATATTTAGAGTTTCCCCGGCAACTACGTCTAGCACTAAGCCCTGTTGATCACTCTTAAATAGACTAAACTAGATCCCCATAGGATTACCAGACACAGTCTTCCCTCCTCTTGGGGTTAAACAATATGGAGACGTGAAAGACAGCATTCTCGGTGAACCCTTTCACAGACTGTCGCCCTTAGAAATTGTCAAAGAAACTCTACTCCCCAGAGATGATCTTTTCTCCGTGAATGGCATCTTTTGAGTTTCTTCCAAATTCTCGAACTTTCCTGGCTTGATCTATTCTCTGTGTATAGCCTGTCTTGAATTTCTCAGGGTTTGGGGACCCACAGGCTTCTTAAAAGCACCCCACCTCCTCTTGGGCCTTGTACAAGGACCCGTGGGCTTCTTAAAAGTATTCACAGCCTCCTCTTAGGCTTCGTATAAATGATTTCTTCCTCCGGGAATGATAGCCTCCTCTTGGGCTTCGTACAAATTGTCCCTCGGCTTCTTAAAAGTTTCCAGCCTCCTCTTGGGCTTCGTACAAATTGTCCCGACGACCTCCTAGAGGTATAGGAACAGAAATTAGTCATCTTAATAGAACTGTCTTTCAGAGAGTCTAGATCCTGCTAAATGTTGTTTTTTAAACGTAGTACAAAAGATGAAACTCTAGACTTGGACAGTCTAATTTCCTTGAGTCTCAAAGACATTCTCAAGTTCCTTTCAAAACTAGGGGATGAAACCCGTAGACTCGGATATTCCCAATCCCCTTTGGATTTCCCATTTCCTTAAAGAACAGGAAATATCCCTGATCCTCGAATCAAAATCCCTGAGTGCAAACATTACTCATATAAGAACTGATTTTCTCTTTTAACCAACATACTGGACCTGTCACTTAACTGAAACAGCCACTTTTAGCCTTCATCTCGGGCTTTGTACGAGATACAAAACACTCTCTTGTTGAGTATAAAAAGACTCTCTGGTTGAGTCGACCACCTTTTAGCCTTCATCTCGGGCTTCGTACGAGATACAAAGAGACTCTCTTGTTGAGTCAACCTTTAGCTTCCGTCTTGGGCTTCGTACAAGACACATATAAAGCACTCTCTTGTTGAGTCAACCCTTTTAGCCTCTCTCTCGGGCTTCGGACGAGACACATAAAATCACCCTCTTGTTGGGTCAATAGCCTCCTCTTAGGCTTCGTATAAGGAAACCCCGGTTGATTCAATCAACCTTTTAGCATCAAAATTGTTCCTCGTTCACAGGATACAAACATCAACAACTCCCTTCATCTAATTGCTGTAAGCGGCAAGCCTCTGGATTATTTACATCCACGCCACTGTCCTTCTTTTAGCATGAGAAATTCCTAAGGAAAGATGGCATTGCTCTACACTGAGTTAAAGCCTTCTCCTTCAAGTTAAAACTCCCTATAAAGGAAATTATGGCATTGCTAGGATTCGCATATCCCGGTTAAAGTAATCCTCCTTTATAGTCCGTCACCCAACAGTCATGACAAATACCCCTCTTTAGAGATGACAAATTCTCTCTAAAGTAAAAACCCTTTTAGCTTCACATCTTGGGCTTTGAACAAGATACAAATAGACCCTTCAGCTTCACATCTTGGGCTTTGAACAAGATATAAACCACCTTTTTAGCTTCACATCTTGGGCTTTGAACAAGACACCAAAACACCATTTCCTCCCATAGAATAGGAAGAACTACGATTGCTCTGATTTCCCTGTTTCGGAAAACGGGAATACGTAGGCATAAGATTAAAAGAAAAATCTTAGCGAGCACACTAAACAAAAACCCAAAATCCCATACCCTCAGTCCTAAACATCCTACCCATGAACCGTCCTGTCATTTCACCCTGAACAAAGTAAAAAGAAAGAGGCCCCACTTCCATATAGCATCCGTAACCTAACAGACCGCTGTTTAAACTCAGTTTGCAAGCAGGGTTAATTGGAGACATCTATTTCCCTTCCTTAGTCAGCTCAATAGGATAAAAAATGAATCGACCTGTAGTACCCCCAAAAGAGTGGCAGTGCTTAAGAAACACATCCAGTTTCGCTCGCTACAGAAAAGTGGCGCCCACCGTGGGGCCCTCTTTTTTATCTCTCAGGTAGAAACCGAAGAATGGTGACTTCACTAGGGATTTCACTGGGATAGGAATTTTTTTTTACTTCACTAGGATCTTAGGTCAAAAACCTTTAAAGTTGGGAAAGAACCACAGAATGGCGACTCCGCCGGGGAGCCATTTTCTGTCAGGGACATAGGATTCATAGCTCTTAAAAGTCTAGGACATTAGGACAAATATATATACTGCTTTTCCTAATTGATATATGTGTTTATTTTTCTGCTAATGGGAATGCGTGTGATGCCGCATGTAGAAAGATTGAGTATACACCCAGGAAAAACCCCTTTAGTGGTGTGGAAGCTATCGGAAATGGTTGTCACGCGATACCACCCTCTTCTGAGGACTCTTCAAAAAAACACCACCTAGTACGGTTCCCGGCCCGCTGGTGTTTTTCTCGACAAGAGTTGATGATGTTGAGAGACAGGTACAAAAATCACTAGTATAAACCTTTGGGACGGGTAGAGCCTTGACTCCATGACACCGACCCTTTGACCCCATGTTTTTTCTATGTTTTTGTGTGCTGCATTCATGCATTCATTTAAAAAAAAACATTGAAAAAAAGGAAATCTTCTCTTCTAGTCTCTTTCAAATTAAACTAAGACAATGATTGCAAATGTCAGATAAAAATATTGCGCTCATGGATTTCGGTAGAAGGAGAACTCATAAGTATACCTTCAAGATTCCAAAACTAGAAGAATTGAGAGGTTTGGCGAGAATGATCATGAACCAAGAGGCTTTCAGAGCCAAGTATGGAGGTTTATTATCTCTATTAAGGGTTCAAGTAATTGAAAGAATCATGGATGCACTCGTTCAGTTTTACGATCCGGTCTATCACTATTTCACATTCCCGTATTATCAGCTCGCACCAACGCTGGAGGAATATTCTTATCTGATTGATTTACACATCACTGATCGAGCTCCTTTTTCTGGATTGGAAGAAATTCCAAAGGATCAGACCATTGCAAGAGCAATTTATTTGGACGAGTCAGTGGTCAGGACTCACATGACCACTAAGGGTGGCGTACAAGGTTTGCCGGCCCAGTTCTTGACAAAGAAGGCCCTGTACTTCGCTAGTATAGGGAACGTGACTGCTTTTGAAAGCATCTTTGTTTTACTCACCTACGGGTTATTTTTGTTTCCCAACATCAATAACTTCGTCGATATCAACTCCATTAAGGTTTTTCTCATTGGAAACCCTGTACCGACCTTACTTGCAGACACATATCATTCTGTACACTTAGGGAATTTGTACAGTGGAGGGGAGATCACATGTTGTGTACCTCTGCTATACAAATGGTTTATCTCCCATTTGCCTAAGTCTTCTGCTTTTTGGGATCAAAAGAATACTTTACGTTGGTCGCAGAGAATCATGTCTCTTACCAACTCTGACATAGATTGGTACAATAGGATTTATGATGGGATCAGGATCATTGACCGTTGTGGAAACTTCCCTAACGTACCCCTCATTGGAACTAAGGGAGGAATCAATTATAATCCAATTCTTGTTCGTCGTCAATTTGGATACCCGATGAGACATGTCCCGCAGAATGCTCATATGGAAGGTCTTTTCTTCAAAGAAGGAGAAAGTGACAGATCACTAAAGATGGAAATAGTGCACGCTTGGAAACATGTTCATAAGAAAGGACGGGAGTCTCTAGGAAAATCGGATTGTGTCTCGGTGGAGCCTTATCTCCACTAGGTACAAACTAGAGCTCTCAAGCTAAAGATGCCTTATCCTCGTCACGGAGTTCTTCCGCCAAGGGAATCTGTCATGTACTTCATGACTGAAACGGAAAAACTCCAAGTTACTCTCAACAAAGTTCAGCGGGAGAGAAGGTCTTGGAAGAACAAGTATCGCACCCTCAAAGTGGAATGTATCAAAATGCAGCAACTACTGAAGGATAAAGATGCTCTGATTGAAATTTTGGAGCAGCATGCTGTAGAAAATCAGGATGACCAAAGGAATTTGCTCACTCCTTTCACCTGGCAAAGGAATGACAACCCGACAACGGCTCAAGAGCCCCGGTCAAAGAAAAGGAAAGTACCAGAATCAGCACCCGGTTTCTCCTCAGAGAGGACTCGGGACCCCTTAGCTTAGGTTTCTGTTTCCGCACCTTGTAATCTACTGTATTTCTATTTTCGCAATCCTTTGAATTCAATAAAACGGGGTTTCCCCACTGTTTGATATTTGCAATCTAATTGTCAAAGTTTATTTTGATTAAACAAAAACAATAAATATAATCATTGCATTCATCATTCTCACATCACGTATTCTCCTTACCTACGAGTCTCACATTTGTGTCTCGATTCTAGAGTCAAACTGTCTCATTCGTATAATACTCGGTCCAATCGTCAGAAAAAGATGGATGATCTTGAGGAAGAGAACAGAGAGTTGAGAGAAGAGATCGACGCTCTGAGAGAGGATATGAGAAAGCTTCGTAACGACATGCAAGCCATGGCAGAAGTCAGCTACAAAGGACTGTGATCTCGGAGATCACCTCAACGCCCATAGTGGAGAAGTATGATCCTAGGTACAAAATGCCGAAAGATCGTCCCTGGGGCATTCCTGTTAACTATATCCCGGAAGGATATGTTCCGTCGATCACTAGAGATTCAGACACTTCAGCAGAAGCCGCTGGGCCTGAAGGTTACAAACTTCGGGAAAGCGAGGATGCCAGAGGCATATTGAGGACTCCTGAAGGTTACAAACTTTGAAAAACGCCAAGATTCACTGCCGTAGTAACGATACCACCCCCTATGGTGCACACTATCCCGAAAGGACAGATTCCACAGATACCTTCTAGAAGAAAGGAAACTATGTTCGACAGGATGGACGAGTTCAAGGAACAGTTCCTGGAAATGCAAAAGGAACTGCAAGCCATCCGCGATCTGGATTTATTTGGAAAGGACGCCGCAGACCTTTGTCTGGTTCCCAATGTGAAAGTCCCGCACAAGTTCCAAGTTCCCGACTTTGAAAAATACAAGGGTAACTCTTGCCCTCAGAGTCATTTAGTGATGTACGCTCGGCGAATGTCAGCTCAGACGGAAAATCAGGATCTACGGATTCACTACTTTCAGGATAGTTTAACCGGTGCCGCCTTAAAATGGTACATGGGTTTAAACCGTGCCACGATCAGCACTTTCAGAGATCTTGGCACTGCCTTCGTCCAACAATACAAATACAATTTGGACATGGCACCAGACAGAGATCAGTTCAGATCGATGTCACAAAAGGACAAGGAAACTTTTAAGGAGTACGCTCAGAGATGGCGTGAAATTGCCGCCCAAATTTGTCCACCTCTTGAGGAAAAAGAGATGACAAAAATCTTCTTAAAGACCTTAAGCTCATTTTATTATGACAGAATGGTTGCCAGTGCGCCTAATGACTTCACCGAAATGGTCGGTATGGGGGTACGTCTCGAGGAAGCCGTCCAAGAAGGACGTCTAGTCAAAGACGCTGGATCATCAAGTAGTACAAAATGATATGGTAGTACTCTCCCTAAGAAAAAAGAGCAAGATATTGGGAATATCTCTCTCGGAAGGCAAAGGCGACGTTATCAGGCAGTAGCAGCTGTGATTCCTGCTATCAATCCTGCGCCTATTTCTACGTATCAACCTCAGGTTGCGTAGAGCCAACCTAATTAGCAAAGGACACAACAGCCTCTTCAGCAGGCTCGTCCTCAATACAACAACAACCGTACATCGCGGCCACCAGGATTTGATCTTATACCCGTATCATACGCAGAATTATTTCCATTACTGTTAGCCAAGGGGCATGTCCAGACTAAGTCTCCTCTTGCAGTACCAGAAAATCCACCTTTTTGGTTTAAGGTGGACCAGACATGCCCTTATCACCAAGGAGGACCAGGGCATAACATAGAGAACTGTCTCAATTTCAAATCCGACGTGCAAAAGCTTGTTAGGAGCAGGGTCTTATCTTTCAAGGATACAAATCCCAATGTTCTCACGAACCCGCTACCTCAACACGAGAAGGTTGCAGTCAATCTAATAGAGGGAGAGTCTAACAAAGTCTATCAAATTCACGATGTACTCTTATTGAAAACCAACTTGGTCAAGATGCATTGTAGACAGAGTGGATATGGTCATGTGCCACCTCATAATTATCATCAGCGTGATATCTGCTCTAAAAGCAATCAAGGATGTTCCGTGGTGCAATCAGCTCTACAGGAACATATGGATCTCGGATGGATCCAAGAGCACCGAGTTTGTGGAGTTAACATGGTTTACACGAATTCTAACATCATTCAGAATCACGACGTCCGTGCAATGAATGTTAACTTTGTGGCGATGCATTCTAGGCAAAGCCAGTATCATAATCTGCCACAGCACGATTACAGTTCTTGTCTGACTTGCTCGGTAAACAAACATGGATGCTCTTTTGTACAAGAGGCCCTCCAGCGTCAGATGGATATTGGATGGATCCAGGACTACCATGATAGGAATCCCTATCAGATTAACATGGTACAAATCTTCGACATTCGTTTAATGAATACCAACCTGGTAGAGTTATATGTTGAGCAGGTCCGCCTCGGATTCCTGGTATCACATGATTACCAGAGCTGTAAAGCGGGTTGCGAAAACGATCAAGGTTGTGCCCTTGTCCAGGAGGCACTTCAGCACTTGTTAAATCACTGGTGAATGCCAATCTATATGGATGAAGATACTCAGCAAATTAGTATCAATAACAGGAACCCTACTCGGCGTCAAAGTCAGGTTGTCTGATCTGTGGAAGCTAACCTAGTGAGGTTACATTGCATTCAAAGCGGGCGTGGCCAGGAGCCACCACACAACTATGAACGTTGTAGAGTCTGTTCGGAAAGTAACCAAGGATGTTACCTTGTGCGACCAGCTCTTCAGGGTCAGGTGGATCGTAGAGAGATTCGCCCATACCCGGGTTCCGGACCAATCAACTGGGCGCTGGACTACCTCGCTGATCAAATTAAAGATGTTGTCGTAATCTCTGATCATCAGAGGGCCAGGGATGTTTTTTCCATCATCCCTCTACTTTACGAATCAAGAGTTCCTAACCAGGAACAGATCGAGATTACTTACGATGGTCAGAAAAATCAGAAGGCTCCCATAGTCATCTATCTACCGGGACCACTATCGTGTGAATCAACTAAGGTTATCCCTTACAAATACGGTGCAACAATAATTGAGAATGGAAAGGAAATTTCATTACCCTCCGTCGTGAATATTGCAGACATCAGTCGTGTAACACGGAGCGGTCGAATCTTCAACAGAGGAGTTGGAGAGTCCAGCAAAGAAAAGGAACCTCAGACAGAAGTTCCTAATCCACCAGTCGGTCAGTCCAGTAATCCCGACCTTTCAAAAAATGATGATGAGATGCTAAAGCTCATCCAAAGGAGTGAATACAACATTGTTGATCAACTATTATAAACTCCTTCAAAGATCTCGGTATTGTCACTGTTACTCAGTTCAGAAGCGCACAGGGAGGCTCTACAGAAAGTCTTGGAGCAAGCCTTTGTGGAACAGGATGTAACAATCAGACAGTTCGATAACATTGTCTATAACATCACTTCCTGCAATAACTTGGGATTTAGTGATGAGGAATTACCTAAAGAGGGTCGCCGTCATAACATGGCGCTCAATATCACGGTCAGCTGCCAAGGCGATGCTTTAGCCAGCGTACTGGTAGACACAGGGTCAGCCCTGAATGTTATGCCGAAGTCCACTTTGATGCAATTATCCTTCAAAGGACCCCCGATGAGAACCAGCGAGGTCGTCGTCAAAGCGTTTCACGGATCTAGAAAAACGGTTATCAGCGAAGTCGACCTTCCCATAACTATCGGTCCTCACACTTTCAAAGTCACTTTTCAGGTCATGGACATCCGGGCAATGTACAGTTGTTTATTAGGAAGACCTTGGATACATCAGGTTGGGGCGGTCACCTCGACCCTCCACCAAAAGTTAAAGTTCGTTCAGAACGACCAGCTCATCACGGTCTGTGGAGAACAAGCCTTGTTCGTGAGTAACTTATCATCATCTACATGTGTAGAACCCGAGGAGATTTTTGGGACTCAGTTCCAAGCGCTTTCAGTGAGCAAGGATAATCGATTCGAAGAGGGAACTTCCATTTCCTCATACAAAGATGTTATCAAAGCGGTCGAGAGTACCAATACAACAGGATGGGGACAGCTAGTCATTCCTACTGACAATAAAACAAAGAAGGGTCTCAGTTTTTCCGCAACCTACACCCAGACAGATACTACCAGCGATGAAAGTCTTCATCCCATTCGGAACTTCTTTCACAGTGGAGGTTTCCTTCAACCGGTGACCCAAGAAGTACACACTATTAATGAGGAGGATCCCTCCGACACAGATGAGGAATGGAAGTCCTATCTTAACGAGGACGATTATATGTCTTAGGACGAAACACAGACTCCATTTTGCTTTCTGGCACAGAGTCCGAGATTTATACCGAGGGCAGATGTCAAAACGATATAGGAAGGTTGTGATCCGGAAGGATGTCGGGATCCGCCAAATTTATTAGAGGAGGACACTCCGATGAAAGACAACTTCGACCATGACTATTATGCCCCGATGGATGGTCTGCCTATCTGGAAGCCGTACCCAGGAGACTCGGGGCAAGAAAATAAGCCGAACAATGAAAATCAGCTGAGCATCATTAAAAGAATACTTGTGTCCCCACCATGTCATGGGACCAACACCCAGGTTATCCTGAAAATACCCAGTACTACGATGAATTGGCAAAGCTTGTCGGACTAGAATTCATCAACTATGCTTTTCCTGAGGTCAACGTCATCGAAAGGGATGACTCCTCTAGTTCCAAAGAAGTGTGGGACACCTTGGGACAACCGAGTGGAAAATTTGACTTCATGGTCAAGTACACTGCTCCTGAAAGCTCTCGTATCAGGCTCGAAGACACCCAGCCAACTGGATGGGGAAAACTACCTGAGAACACAAATACTATGCAAAGTGCAACAGAGGAATCCTCCTACGACAATTCTGCCTGGGAGACAGATTCCAATGATCCTGCTCCACCAGAAATCATCGTTATTTCTGAAGACAAATCAAGGAAGGTACCAGACTTTGTGATTCACCGAGGAGTTCGCCGCCAATGGGTTGCTGTTGATATTCCGAAAGTGGTTCAAAAGTCAAAGTAATTGTCGTTTTTAACCTTTCACCCTGCCCAGGTGAAATGGATGTTTTGATAGGGCTTACTTTCTGTAAATTTCCCTCTTCGCTTTGCCCAAAGCGACAGAGTTTTGTTTTAAAGGGTTGTAGTTTCACGAATCGACTTGTTCATAAATAAATAAACATCGTTCTGTAATTCCCGCATTAATTGTTGTTTTCTCTTTTCGCTTTTTCAGAAAATGGTAACCCTAAAAAACAATTCAAATAATAAAAACAAGCAGTAAAAGAAATACACTGCACACACTCTTGCATTTCCTCTATCTCTTCTAAACACAAATCATACCGTCATGCAGATTTCTTATTTTAAACCCCGTTGAAACATACGATCTGATGCCTTCTCCCAACTTTGAGTTCCCGGTATTTGGGGCTGAAGAAGAAGTTGACAATGAAATTCCATAAGAGATCTCCTGACTACTTAGACAAGAGGAAAGGTCCATTGAACCTCACAAAGAGTTGCTGGAAGCAGTCAACTTGGGCTCAGAAGAAGAGAGAAAAGAAGTCAAGATTGGGGCGCTACTTAGTCTAATTGCCAAAGAGAATTTGATAAAGCTTCTCAAAGAGTTTCCCGATGTATTTGCTTGGTCCTATCAGGACATGCCAGGGTTGGATACCAGCATCGTGGAACATCATTTACCGTTGAGATCAGAATGTCCGCCAGTAAAACAGAGGTTGAGACGCACTCATCCAGACATGGCCATCAAAATCAAGGAGGAGGTATAGAAATAGATTGACGCAGGTTTCCTCGCCACATCAGAATATCCTCAATGGTTAGCCAACATCGTACCAGTTCCGAAAAAGGACGGAAAAGTCAGAATGTGTGTCGACGACAGGGATCTAAACAGGGCTAGTCCAAAGGATGACTTTCCCTTACCACACATTGATATGTTGGTAGAGAGTACATCAAAGTTCAAACTTTTCTCCTTCATGGATGGATTCTCGGGCTATAACCAGATTAAAATGGCGCCGAAAGACATGGAGAAAACTTCGTTCATCACCCCATGGGGTACTTTTTGTTACAAGGTAATGCCGTTCGGTTTGAAGAACGCCGGGGCGACCTCTCAAAGGGCCATGACTACTCTGTTTCATGACATGATACACAAAGAAATCGAGGTATATGTCGATGATATGATTGCCAAATCAAAGACAGAAGAGGAGCATGTGACCCACCTATCAAAACTATTTGAGAGGTTGAGGAAGTACAGACTCCGCTTGAATCCCAACAAGTGCACGTTCGGTGTCCGTTCAGGGAAACTTTTAGGGTTCATCGTCAGCCAGAAAGAAATTGAGGTTGATCCTAACAAGGTCAAGGCCATTCAAGAAATGCCTTCTCCGAAGACTGAAAAATAAGTCAGAGGATTCTTGGGACGTTTGAACTACATCTCCAGATTCATATTCCTCATGACCGCGACATTTGCGCCGATCTTCAAATTACTCAAAAAGAACCAGGACTGCGTTTGGTCAAAAGACTGCCAAACCGCATTCAACAGTATTAAGGAATACCTGTTGAACCCTCCGATTCTATCACCTCCAGTGGAAGGAAGACCACTGATAATCTACCTCACCGTCCTAGAGGACTCAATGGGATGTGTACTTGGTCAACAAGACAAAACCAAGAGGAAAGAGTCTGCCATCTATTATCTGAGCAAGAAATTCACCGACTGCGAGGCTCGGTACACTACGCTTGAGAAAACTTGTTGCGCTTTGGCTTGGGCAGCCAAACGTTTGCGCCAGTACATGATTCGTCACACTACTTGGTTGGTCTCCGAGATGGATCTAATCAAGTATGTCTTTGAAAAGCCTACTCTCACGGGAAGGATTGCCCTTTGGCAGATGTTGCTATCAGAATATGACATAGAGTACCACGCTCAGAAAGTCGTTAAAGGGAGTATTTTAGCCAATCATTTGGCTCATCAACCGATTGACGATCAAGAATCAATCGGGTTTGACTTCCCAGACAAAGATGTCATGTATCTAAAAATGAAAGATTACGATGAACCTCTACCCAGTGAAGGGCCAGAACCAGGTTCCCAATGGGGACTTATCTTTGACAGAGCAGTTAATCATTACGGAAACGGAATTGGGGCAATCATTGTTACACCTCAGGGTACCCACATCCCTTTCACTGCCAGACTTACGTTCAAGTGTACGAACAACGAGGCCGAATACGAAGCTTGTATCATGGGTCTCGAGGAAGCAATTGATTTGAGGATCAAAAACTTGGATGTATACAGCGACTCAGCCCTGGTTATGAATCAGATTAAAGGAGATTGGAACACATACCAATCAGGATTGGTTCCTTACAAAGACTACGCGAGAAGGTTGCTACCCTTCTTCAACAGAATCGAGTTTCATCATATCCCTCGTGAGGAGAATCACATGGCTGATGCATTAGCCACTCATTCTTCCATGATTAGTGTAGGTCAATGGAACGACTTACCTAAGATCGACATAATGCGCCTTGAACGACTTACCTAAGATCGACATAATGCGCCTTGAACGACCCGCTTACATCTTCACAATCGAAGCAGTCATAGATAACAAACCTTAGTATCACGATATCAAACGCTTCCTTCAGAAACAGGAGTACCCACATGGGGAATCCAGGAAAGACAGAAAAACCCTCAGAAGACTGGCTGGCAACTTCTTCCTGAGCGGTGATACACTTTATAAGAGAAACTTCGACATGGTCTTGCTCCGGTGTGTAGACAGACCAGAAGCAGACATGTTTATGAAAGAAATTCACGAAGGATCCTTTGGCACTCATGCCAATGGACACACAATGGCGAGAAAAATTCTAAGAGCAGGGTACTATTAGTTGACAATGGAGTCCGACTACTACAAGTACATGAGGAGGTGTCACAAGTGTCAGATATACTCCGACAAAATTCATGTACCGTCAACGCATCTCAAAGTTCTCTCTTCCCCGTGGCCTTTTTCCATATGGGGAATCGACATGGTTGGCATGATTAAGCCTAAGGCTTCGAACGGACATCGGTTCATCCTGGTAGCCATTGACTATTTCACCAAGTGGGTCGAAGCAGCGTCATACACCAATGTAACCCGACAAGTGGTGGTTTGTTTTATCAAAAATAATCTCATATGCCGTTATGGTGTTCTGAGCCAGATCATTACTGATAATGGATCTAACTTGAACAATAAGATGATGAAAGAGTTGTGCGCTAAGTTAAAGATCGAACACCATAACTCATCTCCCTACCGACCCAAGATGAACGGAGCGGTAGAAGCGGCTAACAAGAACATCAAGAAGATTGTTCAGAAGATGGTTGTAACCTACAAAGATTGGCATGAGATGCTACCCTTTGCTCTTCACGGTTATCGCACATCTGTCCGCACTTCAACAGGGGCAACCCCTTTCTTTCTAGTATATGGCATGGAAGCAGTGCTCCCCATAGAAGTAGAGATCCCATCAATCCGGGTATTGATGGAAGCTAAGCTAACAGAGGCTGAATGGTGTCAAAGTCGACACGACGAACTTAATCTGATCGAAGAAAAATGAATAACGGCACTATGCCACGGTCAGTTGTATCAGCAAAGAATGAAGAGGGCGTTTGACAAAAAGGTTCGACCTCGCGTCTTCAGGAAAGGAGACCTTGTGCTTAAGAAGATACAATCATTTCTCACTGATTCTCGGGGCAAATGGACTCCGAATTATGACGGCCCCCACATGGTCAAGAAAGCTTTCTCAGGCGGCACCTTTAGACTTGCAACCATGGACGGAGAGGAATTTGCCTACCCCACTAATGTTGATGTAGTCAAGAAATACTTCGCCTAAATAAAAAAAACGTCTCGGTGGATTGAAAACCCGAAAGGGCGGTCCAGGCAAAAATTAGAGACATTGTGCTTTTGTTTGTAAATACTCTGTGGAATCACGCGCTTGGCTGATTTCCATCCTATCAATAAAATTTGGGCCCTTGTGCTTCTGTTTGTAATTCTTATTTGTTTTAGCTTTATAGAACGACATTTTAACATGATCAATGATTCTTGAAATAAAACAAAAATGAATTTACTTGTTAAAATTTCTCTGCTTTTAAAATGAAGATGGCAATTTCTTTTGACTGTTGAACATCAGAAGAACATCGATCGCTTCTCCAGAAGTAAGCGAACCTCAAAGAGCAGAATCAAAGTACTCCTTCTATGCCAGTGCGCCTGAATGAAGGATCAGCTGTATCGGATGCGGTTTTCCCATCTGATACCCTCGGCCGAGTTCTCATCTCCTAAGCCTGACCGACGGTATTCCCCGCAGGGACTGTCTCTCCTAAGCAAGGCAGAATTGCTATCTTGAACTAGCGGTACTTCTTCGCCCCGCGATGGCCGAGTATCCAGTCATGTTCATCTATTAGTCTGTATGTTGCGTCGATTTTGTCAGCATATACATACATACATCATGCATTATTGATTTGCATTCACATTCATATTGCATCACTATCACTTTAGTCGGCCTTGTCCCCTAGTGATAAAAGTCTTCACAATCGAGTTGTCAATTCTTTCCTCGTCAGGAAAGGTTGCGTCTGAACAATCTCTCTCCTCCAGTTTATTTCTGGATTAGAATTGGCCCTTGACCACTTTGATAACTTGAACCTCTGAAAGACCATAGAACCTTTGACAGATGTCATTCTTCGCCATCGAAGATGATATCCTTGCTTTCCCAGATTAAGGAAAATCCCTAGAGGAAGCCTCTCAATCAAAGATTCGACAATACAGCGGTTTTTCTCCGAAAATCCGCTGATGAAAAGGTCATCGGCACCTTAAAATTGGATCACATCATATGGCATTTCTCCGAGAAGATCCCGAGAAAAGTATGATGTAATATCCCCAAGCAGGAAGCAGTCTTTCAAAAGACTCGTTTTTCCCCAGTAGAGTCGACAAATGGCGTCTCCAAACAGAGAAGTTTGAACACCTCTACAACTCAGACGACTGGGTTCCCCAGCAAGTCTGACATCAAAACTTTTTCCGTCAAATGGCTTCTCCCTAGGAAAATTCGGCAAGAAGTTTGAGGAAAACCGCTACAAATAGCATCCCTTGTCAAGAAAGTTTATTGACAAAAGAAACTGAGACCAGTTCCTTGGTAGGAAACCAGGATCGAGGGGAAGTTTATTTCAGCAACTGAGACCAGTTCCTTGGTAGGAAACCAGGATCGAGGGGAAGTTTATTTCAGCAACTAAGATCAGTTCCTTGGTAGAAAACCAGGATCGAGGGGAAGTTTATTTCAGAAATTGAGACCAGTTCCTTGGTAGGAAACCATGATCGAGGGGAAGTTCATTCCAGAAACTAAGACCAGTTCCTTGGTAGGAAACCAGGATCGAGGTGAAGTTTATACCTTTTCTAAGCATCATTGTTTAGCAAAAGAAGATGAATGCGTAAGATACCATTCATAGCCACCATCAAAATTTCGGGTATTCCGATATTTAATCCTCTTGCACCCCGAATGCCCGAACACCTTCGTCATTCGCACCTTCGGGTCCAAGAAGATTAAATAGGGGCATCTGTCATACCCCAAATTTTGACCACTAAGATTTCCCATCAGTGTGCAAATCATCATAATAATATGGGTGTATCATTATGCCTCATTAGTCTCCCCAAAGATGGGTGAGCATCCACTACAATCAAAATTAGGGTTTCAAGCCCTCTCTGAGCTCTTAGACAAAGGATCAATCAAGGAATGACATGATCTTCAACTTGTATAAACCTCTCAAACATCCACAATGGATCAAAAGGACTCCCACTTCAAGCTTTAAGCACAAGGCTGCTCCCTTCTAGGTGGATCAAGCCCCATGATCAACAGTGTCACCAAATTAGGGTTTTGGTCGACCAGGGCCTCCAGATGGAAATTTTCCTCTGGGCATGAGCCAATGCTTCAAATCATAACCTAATATACTCCATGGAACCTCATAGGCCCAAGCATCAAGTCAATTTGACCTCAGGGGATGCATACATCAAAAATCAGGAATTAGGGTTTCTTGACCTAATTCACCCCTAAGTTGACTTTTGGGACAAATCATGAGCCAAGACCTCAAACGAGTATTTGAGGGTCTCCAACACACCACATTGATCCTTTTACAACAATGGATTGATCCAGGAAGCTTGAGCAACAAGTCTCAAATTCATCAGAGCCACAATTAGGGTTTCGCGAGAAAAGTCAACTGTAACTTTGACTTTTGACCAGGACATGCTCCCAAGCCCTAAGACATGATTCAATATACCCTATAACACCCATGGAACATGTCCATAAAGTTTGATTTAGGTCAAGGACATGATTTCCTAAAGGATTGCACAGTTTGGAATTCATCTGATAAAAAGTCAACTGTGCACAAATGTCAACTTTGACTTTTTGAGGTTTTTCACAATTATGGATTTTTAACCCTAAAATGATGTTAATGTATGATTTGAATCATCATTCATCAAGAAAAATCAAAGAAAGTGGGATAACTTGTAAAAGGGGTAACCATAAAAAACTTAGAAAATTTTCTAAGTTATGAACAAAGTGGCAAGGGTACCAACTTTGGAGGATCATAACTCCTAAACCACGAAGCCATTTTTCCCCATCCAAAGCTCGATTTGTAGATCTCATGGCCCTCAACAAAAACTTCAACTAGACCTCATTCCAATTCTTCATGGATTTTGATTTATGGATTGATCAAAATCACAAAAAGTGAAAATGTCATATTTTTCCAACACTTAGTGAAATTTTCACTAAGTCAGAATCTACCTTCACTTTTTTACAAATGTAGGGACATTTTTCACTTGGATCCAAAAAGTAATAAAACCAAATATGATCAAACAGTTGTGGTATCATATAAGGGCTTTCCAAAATGGCCAAGAACATCACCAAATTCAATTTGAGCTAAAAGTTATGATAGTGGCAAAATGCCTTGCTGAAAACTGCCAAGGCAAGGCAGAATTTTGCATTTTTGGTCGATTTGCCAAAATCATCCAATTTCAAGCCTTGTCATCATCTTGGACACATTTGAGGATCAAATCTAAAGGGGACAATCACTGAGCCAAGTCTCCAAAGTCCTTGGAACAAGAAGTAGCATGCCAAACCTAGAATTGCCTAAAAGAGGGACAAGACTCCAATTTTGGATTGAAGTATTTAATAGATGCTTAGAGGTGGCATGGACTGGCATATTTGCAACTGAATTCAGTCAAGATTCCTCCAACAAGTAGGGAACCAAAGCTCTGTGCTCTAACCTCTAGTCAATGGCTAGAGGAGACTTGGATTTTCATTTGCCAACATTGGCCAAACCTCTGCTTCAGTTGCCATTCACTATTGATCCCAAAACCAACTTTCTCTACTATAAATAGAGCTCATTTGTGCTCAGTTTGAGTACACCAAAGCCATCAAACAGATGCTTTCCTCAAAATCCCTTTTTCTTGGCAAAAATGCCTTCTTTAGCAAGGTAACTCTGAGTTTTTGAGTTTGAGAGCTTTTACAATCAAATCAATCACACACACACCTCATAAACATCATATGTAGGTGATCCAAACTCTCACAAGTGACCTGTAATCACAAAATCACAAAGTCACCTCTCAAAACCTCAAAATAGGCTTTTTGTGCATTTTTCAAGCCATGTCTTGATTCAGTCACTTTTAAAACCAGATAAAACCTCAAACACACTCCAAATATCATCCTTGAACTGTCCCAAATGGTTCCCCCCATCTGGAACACCATTTGAGAGAGTTGCCATTTTGGTCACTTTTAACCCCTTTTGCAAGAAAGGGCCAGTTTGTGTTTTTGCAGGTACCAGCTGATTCCAATCTTCCTAAAAGCTTCTAAGGGATCATTTGAGTGTGTCTAAAGCATCAAATAATTTCTGGAACAAGAGGCTTGACAGATTGCACAAAAACTCCAAAAAGCTCAAAAAGAGGTAAGCCTCATGACTTGAACTTTCCAAAATATGCAATGCTTTGAAGTCCACTGATCATGCACACCTCATACATGTTAAATATGTTGTGTTTGAACCAATTGATCATGTAATTCATGCTTGTATCAAAGTGTAGCATAGAAAATGCAATTATAGGCCTTTTTTAAAACCACTATCGGATTTTGAGGAGGGAGTGCGATCTGAAAAAACTACCACCACCATTGGATTCCTTGTGAAATTCTGGTCCAGATGCATATAAATTGTCTCAAACCATTAAGAATTGAGAAAGTTATGACCTTCACGTTTCTGAGCCAAAACTTGCCTTGCCTTGCCTTGGGCCAGACCTAAAACCAAGGCATGACTTGTATATTTGTGATTTCACTTCAAACAATGGATGTATCACCACCCCAGTGGTAAGGCGCACACCTTGTGACCTTGAGGTCGTGGGTTCAAACCCCACCCATGCCATTTTGTGTTTTTTTTTCATATTTTGCCATTTTTTCCAATATTTTATGTTTTATTAATTAATTGTAAAATTAATAACTCTTTCAATTTTAATTATTTTTTATTGGTTCTTTTTGCAAAAAATCACAAAAATGTTGAAATATTTTATTCCATAAAAAAATTAAGTTTATATTATTTATTTAATATAATTAGTATTTTTGTGAATAACTTCATTTTTTTATTTGTTTTAAACATTTTAAAATGAACATTCATCTTGAAAAATCAAGACCAAATGAGTTTTAATATCTCTTATGATTAAAAATTCATTTTTAAAATCTTAAACAAAAATCACAAGTGGTTTATTCAAATTTATTTGGTACTTTTCCTTGATTTTCTTTTAATATTTACTTTTAAAAGAATAAATTAGGGTTTCTTTGATTTTCACCCTCATCAATCATTTCCAAACTTTTGGGCCTCTGATAGAGTGTAAGACCCAATCCCCTTTTAACCAAAACAATTTTGGGCCTCAGATATTGTATAAGTCCCTCTACGTTAAAATAAAAGTTCGGCGCGATCGTCGCCCATTTAAAAATAAACCATCTGTGCCTCTCCTCGAGCTATAAGACCCATTCAAAACTTTTTGGGCCTCTATTAGAGTGTAAGACCCAACCCCTTTTGAAAACCAAATTATCTTGGGCCTCAGTCATTGTATAAGACCCACTGCGTTTTCAAAAATCTCGGCGCGATCGCCATTTCAAACGATAAAATCATATGGGCATACCCTCGTGTTATAAGCCCCCACTCTTTTTCTTTAAACCTTTTGGGCCTCTTGAGAGAGTGTAAGACTCATCCCTTTGTACAGAAAACCTTCTTGGGCCTCAGTCACTTGTATAAGCCCCTCTGTACAAAACGACAGTGTGATCTCTGATAAAAACCTTGGGCCTCTCCCTGAGCTGTAATCCCCAATTTTTCATTTCAAATCACCTTCTCCTTTGATCTTGAATATACTGTTGTTTTCAATCTTTCTTTGTTGAACAAACTAACAAAACAGCATGGAAGCTCTACAACCAAGTAAGTGTTTATACGCTTTCATTTACCGCTTTCATAAGTATATAACTGTATTGTGGGGCTGTTTCACTGTAAGTCTCCTTTCATAAACTCATATCAACTGTGTAATAATAGTATAGATATTTAGAGTTTCCCCGGCAACTACGTCTAACACTAAGCCCTGTTGATCACTCTTAAATAGACTAAACTAGATCCCTATAGGATTACCAGACACAGTCTTCCCTCCTCTTGGGGTTAAACAATATGGAGACGTGAAAGGCAGCATTCTCGGTGAACCCTTTCACAGACTGTCACCCTTAGAAATTGTCAAAGAAACTCTACTCCCCAGAGATGATCTTTTCTCCGTGAATAGCATCTCTAGAGTTTCTTCCAAATTCTCGAACTTTCCTGGCTTGATCTATTCTCTGTGAATAGCCTGTCTTGAAATTCTCGGGGTTTGGGGACCCACAGGCTTCTTAAAAGTACCTCGCCTCCTCTTGGGCGTTGTACAAGGACCCGTCGGCTTCTTAAAAGTATTCACAGCCTCCTCTTAGGCTTCGTACAAATGATTTCTTCCTCCGAAATGATAGCCTCCTCTTGGGCTTCGTACAAATTGTCCCTCGGCTTCTTAAAAGTTTCCAGCCTCCTCTTGGGCTTCGTACAAATTGTCCCGATGACCTCCTAGAGGTATAGGAACAGAAATTAGTCATCTTAATATAACAGTCTTTTAGAGAGTCTAGATCCTGCTAAATGCTGTTTTTTAAATGTAGTACAAAAGATGAAACTCTAGACTTGGACAGTCTAATTTCCTTGAGTCTCAAAGACATTCTCAAGTTCCTTTCAAAACTAGGGGATGAAACCCGTAGACTCAGACAGTCCCAATCCCCTTTGGATTTCCCATTTCCTTAAAGAACAGGAAATATCCCTGATCCTCTAATCAAAATCCCTGAGTGCAAACATTACTCATATAAGAACTGATTTTCTCTTTTAACCAACATACTGGACCTGTCACTTAACTGAAACAGCCACTTTTAGTCTTCATCTCGGGCTTTGTACGAGATACAAAACACTCTCTTGTTGAGTATAAAAAGACTCCCTGGTTAAGTCGACCACCTTTTAGCCTTCATATCGGGCTTCGTACGAGATATAAAGAGACTCTCTTATTGAGTCAACCTTTAGCTTCCGTCTTGGGCTTCGTACAAGACACATATAAAGCACTCTCTTGTTGAGTCAACTCTTTTAGCCTCTCTCTCGGGCTTCGGACGAGACACATAAAATCACCCTCTTGTTGGGTCAATAGCCTCCTCTTAGGCTTCGTATAAGGAAACCCCAGTTGATTCAATCAACCTTTTAGCATCAAAACTGTGCCTCGTTCACAGGATACAAACATCAACAACTCCCTTCATCTAATTGCTGTAAGCGGCAAGCCTCTGGATTATTTACATCCACGCCACTGTCCTTCTTTTAGCATGAGAATTCCTAAGGAAAGATGGCATTGCTCTACACTGAGTTAAAGTCTTCTCCTTCAGGTTAAAACTCCCTATAAAGGAAATTATGGCATTGCTAGGATTCGCATATCCCGGTTAAAGTAATCCTCCTTTATAGTCCGTCACCCAACAGTCATGACAAATACCCCTCTTTAGAGATGACAAATTCTCTCTAAAGTCAAAACCCTTTTAGCTTCACATCTTGGGCTTCGAACAAGATACAAATAGACCCTTCAGCTTCACATCTTGGGCTTTGAACAAGATATAAACCACCTTTTTAGCTTCACGTCTTGGGCTTTGAACAAGACACCAAAACACCATTTCCTCCCATAGAATAGGAGGAACTATGATCGCTCTGATTTCCCTGTTTCGGAAAACGGGAATACGTAGGCATAAGATTAAAAGAAAAATCTTAGCCAGCACACTAAACAAAAACCCAAAATCCCATACCCTCGGTCCTAAACATCCTACCCATGAACCGTCCTATCATTTCACCCTGAACAAAGTAAAAAGAAAGAGGCCTCACTTCCATATAGCATCCGTAACCTAACAGACCGCTGTTTACACTCAGTTTGCAAGCAGGGTTAATTGGAGACATCTATTTTCCTTCCTTAGTCAGCTCAATAAGATAAAAAATGAATCGACCTGTAGTACCCCCAAAATAGCGGCAGTGCTTAAGAAACACGTCCAGTTTCGCTCGCTACCCATGGTTTTCCAAGCTTCAGATTTGACTGCCTCAATTTTTGCTAGCCAAGCTAAATAATCAGATGGGTCTTTCGACAGGGGGCAAGACCTAAAAATCCTAAAATTATTCATGTATTCTAGATTTATGGCTTCCCCGAAGGGTGATCATTGACCATCTACTTTGGATTTCTCATCTATGGCTTTTTCTTGCTCAGTCCTAGGCCTAACCCCATTGGCTATTGGCTTATAGCGATGATAAGCTGGGAAGAATTCCTTTACTTTCAAGGGATCTAATCTTAAATCAGGTAAAGGTCCTTACATTGCATGGGATTTACCAGAAAATAGAATGGGAATCAATACATGTGACTGGTAAATGCATCTTTTTTCCTCTTCATTTAGAGGTTCTGGTATGTATTGCTGGTTCCCCATAACTTTTGGACCAAGGATCTTGTAAACAGGTGGCAAGTTGTTAGATTTTTGGGAGTCTTTACTCTTGTTGTCAGTTCCTTGAGGAGTTGTAAAAGAAGCCATGGCTGATCGTAGAATGCTCAGAAAGAGAATGAAGAAGATGAAGTTTTGCGTAAAGAGAGTTCTTGTTTAAGAGAAAGAAAAGTGAATAGAAATTTTTTTTACTTATTTATAGATGGTAAAAAAGAAGACAGAAGCGGTTGAAATTCAAGAAAGTTGCCAATTAATGAAAAGAGTTGTGGGATACGTGGCAGTTATGAATGGATGGATTAGACGGTGGCAATTATCTTTTGATCCACGATTTACTAGGGAATGGGATTGTGTTGATTAAAAAATCTTAAGAATGTGGGGTGAAGAGACGTTTTAGAAAAAGCATAATAATGACTCTGACGTCACAGATGTCAAGTCATGTGAACAGTCGTTCGTCGAATTATTAAAGGCGTCGAATTATGTTGTCAAAAAAATGCTTTTTCTTCCTTTGTTGAAAATGCATTTTTTACGGGGCAATTTGTAGGCTCCTAATTTTGACGCCTGGATTTTGATCAGGAGATTAGAAGTTTGAGATTTGTCAGGACATTTCGACAGAAGTTCAGTTTTTGGTGAAAGAAGGTTTGTCGAAAACACGAGTTCAGTTGGAATGGGATAGCTAAAGATTTTTCTAAGTGTTGGAGATGTTCGACATAATATTATGAAGAATGGTCTTCGACGGGTATTTTGAAATTTAAATTCAAGAGGGAACTTCTGTTTTAAAACAAGACACGTGGAATGCATCTAAAGGGGCGAACGCATGCAGATTGCCATTTGTCGCCATTAGGAGAAATAGCTGTTGTTGACGGTTATTTTGATTGTATATAAATAGGGAGTCATAGTGTTAGATTTTCGTGTGTATTATTCAATTTATACAAGTTACTCATAAATTACTCAAAGTATCCGCGTGTAGAGAAACGAGTTTTGTGAGAATGTACGTGATGTAAACACCATTTTCCATTTCAATGCAGTTTCTTTAAGTCTTTCTACTAAAAATTCATCTTTTACTTCGTGCAAGTTACTTTTTCTGCATTTCATTTAGTCTTTACCCTTTTTAGCCTTTTCGACTCAAAGTCCTTACGCATCTTTTTATTAAAAGTCCCTTTAATTTCACGCAAGTTACATTCATGCCTTTACTAGTCCCTTCGATTTTAACCTTTTTCTCAAAGTCTTTTACCTTTCAATCACTTTAAATTTCTTAAAGAATGCCCTTTTCCGTTCCTTTACATAGTCGAAGTATAGAAGTTTACACAAGAAATTAACTTAGCATATGTCTTAGGATTTGTGTGGTCAATCCTGCAAGTTACTCAGTTTTATTTGAAATTGATAGACCAACGGTTGTTTACCATTTTTACCAGTAAACAGATGCCAACGAAGTGGACTTTGGTAGTTACCAATGGAAATTGGACTTTGGATGTGCGCCAAATGAAATTGGACTTTTTGTTGGTGAGAGGGTTTGACTTCCTGACACTTGGATTTGGATGATGTGATGATCAGCAAATAGATGCAGATGCTCTTGGTGCCCCGAGTTTGATCCTTTACTGATAAGCTGTGTATTCATTCTTGATAGGACCTCAATCATGATGGATTTGTATGAGTGTAGAGACGTGATCAATGCATGTTGACGGTGCTTTTGCTCAGAGCCCTAGGATTACTGCCCGGAGGAGATAAGACGCTGCATTAGCGTGGTCTTTTGTCACTTGTTGTGAACTCAACGGTTACTACCGTCATGCACAATCTTCTTGATGAAGTTGACAGTATGAAGGGAAACTTCCCATTTGCAACTTGGCTTGCCCCAGTCTGCAGGGTCTTTGAAGGAATCCACCTTGAAAGTGATCATACCATGACATAGTCTGAGATGATTTGCCCCAGTGTCTGAACCTTGCATTGGTTTACCCATGATAAAGCCTTTTAAAGAATTTGCCCCAGATTTGCTGAACGTGTTGATTATAGAGGTTTGCCCCAGTTGGGCGGGATATGGTCTTTCCTCCTTGATCCACTGCTACTTAGAGATTTTTCAGCCTGACCAGTTCATTGGTAAACATAGTCATTGGATGTCATGCCCCTGCTCCATAGGATTATGAAGTGAACTTGATTCGGGTCGGCATTGTTGAATGATCAAGTTCCTCTGACTGTTGCTTGGAATTCCCTTGATGCCAAGTACTGAATTGCAGTCAAAATTGTTTATTTAAAAATGCTCATGCAAGTTTTGAAAATCAATCATTATTAGAATGATGTGGTAGTGTGTGAAGGGTGGACCATGAGTCCACACGGTGAGGATTCAAGAGTTGCTTGAAATGGCAGTCACCCTTTGATTTTTTGATATGATGGTCACTGAATCTTATTTTGCTTTGCTTGAGGATTTAACAACCACTTTTGCTTTTGATTTTTCTAATTTTTTCCTGGACTGATTTTTTTTTAAGTCCACCGGGATTTCCCTAATTTTTGCCTAAGTCACCTCTTTGGATGTTCGACTTAGCTGGCTTTTTTTTTTGAAAGGCATGTGACTGCCAAGTCATCGGTCATTAAAGAACAACCGCCATAGCTTTTGAATTTTGCATGGTTCATTCGACACTTCACGATATGTGCTAAGAGTAGCATATGATTTATCCTCAGACGGGATGTTTCATCTTGTAATTAGAATGCATAGTCCGATTAACTGAACACTACCCATGCCCCAAGTTAAGCGTAAGGGTTTTTAGATCCGAAGGAAACTCCTACTTCTAGGCTCGAAGTGGTTAACTATGGACTAACTCCTTATTTCTCTAGTGTTTGGGGATTTTAAACAATGGTTGTACATCATCAGTGGGATTTTATCCGAAAGCATACTATCAACAATTATGGGTATCTCGTTTTCATCATCCTCTCTCCAATCTTTGCTAAATAATAATTTGGTAAAGAAAATGGAAGAGATGTATATAGATGAATTATTTTGTTTTTTTATATAAGTAAAGAAAAATGAGCAAATGCGACATGATTAATTTAGAAAATGCACGATCACGTCATTAATATTACCATTCAAAACAATAATATTTAAAAAACAAGTAGCACTTAACATAAAGAAATTACAAATGCAAGTGATAAAAATGATCCAATGATGGCCAATATCTGAGGATGTCTTCTTGTCTGAACCACTGGCTTGAGGAGATGCCTCTTGGAGTCTTCGAACTCATTTTGGTGAGATGTTGACACGCACAACCAAATTTCCTTCTTGAAAGGAGATGTACTTCTTGTCAATCAACTATTGCACTTTAGCTTGAAAAGCTTTGCAGTCTTCTATTGAATGCCCCATCGATCTGGCATGGTATCCACATTGCACATCGAGATCGTACCCAGGCGGGTATGGCTCCGACAATGGCTTGAGAGTCTTGGGCTCTACCAGTGAGTTTCGGACCAGATGCGGCAGAAGTTGACTGTATGACATAGGAATTGGATCGAGAGGAGCATTCCTTCTCTCCAAATTGTTACGAGGCCTATACTGATTCTGACGTTGATTTTGATGTCCTTGGCCATTGGCTCGTTGATTTTCCTGAGGAGCAGTCCAAGGTTTCTGGCATGGTGTTCTAGGCACTGTTGGTTTCCCCTTTGGGACCCAAAGGTTGATGTCTTCATCAATACCAATATCATCGGAATGCTCTCCACAATCTTATTTCGATGCCTCCTCACAAAATACATACCCTTTGGACCTCTTTAACAGCTCTTATCTTGTGGAGGTGATGGCATCCCAGGACTTGGTTTTGACCTCTCATCTGCCATAGGCGCGACCTTTTCCTTGTGGTACAGGATTCTGAGTGGTCCACGAAGCTCTTGTATTTTTTCTTTACCAGACCTCTGGGTTGAACCATCCGTTCTTAGGCCTCCCTTCTTGATCAGCTTCTGTAATTTGCTTTGAAAGTTTTCACATTCTTTGATCGTATGCCCTATGGTTCCAGTGTGATACTCACAATCTACCCCTGGATTGTCTTCCTCAAAGGCCAGTTGTTCGTGCTTGACCAGGTTTCGAACTATAGCTCTGAATGCCTTGCACTCTTCAATGGAATGCCTCATCGACCCGTTATGATACTCACATCGAGCATTGGGATCAAGTCCATGTGGGTATGGAAGTAGGACCGGTTCGAGAGATTTGGTAACTATTAATGAACTTTGAATCACGTACTGTAAAAGTTGACCACATGGTATATGAATAATTATGGGAGTAGGGTGTTCCCTTTCCAATCTTCCTTGCGGGTATCTCTGGCTTTTCTTCCCATAACTCCGGGTAGGGAGAGTCAATATACCTTGTTGATAAGGAATCTCGATAGGCGCTGGTATTGGGATCACCACCTGAGGACGTACAGCGGATAATTTCCCCTTTCCATACATTGAGCTCTTTCCCTTGTTTGGAGGTTCCACTCTAGTTTTTTTCAGCAGAAGCCACTGGGTTGTTCTGGAATAAACTATCGGCTTTAGGGATGATGTCATAAGGAATTACCACAGGCACTCGGGGTCTTTTGCTTTGTCCATTGCATGGCCTGTTGATCAGGATGTCTACCTTTGAACCATTTCTTCTAAACAACAACACCTTGTTGTCCATCAGCTCTTTTACCTTATGCTTAAGGGTCTTTCAATCTTTAGTAGCATGCCCTGATGATCCCTCATGGAATTCACACCTTGAGTTTCAATTGTATTCGGGCAGATCTGGGTATGCCACTGACTTGGGCTTTTGGGGGCATACTAATAAACTTTGAATCAGCTTCGGAAGTAGCTCACTGTATGACACTGGCAGTGGTTCAAACTGAATAGGCTTCCTTTCTCGGGTAACTCGAGGTCTAGCCTGGATGTGATTCAAATTAGGTACTAGACTTCTCAGCTTTGGTGGAGGAATGGTGTATGGGAGAACTCTCATACAGTGGGTTGATCAATGTAGCCTGTGAGGTAGAAGGAAAGACAGGAATGACATTCTTAAATGCAACCTTCTGTTGAAGTCCTTCCTCTCTTTCCATAGATGTTACAGCCATCAGGATCTGATCCACTTTCTCTTTCATATAATCCATGTTCCTCTTCATTTCGTCTTGATCTCGTGTCACACGCTCCATCAGCTCTTGGTAGTTATCACAAGTGCCGAGACGTCAAATGGCCTGTTTATGGATGAGAGACTTGTAGTGAGGTGTTTTTGTTGGCAATGATATACATGATAATGCTAATGTTATGGTTATGACTATGTAATGCTCATGCAAGGTTCCAGGATCACAAGCATAATCTGATTTTGAGGCAAGAGAAAAACACGGGATATCTCTGATTATAAGACCCCATAGGTAGGCTCTAAGACAAGTAGGTGCCTAGAGTCCTAGATCCCTATCGAAGACATTATTGCCATAACGGAGGCCCATCAGACAATAATATCTTTGAAAGGATCTCTTCTAGGTGAGGCCTTCATATCGTCCCCACGAGAAAGACTCCTCGAAGGCGTCAACTACACAACCATCGACACAAGGGTTCTAAAAAGGTATCTCAGAGTCATAGATCGAGATGGAAAATATCATTGTCAAAATAACAATACATTCAAGGGATCTCATCTGATTGGGGCTTTCGTATTAACCCAACGAGTCCAAAGGCCTTGTGAGTTAACACTACCAACCACCATGGATATAACGGGTTAAAGATCCTTAGAGTCAACGATTCAAGCTTGAAAACATTATCATTATGACGAAGACTCATCAAAACGATAACATCTCCAAGGGAATCTACTCTAAGCGGGGTTTTTGTATCGGCCTCACGCAGAATATTTCACGCAAGTATCTACTACACAACCACCATCCTAATCTTATGTTTTTCTCGGACTCGGGTATAGAGTCATCTCATAAAGCACCAATAATCAGAGAACCCCAACAGTGTCACAAGAAACAGATAATAGGGTGCAATAAAGATAAGCAAGTAAGTAGATACTAAATAATCAAACAAGCAAGCAAGCAAACAATAAGAGAAGATAAACAAACAAGCGGATCTAACTCTCACGAATCGAGTCAACTTAGGCTTGACTCTCTCTAGCATAGGGCTATGCATGTCCCCAGCAGAGTCGCCAGATGTCGTACCTCGAAAAATACAATCCTCGCGATGGACGCGGAAAAGTGTTCAAACAGAATCGCCATCGAACTTTATTCATTCCAAGGAAGGAATAGGAAAATATCGATAAAACCTTTAAGGATAAGAAAATGTTCATCGCAACCAAATTCTAGGTTCGAGAGTCGATTATGCAAAGGGAAGGTACTAGCAACCCCCTACGTCCATTGTACTCAACGGGAACCTCTTGATTCGATTCGTGAGAAAAGTTAGCTAGGTTTGTTTGTTTTCTTCTAAGGAAGTAGTGAGTAAAGGATTCGTTTCTAAAGGGAAAATGGATGGTTTTTTATTAGGGTGCTCGCCAAGGATTGGGGCCCTTATGCCTACATATCTTTCATTCGAATGAATGAAGAATCAGAGCCTCCGTAGTTCGTGGAACTACGGGAAACGGTTTGAGGTAAAAAGAAAAAAGGTAGCTCGCTAGGATCTCGCAATACAATGCCTACGTACCCTCATAGTGCAATGAGGAAGTCAGAGGAATCGTAGTTCGGAGGACTACGGCTTGTTGGTTTGTGTTTTTTAGAGGTGACAATTGTCCACACACGAGTAAGAGAACTCACACCCAAACATATGAGGAGAAAAATCGAAGACTCCATCCCCCTCACTTCACCTTTAATGAAAGTAGTGTTTGAATATGGATTAAGTGTTTTAATGGATGACGCATGTTTATAAAAATGGTTTGAATCTTATCGAGTTATAAGTTTTTTAGAGGTGTCAATTGTTCACACACGAGTAAGGGAACTCGCAACCGAACAATCGAAGAGAGGAATCGAAGCCTCTAAACCCCTCTTTTTCGCCTGTTAAGTAATAATGTTTAAATATGGTTAAATGTTATAATTTGATTTGAAGAAAATACTTGATTGTTGATCAAGGTTTAAATTTGCGTACGTAAGAGTTAAAGGTTTGAACTAAATGGTAAGGAGGTTCTAATTGTGTAAAGTAAGGTCGATGGCGAGGCAAAAGCGCTCGACTTACAAGTTGGGTAATGGGACTTGATAAATGGATCAAGTATGCTTGAGGATAGGTTAATGGTTAATTGGAGAATCCTATTGAGTTTGTTTTGAAAATTCTTGACATTAGATCAAGCTTATTTGTTCTTTTGAAAAAGGTTGATTTTATTCTTACATTAAAACTATTTAAGCGAGGATAAGTAAACAAGCATTACATTTTATGGGGAAAGGGATGCATTTGCTCAAATGGGGATTAAACCAAGCCATAACTAAAACAAATCAACCACACATATACATGCAAACAAGAGTGTGAAATGTGCAACAAGTATCGTTGTATAAAGCCCAAGAGGAGGCTATGTGAGATCGATGGCGACCGTGAAAACGATCGACTTACAAGGTATTTGAAAATGGCTTGATTTTAAATCAAGATATTAGTTTGAAAAAATTAGTTTGAACAAGCATATATGGAATGATATAGAGACAATTAAGGCATGGCTATCAAACATAAGATCAAAACGTATAAGCATCACATAAATAAATATAAGTTAAGCAAAAAAAAGCAAAAAAATCAATCAAAGCAAATATCTACCTAATAAAATTAACTAGTAATTTAATTAACTTATACTTAATTAAAGATACTTAAAATAATTCACAATTATATGTTATTGTATTTTTTTAATATTATGAATGAAATTAATAAAATAAATTAGGTTAAACATTATTATTTTATAAAATTAATCATTACTGTGATTAATTAATATTAAATCAAAAGGTTTAAAATAATTAATTAAAATATTTTTGGATTTTTAAAATATATTTGAAAATATAAAATAATGGAATGAAAAATAATAAGAAATAAAATAAATTAAAAAAAACAAAGAAAATAATTGCAAAACCTAAAATTAAAATGGGCATGTGCTGAAAGTAAACAGGGGGTTCCAAGAGTAAAATCCCCCAAGCCCAAAACAAGTAAAACCCAACGCTGAGAGAAGGGTCCATCGTGGACCCTCAGGTCATCTTTGATGACCTAGCGCCCAGATCTGGGTCGTCCAATCCAAAGAGTCGGAGATTGACTCTCAATCTGATGGCAGGGACAGCGAGGGTGCATGATAAGATACGTGGGACACACGCAGAGCAATAGGGTGGTGAGTCACACGCTGCTGACACGTGTCACTGCCAATGGAATCCAAAATATTTAATAAATCAAGGAAAGGTGAGTTTTCATAGTCATTTCTCAAAAATCTTCCTCTCTCTTCGTCAGCCTCTCTCTCACTAAGCTCTTTCTCCCTCTGCAACTTAAAGGTCACCAGAAGCTTAAGGGTGGCCGGAGAAGACGGTGGCCAACGGCGGTCGCCGCTGTCTTCTCCGGCGAGATCTCCCCCAAAACCAAAACAATATACACAAACCCTACACTATTTTTCACCCTCTATTCGAATCTAAACTTATATTTCTCCAAAACCCAATAAAACATTCAATTGAACCCTTTCCAAAATTAAAACCCTAATTTCAAATATCAACAGAGTTGTGTAAACAATACGAAGAAAAGCATGCCATACTATTCAGTGTACAAATATCAATATGAAAACGAGAAAAGGCATTTCTCTTGAAGAGAAATGAAGCTTAAGAGATACCTCTTGAAGACTTTCTTTAAACGAACCTCCGAGAATAATTTCTAGGTAACTTCGCTTCAACTTTCTTCTTTTATGTCTGATTTCTCTTCTCTTCCTCTTCTGCTTATCAATGCTTCTCCAGGCGTGATAACTTTAGGAGTGGCTTTTAGCTCGGGCTATCTTGGGTCTTAATGTGAGACTCAGAAAGCCGTAAATGTGAGCGTTTTATAGGGTTTGAGGGTTTGTGCTGAGTAGTATTTTTAGGGTTTTTCTCTGGTGTATTCTCTGTGTATGCTATTAGGTTTTTTTTGGTGCTCTTTCTGTGTATTGTGAATGAATTGTGATATGCATATATAGGTTGTTTGATACGTGTGAATTTTGCGAAACTTTTGAAATGGGTACGTGTGAAGTTTGTTAGGAATAGTGATGAGGTGTGCATTGCCGAGGATTAATCTGTTAGGGATTGCTGTACTATCTTGATTTCATGGGATTGTGAGAAAATGGAATTGAGAAAAATATCTTGTTATTTGTCCTTTCTGAGGTTCTAGAAGATGGGATGGTTGAGTGGTCCCATACGATGCTTTGCTGTCAATTTTCATGTAAATGGTACATAGTATGGAACTTTATATTTGCTGCAAATGATGTGTATTTGGGGAATACTTAAATTGTGACTTGTCTTGACATTATTTGGGTACTGACTTGTTCATTTGGCCCTTGAAATTATGAGTACTAAATACTTTTGACCTCTCATGTTTGTGTTGATTGTGACTTGTTCCTGCTTGTTGTTTCCTCTTGGTTGTGTATGTGAATTCATTGTGAATTGGAAAGCTTGCTTGCTCATATTCCTGTTGTTGTATGTTTACCAATTGTGTGAGTTTTTATTGAACTTTATGGATTCCTTATTGCTCACATACTCGTGTTGCCTGTATATAACTTGTTGTAAAAAAAAATGTGTTCATTTACTCTTACTTATTGCTAACATTCATTTTATCTCCTCTTTTCTTCTATGTGCTTAATGAACTTTGGCATGAGGATGATGGAGTTTGAAGTGAAGGCAAAAGACTTGACATGTGAAGCTTGTATTGATGAAGAGCTTAGAAAGAATGGCAACTTGGACATGAGGAACTTAGCATGAAGAATAAACTTAGCATACTTTGGAGCGTGAGGCTTGATGAATGGAAGTTGCAAGGAAGCTTGTCATGGAAGCTTGCTATGAACACGAAGAGATCAATACTGCTCCTATGCATGAAAACTCAATTGCGTAACTTGTATTAAACCTTTGAATCATATTTATTTCAACATAATGTGCCTTTGTAATCAATTTTATAATTTTGTGCAACTGCCTGCAGTTTGTGTAGTTGTCCTTGTACTTTTGAACATTTGTTGAATCAATGGATGTGATTTTGTTTTATACTGATTGTTTGGATTAAAACTTACGAATTTTAATTATTGTGGTTTTGAGAACTGGGCATGAATCATGAATTATTATGGTGGTGGTGTTGTAATCGTGTACAACATGGCCTTGGCACAAGACTCACACACGGTTTGTAATATAGCTTGCCAAAAGCTTGACTCAAAAGGCAACAAAATACATATCATGGCTCAGACCTTGATATAATACTTATGGTTCAAAAATAGTTCAAAAATGGTTGTGAAATAAGGCTTGAACATAACTCACACATGGTTTGGGAATAATCTCCACATGGCTTGAAAAATCTAAACAAGGCTTGAAAAACCTCTAACATGGCACAAAACAAAAATATCTTCATAGCCTAATTAATTTGATCACAAGACTAACAACTTAAAACGGTGCTTGGGACCCACTTGAAATATAACTTGACAAGAAATTGATCATGGCTTGTAAATTAATGATCATGATTTGAAACCATTTAACACATTAAGCATGGCTTGAGACAATTTGAAGGTTTTAACCATGGCTTCCCATTATATCTTGAAACACACTCAAATTATGCCTTAAAATAATTCCAACATGACTTGAAAACTATCCAAACCTTGCACAAATTGAACATATGTCTTTATTACAAATTGATTATGCCCTATGACATGTAATAATTCATTGGTCTTGAAAACACTCCATGCTTGGATCTTGAAACAAATTCACGCTTGAGTCTTGAAACAAAATCAAGCAGGACCTGGGGGTGAATTACCCTTTCCTTGAAGCATGTATGGTCATTCTTTGAACAGAATTGCAACAAATCCAGCAAAAATTAAGCTTGTTCAACCACATGGCCTCATTGTCAATCTTAGGATATGGCCCAAAGTGACTTGAAACAAGACTTGGAACCATCTTGAAACCAATTGGCTAAATCTTGAAATATTTGATCCCATGGCCTAAAACCAACTTTAAATCAACATTTTGGCAAGAGCTCACACTCCCAATATGTGCACACAAAATCCCAAGGACAAATTTTAGATGATCATGGCTTGATAAATGGAGGTTTTAAAAGGTAGGACAAATTTAGGGTATGACACCCAAATTAACCAATTCTACCGGCTCTTCATGAGGATGAATGGATTTTTCCTCGTGCTCAAGCAACCGAGAAATTTCATCTGGAATCTCTTCGACGTCCTCTTCCTCCGCTTCAAACACAGGGAATTCAAAGTTGGGAGAGGGCATAGGGTCATTGTTTTTAATGGGTTTAACAATCAATCTGCACAATGATTTATGTTTGATTTTAGAATATGAACAAGAAGTGCAAGCATTATGTAGATAAAAGTGATTATCACATTATTATTTTTTTGGTTTTTTATGTTACCATTTTTCAGAAATAAAGCAAAAAGGAACAAACATAACATAGATAAATAAAATAACATTTTATTGATGATGATATTAGTTGAAACAAAGCCCTCACAAATTCACTTTCACCTTGGGTAGAGTGAAAGGATTTTTTGAAAGAAATAAAAACAAATTACTTTAAAATATGAAAAACAGTGGGAACATCAACAGCTATCCAGTTCTGGAAAATCTGTCCATGCGTCACAAAATTGGGAAATTCTTCCTCTTCATCATCTTCAATGATGGCACTGACTTCACATTCAGGTTCATTAAGCCTTGTGTCATACCCTAAATTTTGACCACAAGGTTTCACATCATTTTGCAAATCATCACCACAATATGGATGTACCTTTATGCCTCACCAATCCTCTCAAAGATTGTTGAGCATTCACCTCAACCAAGGATTAGGGTTTTGAGCCCTCTCAGAGCATCCAGGCAAAGGATCAATCAAGAATTGACATGATCTTCAACTTGATAAAGCTCTCAAACATCCATGAAGGATCAAGATGTCTCCCATATCAAGAATCAAGCACAAGAAATGCAATATTACAAGTTGATCAAGTCTCAAGATCATCAGTGTCACCAAATTAGGGTTTTGGTCGACCAAGGCCTCCAGAGAGAAATTTTCATCTGGGCATGAGCCAATACTTCAAAACATGATTTAAGGAGCTCAAAAAGACCTCATGAGTCCATTCATAGGTTCAAAATAGCCTCAGGGGATGCATTCACCAAAAATTAGGAATTAGAGTTTTCTTGACCTAATTCACCCCTAAGTTAACTTTTGGAGCAAGACATGAGCCAAGACCTCAAGAAATACTTTAAGGACCTCAAATATCTCATATTGATCCACTCACAAGTTTAGATTGACACAAAGAACTTGGTTCACAAGAGATGCAAAGATTCACATTCATTTGAACCACAAATTAGGGTTTTTGGGAAAAAGTCAACCATACCTTTGACTTTTGACCAAGGCATGATCTCAAACCTTGGAACATGATTCAAGACACTCTAAAACACCTATGGAATCCATACATTAGGTTCAATTTAGCCCAAAGACTTGATTTCATAAAGGATCACAAAGTTCAAAATTCATCTGATAAAAAGTCAACTGTGATCAAAACCAAGTTTGACTTTTTGAGATTTTTTTGACAAATATGGCCTCTTCAAGTCAAAAACAATGTTAACTTGTGATTTGGATCATAATCAATCAAGAAAAATCAAGAAAAATGAGGTTACTTGCAAAAAGGGCAATCTTGAGAAACTTGAAATTTCACTAAGTTATGGAAAAAATTGATTTTTACCCAACTTTGCAAGGCCCTAACTTGTGATCCAAGCAACCATTTTCTTCCATCCAAAGCTCAAATGAAAGCTCTCATTACATACTACAAAAGTGTCATTGATCCATGGTCAAAAAATGCTTGGATTTTGAGTTACGAAGTGATCAAAATCAAGAAAAGTGTGAAATGGATTCCAACACTTAGTGAAAATTTGCCTTAGTAAAATCAGTCAAAACATCAAAATGTGGAGGAATTTTTCACTATAATCCAAGATGAATCAAGAACAATGGTGACCATCAAAGTTGAAGTACATAATCCCAGCTTTCCAAAGAGCCCGAGATCATGAGATAACTCCACTTGAGCAAGGAGTTATGGAGGTTGCAAGACACCTTGCTGCAACTATTTTGCAAGACAGTTTTGGTCATTTCTTGCTACCCATGATTGTTTTGTCAAGTGCAATGATCATGGAGCTATACCAATTCAATGTGATCAGAGTGACTCAAAACAAACCTGTAGAGTTGAGTCAAAGAATCAAGGAAAATCTCAAATTGGAATGATGAACTTTGTCTCCTTATGCCTTGAATTCAAATGGCATTTATGTGCAATAGTGCACATTCAAAGATTCCACTTATTTCAATCAAGATGCTCACATAAACAACAATAAAAATGATTGAGGAATGTGGAATTAGTCAAAAGCTGGCTATGCCACTTGAGAGAGTTATTGTACCTTGCTTAAGAAGTAATGGCATAAATCCAAAACCATTAAACCAAGCCCTTGTCCTCTAATCTGAAGTTGTTCATCCAAGACAAAACCATTAACCTATAAATAGAGGTCACATTGCCTCATTCAGATCACACCAAAACAACTACAATGCTAGTTTTCTCACAAATCCTCCTTCTTTCCAAATTCAAAGTTCTCAAAGAGTGGAAACTTGGAATTCTCAAACCAGCCCATTTTCACTCAAACCAAGCATTCAAACACTTCACATAATCATTATAGAAGTGATCCATAACCTCAAAACACTTCTATAACATAAGAATCACTAAGTCATACCCCATTTGCTCAAAATACATTATAAGCTGCAGTTGGATTCGAGTTATTCAATCCAGAAGGATTCAAACCATTCCAAGCACTTCAACACCTTCCTTGAGGCCTAGGGGAGATATCCAGATCATCATCTTGCATTTATAACACCTCCAAAGTAGAATTCGATTCCTTCTTGCAGAGGTAAGCCTTGAACTTTCAAACTCCATGAATCATGCATCATAAATGTGTTTTCAAATTACCAACATGTTTATGGGGGTTCATAGATCATTAACCCTCAATCAATTACCATTTATCTTGCATGTATGAGATTTCATATAATTCTTGCATTTTTTAGGGTTCATCTGATTATAACATGATATCTCTTGCTACACTTAATTTAAATAAAATTAAAGGCCACCATCATGTTCCTTGTTAAAAAATACATAACTTTCGTTTTTACATTTTTCAAAATGATCAAGAAACGAGTGAGATATCATAGGTTTTGCAAAGTTGTTGAAATTGGTCTGGCACGAGGTTGACTATGAAGGCCATGGCGCCATTTTTCAAAATAAAAAATAAAATACTTTTGTTTAATATATATTTGACTATTTTAAAGAATTTCCTTTTAATTGTTTCTTAATCATTTTAAATAAATTCTTTCTCTTGATTTTTCAAAACCAAATGGATTTCAAACTATCATGTGAATAAAAACACCCATTTTCAAACATTTATCAAAGTTTATAACATGTTTATTAAATATATTTGATATTTTGTATCATTTTTATTTAATTTTCTTTGAAAAATGTATTTTATTTAAAATTAGGGTTTTTCCTTGATTTTAAATCTTCAAACTTTCTTTAAATAATACTTGGGCCTCTAATAGAGTGTAAGACCCAACCCTTTTGTAAATAAATAATCTTTTAGGCCTCTGTCATAGTCTAAGTCCCAGTACAATTTTCAAAATAACGGTGCGTCCACTATTCTTTTTTGGGCCTCTCCTTGAGTATAAGCCCCAATTTTCTTTCCTTCAATAATCATTTTTGGGCCTCTATTAGAGTGTAAGACCCAAATCCCCCTATGTACATAAATAAATCTTGGCCCTCTGCTAGAGTATAAGTCCCACAACGTCTTTCAGTATCACGGTGCGATCACTGTTTTCAAAATAAATCATTTGGGGCTCTCCTTGAGTATAAGCCCCAATCTTTTGTACATAATCTTTGTTTTAAACAATAAACAGCCCCTATGGGCCTCTCCTTGAGTTTTAAGCCCCATATCTATGTTTTCAAAATCATCTGTCTGTTTTAAACTGGTACTAAGAGGAGTACTATTCCCGGTGAGACTGCTCTTAGACCACTTGGGCCTCTCTTTGAGTTATAAGCCCCAAACATTCTTTTAATTCAAGTTCAAATTCAAAGTTTTCTCAAAACTTTCTTCAATTTCTCTAAACCCTAATCATACAGTTGTAATTAATACAACCAATCACAATACACTTGGGCCTCTATTAGAGTGTAAGACCCAACACCTTTTCAATTCAATGTATACTTATATACCTGTTAATTCACTTATCTATATATACTTTTGCATATCTGTTTAAGTTTCCCAGCAGTTAGGCCATCCTCAGTTCACACTTAGGATAAATAGATAGGATACTCACAACTTAGTTCAATAAACTAGTTCTCTCATAGGAAACTCCCTCAATACAGTCTGCCTCCTCTTGGGCTTTATTCAATATGGAACAAAGAAAGGCATTATTCCCGGTGAAACTTTTCTTATGACTGTCAAAACTTAGAAACATATAAAAGAAATTCATTTCCCCAGAGAGGATTTATTCCCAGTGAAACCTCTTTTGAATTTCTTCAAACCTTAGAACTGTTCAATAAAGAAAGGACTAATTCCCGGTGAAACCTTTCTTGAACTTTTCTTAGGCTTGGACCCACAGGCTTCTTAGAAGTTCCCCTCAGCCTCCTCTTGGGCTTAGTACAAGGACCCCCAGGCTTCTTAAAAGCACCCAGCCTCCTCTTGGGCTTAGTACAAGGACCTAAAGGCTTCCTAAAAGCATAGGATAGAATTCAGTATTCTCTACTAATTCAATCCTTAGGAAAGTCAAAACTCTAGAACATCCAATTAGTCAGGGATTGATCTTCATCTCTAGAACCCTCAGCCTCCTCTTGGGCATCATACAATAGTCTCTCTCCAACCAGTGTCTACCTCTTTTTAAAAAGACTTGGATAGTCTCAGCCTCCTCTTGGGCTTCATACAAGTTAGACTTGGAAAGTCTCACCCTCATAGCCTCCTCTTGGGCTTAGCACAAGGACCCTCAGGCTTCCTAAAAGCTTAAGATAGATCCTAATCATATTTACCAATACATCAATTCCCATAAGAGTTAAAACCTCTAAGGTTTTCAAACTCATTTTTAAATCCCTCCTGACCCCTAACAAGGCTTGACTTTCACCTTAAAATCCCCAGCCAGGGTCAGATTGACATCATCAAATCCTCAAAAGAATCAAAGCCTCGTGGCATCTGAATAAATCAACTTTGCTCAAATCACTCGTAAGAATTAGTTTCCCTTTGGATTCCCCAACACAGTTTAGACCTTCTCCTAGATTTCAATAATCCTCAGTAAGAGTCAGCCTCCTCTTATGCTTCATATAATGATTTTCCCAGTCAGTCTCAACCTCGGGTTTTGTACAAGACAAATATCATAATCCCCAGTTGCGTTAGTTTTCTTTGAAATCTACACTCAAACTCGTCAGCTTCGTCATCTTGGGCTTCAAACAAGATACTCAAATAAAACATCTCCAGTGGAGTCAGTTTTCAACTTTTTTAAGCTTCAACCTTGGGCTTTGATCAAGGCACAAAATCCATCACCCCCTCCACAGATGAGACCATGAGTCTTCTCTGTAGAAGGACATTTCCTCTATACATCACATATCAAAACAAACAATCAAAACCTTTTCCTAGATAAATTGCTGTAAGTGGCACACTTGTTGATTCAAAATCCAAGCTGGAGTCCCTCCTTTACCATGGTTAAAATTTCTCTTTCATCTAACAGCTATAAGTGGCAAGCCTCTGGATTCTACACATCCAAGACAGTGTCCCTCTCTTAGCATGAAAGACTCATAAAGAAAAAATGGCATTGCTCTACACTGAGTTAAAGCTTCTTCCTTCATGACATCTCTCTTATAAAGGAAATTATGGCATTGCTGGATCCCACATATCCCAGTTAAAGTAATTTCCCTTATAACCAATCACCTGACATTTGTGATGAATAGGTGAGATATCTCCCTTTAGAGATGACAAATTATCTCTCAGTCAACTTTTAGCTTCAATCTTGGGCTTTGAACAAGACACAAATATTCTGTTAGCTTCAATCTTGGGCTTTGAACAAGACACTAAACAATTTTCCTCCCGTATAATAGGAGGAACTACGATTGCTCTGATTTCTCAAATCTCTCTACGGGAATACGTAGGCATAAGATTTTGAAATCTTAGCGAGCACACAAATCAAAATCTTAGGTCCAGTACCTTCCCAAAAACAACAAAAACATTTCCTCAGACCTCCCAAAGGAGAAACTTTCCCAATCATCAGCAGAGAGACTTAAGAAAGCATTTCAAATAGTAGAAAATATATGCAAACGAAGGTTCCTATAGATTACTATAGATACTCTGGGTGTTAATAGCTTCCCTTTGTACAACCAAACCCCGATCCCCGATCTCTTCGCATTTGTTAAAGAAAGCACTTGCACACCAGGGTTAGTTTAAGATATCTTCCCCTTCCTTTTAAGCTTTATAGGATAAATACAGAAATCAGAAAGTAACACCAATAGTGGTTGTGTGGTCGTGTCACAAGGAAAAAATCGACAGCTACACCTCGGTCGAGGGGAATAAAAGGGTACATATGCATCTTCTGTCTCAAAAAAGTATCCAGGATCATCAAGGTATGGCTCCCATTCCTGAGGATCAATTTCATACTCTTGATCGTCTTCAATAATTACATCAGTGGAGTGATCTTTGTTGATGAATCCGGCGCTGTGAAAGGCCTCATTAAAACGCTTCAAATCTCTTTTAACTGTACCAGGCGCGAAGCCTAAACCATTTCTGTCTTTATTATCAACCACATCAATAACTCGACCCCAACCATCAGACCGACCAGTCTCTAATACATACAGAGCATATTTCAAAGAAGACATGGGCAACCCATTCTTATTAACAACTTTATCATTGACGAAAAGAGCTTGGAACGGAGTTCCAACAGTTTCACCGGCATAAACATACGAAAAGGATGAAAGATGGCTAACCAACAGCGCTTGTTCGCCTCCAACAATTACAAGCTTGTTATTCTTAACAAATTTCAATTTCTAATGAAGAATTGAGGTCACTGCCCTAGCTTCATGAATCCAAGGCTGACCAAGCAGACAACTATAAGCAGGACGAATATCCATTACTTGAAAAGTGATTTGGAAGAAGCATGGTCCTATTTTGATTAGAAGATCAACCTCTCCAATCACAGTTTTTCTAGATCCATCAAAAGCTTTAACCACAACCCCACTATACCTCATAGGAGCACCTTGGTACGAAAGCTTTGACAAAGTAGACTTTGACAACACATTCAAAGAAGAGCCTCTATCAACCAACACATTGGAAAATTCATCTTCTTGACAGTTCATAGAAATATGTAAAGCCAAATTATGATTTATTCCCACCTCGGGTAACTCCTCATCACAGAAACTCAAATTATTCCATGCTGTGAGGTTAGCAACAATGCCAACAAACTGATTAACAGTCACATCATGCTCAACATATGCCTGTTCTAGCACCTTCTCCAAAGATTCCCTATGAGCCTCAGAATTCATCAATAGGGACAACACTGAAATCTTAGACAGGGTGTGCAAGAGTTGATCTACCACACTGTACTCACTCTTCTTGATCAATTTCAATACCTCGTTCTCATAAGTCTTCTTACTCAAACCACTTGACTGGCCGGAGATATCAACAACATTCTCACTTTGAAGTTGTTTCCCATCAACGACATTCTCTACCCTCATTGGAGGCTCAGAAGCATAGACACGACCACTTCGGGTCACCCTACTAACATCAGTGATGCTTACCACAGAAGACAAAGAAGGAATGGGCACTTCCTTACCATCTTCTACCATTGTAGCATTGTATTTATACGGAACAGCCTTGTCAGATTCATATGGTACTGGACCGGGTAATCGAATAACCAAAGGTGTAACGGTGGACTTCCGACTATCATAAGAGATAACAACACGTTCAGGAATATTAAAGTGTGGCACAATAACATTTACCTCATTCTCATATTCATCTCTCTTTGCAGTGACCTCAATCAAATTCTGATCCATCATCTCTTAAATGTCCCTCTTCACTATCACACAACCACACGGGTTCACAGACCAGATGCAACTGAAGGTGCGAGAAAGACACAAGAAAGGGGGGGTTTGAATTGTGTATTTACTCTTTTTGTAACTTTTTGTATCTTGTTAAAGAGACACTCAAGAACCTTCAATTTTCGTTGAGAAATTCTAATCTCTTAACTATGGAACTTGAGAACCATATTGGTTCTGATCATAGGATACGATACACAGAACTTGCATGGTGAAAGCTTATCAGAGATAGGCTGCAAGGTTCTGACTTTGCTTAATATAGGGTTCTGATATTCAATGCAGAAACATAAATAGAGATACTAAGCAGGAGAGTAAAGGACACACGATATATCCTAGTTCACCACGCAGGTTAATCCAGTCCACCCTCCACAGGTGATTTCGCCTTGAACACAAGGACTTAATCCACTATAATCAAATCATGATTACACTTGCACAGGCCACGCCGGTGACTAACAAATTCCACAGCCGCACTGTGACTAACAACACAATGAACCGTTCAGGGATTCAACTTAATGAATATAACGAACATTGACCTGCAGGATCCAATCTCTTTAAGATCTACTGCTAGGATTTCGCAGCTAGACGTTCAGGGATTCAACTTAATGAATATAACGCTACTGACCCTATTTCAGGATTTTCCACAATGACACCCAGCCATTGTCATCTCAAGTATCTGATCACCACATGATCTACTCAAGGGCATCAACTCATAGCTGAACTGTTCAGGGATCCCATCAGGATATAACGTTCACTTAAGGAGTCTCAATTCATTTAGTTGAATTGGCAAACTGGAGATTACAAATTGTGCTTCTTAATAAGCAAGTTTTTCCTAAGTTTAAGTACAAAGAACACACACATGTGTTCAAGCAAGTTTTGAGCAATCAGCTCCTTGCTTTCCTAAGAAACTATAAAGATGTATTTTTATATTGCAATTGTTGACATCTTGTAGATCTTCTTCTTCTTCGTCTTCTGGTTGAGCAAGCTTTGAGCAGCAACTCCTTGCTTCAGATCTTCAATGTAGTCTTGACGAGAAGGTAGGTTGATGACTTGACAGATCTTCAATGTTGTCTTCTTCATCAACAACTTCTGTTTGATTGTTGTTGTTGTGTTGATTCGTCTTCTTGAGTTTCAACAACAATCGCCATTGGTGAAATAATGATAGATCTAAATATGTTAAGTGTTACAACGAGAACTCATCGTTGTTTCTATCTTCACAATGACTTGGTCAATATTGTAGATGAACATTCAGTTCATAATTCTACAAGTGATCGACACATCAGAAGCAAAAACTCTTTCCATTAAATAGCCAGTAGAAATATAGCCGTTAGAGAATATTGTTGGCTGTTTGGAAAAGAGACGTTGTGATATAATGAGTTGTACTGACACATCTTCTTTTTGCAGAGGAAGAAGTGACCAGACATCTTTTCTTGGGCAGTGTGTACATTTAACTCACAACGGTAATATTTAGACTTCAAAACTTCAGTGGCTTCTGATGTTAATTTGATGAAGCATGAGTAGAGTCTTCATAGCAGAATATCTGATGCTTCAAGTCTTCAGTCGATTGAAGAAGTCCATTAGGAATCAGTCTTCAGAACTTTAGCACTGGTCTTTAAGAACATTATTCTTTTCTGCTTCAAGTCTTCCGAATCTTCAGAGCCTGTCTTCAGAGTCTTCAGAACTTCTTATTTGAAACCTTAATCTTTAGAACTTCTTATTTGAAACCTTGATCTTCAAAACTAATTATTTGAAACCTTGATCTTCAGAACTCATCAGTCTTCAGATTCTTTCTGCACTTGGTCTTCAGCGCCTTCAGCCATTAGAACTTCAAGTCATAGGAGTCTTCTGTACTTTGGTTCTTTCAGAGTGTACTTATTTAGAAGCTTCTCTATCTTCAGAATCTCAATCACTTTCAGAGAGCATCCGCAAGAGCATTGCAACAGCAATCTTGGCATCCTTGGATCTGGCTGATCATGACTAGATAAAGAAGCGTTCTTGCTTCTCGCGACTTTAGTCATACATAGTAACTTCGCATATGTATATATTCAATCATAGTACATCTAGTTGGTGTATGTTGGTTCTGATGTCTTTAGTTCTTATGATCTGCACACAACACACGTTAGACCATAAAATGGTTCTTTCACAAATACTTATTGTTATCATCAAAACATAGATTGACTTGTAGAGACAATTCTTGCTCGCACAATCTCCCCCTTTTTGATGATGACAAAACCAAGTATTTTGATTGAACATTTTATACAAGGTAATCACCAAAACAAACAAATTCAGAGTTTGGAAACTCCCCCTGAGTTTCAAACTTTGTGAAGATTTAAGATTTTGCAATTTGATCTTCAGGGTAGTCTCCCCCTAATTCATATATGTCAGATATTGGGATCTTCAGAATTATAATTCTGGATAATAAGATTTTAAACACCAATGTAGATCATGACTGTTTTGACTTTTGAACATAGGTCTTCATCTCAGAACCTTGTTAAAGTCATACTTAGTAGTTTATCAAAGCTTGATTTCTGATCAGATGCCAATTGAAGGTTAATATTAAAGTGATCAATCAACGCTTGATTCTGAATCTGATACTCATGATTTAATTTTGATATGTTGCCATGTGATGTGCTGAGTCTTATACCAGAGTATGTTGAGTCTGATACCAAGTGAAGAATTACTTCTCATACGCTTAAGAGGTAATTCATTAGAGTGATGATATTGATACCAATGAAGGTATTTTGACAGTAATCCACGACTTTGCTCTGATTGATGAATCTAATACTAATCTTTGTGTACTGAGTCTGATTACCAATTGTTGATTTAGTCTGATACTAGATCGTTTTCATTTCCAATGGTTCTTGGTAAACATCAAAACGACTTCTTCTTGGATCTTCAATCCGGATCTTCAGACAGTTCTTGACTTCTGAGTGAGCATCTTAAAATGTAGACTTTGTCTTGACTGCTTTCAGAAATTTCTTACTGATTCTGATTCTTCTTAGATAACTTCTATTGTATGATCAGAGTTCTTCTTCTTATCCTGCCTTTAGAATGCCTAGTGAACTTGTTTAGAGTTCCTCGGATAACATCAAACAACAAATGTTAGTAGCAACGCATTTTATAAGAGTACTTTGTTTGAGTTCTGCATTCTTTCAGATTTCCTTCTTTCAATCAAAATCAAATATATTTCTCCCCCTTTTGACATCATCAAAAAGTGTCAGGGCATAAGAGCAATTAAGCATATAATCTCTTACGTACAATCAAAATCTTTTATATGAGTACATATTAAAACTTTATTACTCCTGTTTGAGTATGTTGAATATTTGACGTGATAAGGAGCATTGAGACATAAAGTCATTTAAGCATTTAGAAGCACACTGACTTATTTTAGTGAAACACGTCTATAATCAGTATGAATTTAATTGAAGGATAATAGATGGAAGCTAATTGTGAAGGACGTGAACCGGTGTTCAGGTACCTTAAAGGCAATTAGGTTTACTAATTTTCGTTATGGCATAGTTAATCTGAAGAACAATTAGACATAACCAATAAGAAGCTCATTAAACAAGCTAACTGTATTAAACATAGATTAGATAAAGATTTAAACACAAACATATAGATTACATAGAGATATAGATATCAAAACATACAGATTTAGACTAGACGAAAACAGGTTCTTATAAGAGAAAACTTTTAGAGTCGCGTATTTCCGTGTTATGAAGGATTGAGATGTTCCTCAATAGTTTATTAGTCGAACGGCTGTATGCGTATTTCAAGAGAATTGAACGGCTGAGAAATTTCTAGTAAGAAATAGGAGAGTAGCCTTTTGTACGCAATTTCCTAGATGGGATATATTAATGAGTTTCTTTTAATTTGGCCATTTTGATTTCTAATGCTGGTTGAATTATCTAAAAGACTATGAGAAGGAGTGAAGAATTTAGGTTTAAAATTTTCATATGAGACAGATAAAACATTTTCATTAATTCAATGGTGATTGTACATAAAGATAGTAAGTTTCAAAACATAGTAACTGCTAAATGATCATCACCACTTTACTCATCAGAATTCTCAATACTCTTAATAGTTTCACAACTGATTTCAACATGAGAAGTACCAGGTTCAAGCCTGATAATTAAATCCCAGGCCTTTTCTTGTAGAAGTATTTCCGAAATTATTCTTCCGTACGGAATGAAGGCCTGCACTTTGTTTCTGGAGACTTTGATAGAATGTTTCATATGATTAAAAATGGTTTTAGGGAGATCTATTGTAACATGATGTGTTAGAAGAAAGATAAGGATTATGTCGTTGTGCGTTAAGATGTTCTCAGGAGCCATACGAGGACGAAGGTTGGTCAGGGAAAATTTGAAACATGCTTTTGGAAAAGGGAGAAGCCTCTCAGGGTTGTTTGGTTCGTAAGGTACTGAGTCGTCAAATAAGATTTTGCACTGATCCACCAAGCTTAGGTTTGATTGATAGTCATCAATCGTAACTCTGGAGGAGACACAACCAGTGATTTTCTCTATCGAGGAGATGGAGACAGCAATGGGTTGAAGGTAGACTTCCGACCAGATGGTTTTTCCATCGTTACTAATTCTAGCAAATTTCCAGAACTCTTTAACTAGGTTTGGATAGACAGGACCATATAGGAGAGCGTAATAGGATTGCCAAGACTGGGCTTGCATGCTTCTGAGTATCTCCAAACCATTGTCTCCGGGATGAGCAAGGTTGAGTTTCTTCTCAGGAATAAGGTGTAGATTTTCTTTGTTTCCAAGGAAGGTTGGTCCATTCCTTTGAGAGTTCATTGTTCTTAGTGATTTAGAATTTTGTATTTGAGAGTGGAGAGAGAGAGAGAGAGAGAGAGAGAGAGAGAGAGAGAGAGAGAGAGAGAGAGGAATCCTACTTTTTATGGGTGAGTTAGGATGAAGTGTGATAATCACTTTTGGGGATAGGATTTGGATTTGTTATTTCCTAGATATTGTATTAATTCTTGGGTATATGGAGAGATGTAAACGCGTGTAGCTAAAAAGACGAGTTAGTTGTCTATTTATTGGAAAGGATACTAGAGTTAATGATGGCTTTTCGGTGAGTGGTCAATGAGTCGGGTACATTAATGATGGGAATAAATTTGAATCACAGAAAATTTTTAATGGATTAATATTTTTAAGTTTTAACTGTAAAATTATAATAAGGCTTATTATCTATGTACAATTTTATTGTTCAAAGAGAGACTTTAATTAATGATTATAGATTTGACAATACGTTTTTCTTAAATAGTCTAAGGACATTTGAGCACAAACAAAACAATTAAAGCATAATTAACATAGTTTCTCTAGTCACTAAAGACTTCACAATTTGTCTTTAACAGAGAGTTTTCTGGAAACTCTTCAGGACCATCTTCTTCAATTCTTTCCTTGATCATGTCCACAATTCCATCTCTGAAGAAAATCTCAGACAAAACTCTTCCATAAGGAATGTAGGATTTTGTGAGGTTTCGAGACTCAAGGATGGTTTTCCAGAGACAGTTGAAGATTGAGTGTGGTAAATTTATCCGAAAGTCATTCATTAGTAAATAAATGAACTTATGGTTGTGGAATTGAATTAGATTATTTCTATCTATTCTGGGAAGAAAATTTGACAACATGAGTTTGTACCAGGCTTTGGGAGTAGGTAGGAGATTCTCAGGATTGTAGGGTATGTATCTGGAAGATAAGTCGTGAAGGGATGCAAAACTTCTTGCAGGAAAGAAATTATGTTTGTCAGAATTAACATGAATTCCAACATCCTCATATCCAATTGCAAGGATCACTGAGAATAGGTTGATGTCAATAGGGATTTCAAAAACATAGGAAGTGAAGCATTTTCTTTCAATATCAAGATCAGCATGTTTCCAGAATTCTTTGACCAGGTTTACATAGATAGGCTTTTCTAGCATCATGGAGTACCTAGTCCATTGTTGAGTATACAAAATATCTGCTATACTGCATGCAGTGTCTCTTGAGAGTGAAGGAGTAATGAATGAGAACCGTTTCTCAGGAATGAGTTCAAGAAGATTTGGATTACCGAGAAAGGTTAGTGGAGGCATGATGATGGATGGACGAAGAGGCTTAGAATTTTAGGGTTTTGAGTATAAGAGTATGAAAGGGAGACGTGTTTTTATAGAATGAGTAGGTAGACTTATGCCTAGACTAGGGAAGATATATGTTAGTACAAAAGACTTTGATGAGATTTTATTTAGCTGTCAGAGATATGTTATGTTTTCAAAAGATTCGTATTTATTATGGTGTTCCCTTTGCGTGTAGATTTCGTTAAAGGATTTTCTTTTATCTAGCAATTTCTTATAGCTAAGTTTTAACAGATATTCAAATAATTTTCCTAGTGAATCCTAAACTTTTAACTAGTAAAAAAAATTATTTTATGGGTTAACAAAGAAGAAAAAAAAATGTACCTTAGGGATGCTGAACTTTTGAAGAGAATCTTTTAGCTAAATCTTTTCGTGAAGGCATTCCTTTCTGGCTTCTGAATCTTTGAGCATCTTTCTGATTTTGCCTATTTCCGAGTAAGTTGTAGATGTTTCTTGGGTTCTTCAAGATACGCTTGTCTTCTGACTTCTGAAGAATATTTTCTTGGAAAGTGATCCCGGTTGAATTACAACTTTCTCTCTTTTCCTGTTCAACCTTGTCCATCAGTTTTCTAGGTTATAATGACCGAGATTAAGACTTGGCATGATTAGAGTGACCGCTCCATCTGAACTTAGCCAATTACATGCAATCCTTTTGGTAAGGTGATGTAACGAATGTTTTGAGGAAAAATTAACACTCATATGCGTGGGAGCAGTACTGAGTGAATCATAAGTTTCATTTGATGACCCCATTCATAATCAACAGATTACATCTATTTTTGATTGCTTCTCACTTCTCATTTCCTTGATTCATAGAACCTGCTTGGTTCTGATAAAGTTCTTATCTTATGGATCTGAATCTTAAACAACAAACTTTGAGAATTAGTTGAGTTCTCCTTTCATAGCCTGAATTCAGTTTGCGTTTGTGAGAGTTTCTTGTTTTTGAAAGATGATTGATTTCACAAGATTAGTGAGAACCTTTGAGAGGTTATTCAAGGAGGAATCAACATCTGACACGTTCCTCAAGGTTGTTTCAGAACTTGTTCAGAACCAAAACATCATCACGCCCCATGTGTACATCACTAGACATGGTTTGTATGAACCATCTTGTTCTCACAATGATGATCAACTTATTTGGGGTTGTTCACACATTTCTATGAGTTAACTAATTTCTTCAGACGAACATCATTAACGTCGTCTTTTAAGACATCAGATGGAGAACCTAGATATCTGGAATGATAGCATCTAATTTCATAGCTCAAGTGGTTCTGAGAACACTTGATCTAATGAAAATCAAATTATCAACATTTGATTTTTTCTAGGATGATTTCAAGTTGTTGGAGCTTGATCACTGAACCAGTTAAAACTTAAGAGTTCATTCAGAATCAAGTATTTACTGAATCTTTGGGATTCAGTTCTTCATTGAATCTTTTGATCATTCCAGATTCTGACATTGAATCATTTCTAATAATTTGAATTTTTCAGATTCTAATTTTAACAGATTTCTTTCTGAAATTTAAAGTCTTAGAACAACAATTTTTCTTCTTTACATGAAGAGATTCAGAATGAGTTTTAAATGAGAAAGTCAAGGATGGACCTAATCCGTTTCTTGAAAACATCTCAAAAACTCATAAAGAATTAATCTTCAGCAAACAAGATTTCTTGCTTTCTGATGATTCATCTTTTAAGCATATACGTGGTTTTATCCACACGTAATTTCCAGGATGAGCATTCAGCAGATACTGCCTTTTATCTGATGAATTTATCTTATCAGCTGATTCTTTAATTTTAGTGAGGCTTCATCTAGAATCAGTGAATTGCTCACGAAGTAATCAGATTGATTACAATTTTATACACAGTCAACTGCTGAGTTGTTACAGAAATTGTAAGTGGATTTCAATCTCACCAAGAGTACTTATGTGCACCACATCTGGATCTTTTTCTGACACTATTAAGTGTTTGATGTGAATCAATAACAGAACCGGAGCTCTGATACCAATTGAATGTGCGAGAAAGACACAAGAAAGGGGGGGTTTGAATTGTGTATTTACTTTTTTTTGTAACTTTTCGTATCTTGTTAAAGAGACACTCAAGAACCTTCAAATTTTGTTGAGAGATTCCCATCTCTTAACTATGGAACTTGAGAACCATATTGGTTCTGATCATAGGATACGATACACGGAACTTGCAGTGCAGAAGCTTATCAGAGATAGGCTGCAAGGTTCTGACTTTGCTTAATATAGGGTTCTGATATTCAATGCAGAAACATAAATAGAGATACTAAGCAGGAGAGTAAAGGACACACGATATATCCTGGTTCACCACGCGGGCTAATCCAGTCAACCCTCCTCAGGTGATTTCGCCTTGAACACAAGGACTTAATCCACTATAATCAAATCATGATTACACTTGCACGGGCCACGCCGGTGACTAACAACTTGCACAGCCACACTGTGACTAACAACACAATGAACCGTTCAGGGATTCAACTTAATGAATATAATGAACATTGACCTGCAGGTTCCAATCTCTTTAAGATCTACTGCTAGGGTTTCGCAACTAGACATTCAGGGATTCAACTTAATGAATATAACGCTACTGACCCTATTTCAGGATTTTCCACAATGACACCCAGCCATTGTCATCTCAAGTATCTGATCACCACGTGATCTACTCAAGGGCCTCAACTCACAGCTGAACCATTCAGGGATCCCATCAGGATATAACATTCACTTGAGGAGTATCAATTCATTTAGTTGAATTGGAAAACTGGAGATTACAAATTGTGCTTCTTAATAAGTAAGTTTCTCCTAAGTTTAAGTACAAAGAACACACACATGTGTTCAAGCAAGTTTTGAGTAATCAGCTCCTTGCTTTCCTAAGAAACTACAAAGATGTATTTAGATATTACAATTGTTGACATCTTGTAGATCTTCTTCTTCTTCATCTTCTGGTTGAGCAAGCTTTGAGCAGCAACTCCTTGCTTCAGATCTTCAATGTAGTCTTGACGAGAAGGTAGGTTGATGACTTGACAGATCTTCAATGTTGTCTTCTTCATCAACAGCTTCTGTTTGATTGTTGTTGTTGTGTTGATTCGTCTTCTTGAGTTTCGACAACAATCGCCATTTGTGAAATAATGATAGCTCTGAATATGTTAAGTGTTACAACGAGAACTCATCATTGTTGCTATCTTCACAATGACTTGGTCAATATTGTAGATGAACATTCAGTTCATAATTCTACAAGTGATCGACACATCAGAAGCAAAAACTCTTTCCATTAAATAGCCAGTAGAAATATAGCCGTTAGAGAATATTGTTCGTTGTTTGGAAAAGAGACGTTGTGATATAATGAGTTGTATGACACGTCTTCTTTTTGCAGAGGAAGAAGTGATCAGACATCTTTTCTTGGGCAGTGTGCACATTTAACTCACAACGGTAATATTTATACTTCAAAACTTTAGTGGCTTCTGATGTTAATTTGATGAAGCATGAGTAGAGTCTTCATAGCATAATATTTGATGCTTCAAGTCTTCAGTCGATTGAAGAAGTCCATTAGGAATCAGTCTTCAGAACTTCAGTACTTGGTCTTTAAGAATGTTATTCTTTTCTGCTTCAAGTCTTCCGAATCTTCAGAGCCTGTCTTCAGAGTCTTCAGAACTTCTTATTTGAAACCTTAATCTTCAGAACTTCTTATTTGAAACCTTGATCTTCAGAACTCATTATTTGGACTTAGGCGTAGGAAACTTGGAGAATGCCCGACATTTGTCGGGATTGGCTTCGATTCCTCGTTCTGTTAAGTAGAAGCCGAGGAATTTACCTGCTCGGACACCGAACGTGCACTTCTCCAGATTGAAACACATTTTGTATTTCCTGGCCTGTTCGAATACCTTTCGCAAGTGGGCGGTATGATCGGTTTCCTCGTGGGACTTTACGATCATGTCGTCCATGTATACCTCGAGCATGTCGCCTATTTCTCCCCGAAATACCTTATTCATCATTCGTTGGTACGTTGCTCCGGCGTTCTTCAGGCCGAAGGGCATTACATTGTAGTAATAGTTGCCCGATTCGGTCATGAAGGTCGTGTATTTCTTGTCGGACATTGCCATTGGGATTTGATTGTAGCCCGAGTAGGCATCCATGAACGATAAAAGTTTAAAACCAGCGGAATTATCAACAAGTTTATCAATATTGGGGAGGGGGTAGGCATCCTTCGGGCATGCCTTATTGAGATCGGTATAATCAACGCACATACGCTATTTTCCATTAGATTTTTTGACCAATACAACGTTGGATAGCCAAGCGGTGTACTTGGCTTCCGAAATAAATTTGGCCTCGAGGAGGTCCTTTGCAGCTTTTTCAGCAGCCTCCGTTTTCTCTGGAGACTGCTTTCTCCTACGTTGTGCTACGGCCTTAATGGTTGGGTCAATGGTCAGCAGGTGACATGCAGTGGACGGGTCTAAATCGGGCATCTCTGCGGCGCTCCAAGCGAAGAGGTCGGCATTCTCCCGGAGGCATGCTTTGAGCTGCTTCCTCGCGATGTCAGGTAGGTCTGCTCCGATCTTCACTCCCCGTTGGGGATCTTCGCCGAACAGAACTATCCCGAAGTCGCCATCCGGGATTGGGCGCATCGGATGGGAGCTGCTGCTGGATGTTGTGGATGGGCTGGCTGAAGCTGCTCGTTCCTCCTGTTGGTCATCGGGGAAGCGACTATCGAGGTCGATAGATTCGACCTGAGGTAGAGGCTTGGCTTCTTCAGAGCTGCTTGGCAGTGCTGGCTTGCTCAATACCTTTGGCTTGGGCGCAATGGCGTTGAGCCCCTTTGTAGCTGCTTCGAAACACCGTCGGGCAGCTTCTATATCACCGTGGAGGGTGGCGACCATCCCTTTTGAAGTGTAATACTTCATCTTCAGGTGGACTGTTGAGGGCACTGCTACCAACTCGGCCAGAGTTGGCCTTCCGAAAATGCACTGGTAAAGCGAAAGGCAGTCGATTACCAGAAACTGCACCTTGATGGATCTGGCCGTTTCTGCTGATCCGAAGGTCACGATTAGCTCGATGTAACCCCACGGCTTTGTTACAGACCCGTTGAATCCCTGCAAGTTGGATCCCACGTAGGGAGTAAGGTGAGATTCGTCCAGCTGAAGTGTTGAGAACAGCTGGGAGTACATGATATTGACCGAGCTGCCCTGGTCGACAAGTATTCTGCGAACGTCAAAGTTCGCCATCCGGGCTCTGACGAGCAGAGGTATGCTGGAGTTCAGGGACCCGCCGAGGAGTTCCTCCTTGTAAAAGGAGATTGGGACGGAGCCCTTCTGGGCCTGATCAAGCGTCGTCACTTTGTTGGAGCTGGTGTTGATCAGGTGGTCGAACTTCCGTTTCACGGAGCCCACAGTGACTTTGTTGAATCCGCCGCCAGAAATGACCATGGCGGAAGGAAAAGTCTCCCACGGACTGTGGGCCGCGAAATAAGCAGGGGCATTGAGCCCGTCCGGGACGTAGAAGTCCTCTGGCCGTGATATGGACAATGCCACCTGTACGTTTGTGTCATTCGAGGAGGGTACTTCTTCCTCGACCTTCTTGGACTCCTGGGCGTCATGCCGAGGAGTGTCCTTCTTCTTTACGAACTGTTTCAGGTGCCCGTCCCTGATCAGTATCTCTATGGCATTCTTCAGATGGATGCAGTCCTCTGTAGTATGGCCGTGACTTTTGTGGAAGCGGCAATACTTCGACTTATCCACGTTTAGTCTGTTCGGCAACTGTTTGGGGAAACGGACCCCGGCTTGTTTAAACTCCGAATTGGCACATTCGGTTAAAATCTTCTCCCTGGAAACGGTCAGGGGAGTGTAATCATGGAAGCGCCCGGAGGGCCCTTTGCTGTCACGGGAGTCGCGGGGACGGTCCTCGTGTCTTCGTTCACCCCGACAAGATGTCGAGGCTTCTTCTCCTTTGGCGGCCCGGGCGTTCTCCTGGCGGCGAGGTGCTCGGACGTTGCAGGCCGCAATCTTCTCCTCGTACTGGATGTGAGATTGGGCTTTGAGGAGGAGGGCGTCTAAATTCCTCGATGGAGCGAGGCCGATGGCTTTAGCGAAATCGGAGTCTGGGAGGACCCCTTGTTCGAGCAGGAACTTCTTCATTTTATCTATCATCGGGACCTACACTGCTTCCTTGTTGAACCTCTCGATGTATGCTCGGAGAGGTTCGTCCTTTCTCTGGATTATGGCTCCGAGGGAGGCCTCAGTTTTGGGGTGGCGGCGAGATGCTGTGAAGTGCCGCGAGAACATCCTGCCGAGCTGTTTCCACGAGGTAATGGACTCCTCGGGAAGTTGTTTATACCATGTCATTGCTCCTTTCCGAAGCGTGGTCGGGAACAGTCTGCATTTAATGGCGTCCCACACGCCGCGGTAGTCTAAGAGGGCATCGATATTCTCGATGTGCTCGTCTGGGTCAGTGGTCCCGTCGTATATGCCAAGTGACGAGGGTTTCTCCAAGCCTTTTGGGAGGCGGGTGGCCAGGATCTCCTAGGATAACGGGCCGCGAGGCTCGTCATCGTCATTGAAACTGGTGTATGATGGTGACCGGACGGGCTGCTCGTGCCGGTGGTTCCTTCGTGGAGAAGGTGAGCGGTTCCTTCGAGGAGAAGGTGAGCGGTTCCTTTGAGGAGAAGGTGAGCGGTTCCTTCGCGGGGAAGGTGAGCGTGTCCGTCCTTTGGATTTGATTGGAGACTCCTCGTTCCTTTGAGTCCTTTTGTGGTCATGATCGTGCTGATCACGCGGGGAGATCTGGTCGCGCTTTCAGGCTACGTGAGGATCGTGCTCTTGGCGCAGTCTTTGGTCGATTTCTCTCCGTGGCTACGGGCTTCTAGATCATCGCTGGTTCTTCTGCGTAGGAGGGGATCTTGGACGGTGAGACTCTTCCAGTGCCCCGATCCTCTCGTTTTGCTGCATGATCAGGGTGTTGGTTTTGTTGAGGGCCTCCAGGAGGGCTGCCACGACCGGGTCGGCGCTGGGCGGGACAGGAACGGGCTGGAGGTCGAGAGACGGTTGATCATCATTGCGATCAGTATGGGTTGGGGAAGGAGAAGCGATGGCTACATCCCTAAGGAAACGGGCATCTCGGAGGAGAGATGATTGGCCGTCAACGTCAGATTTTTTGACGGGGAGGATGGTAGAATGAAGAGCATCCTGGGTGCGATCTTGGGAGGCCATGATCGTGCTGATGTTCGAAAGTAGTTTTGATCTTCTGTTAAAGAAAGAATGGGAGAACAAAGATTCCCACAGACAGCGCCACTGATCGTGAAGGCTGGATCAGATCCTGTAGAATCAGGCCGCCAAGTGCGTCAGGGATGCTGGTCGTATGGAGAGGAGGATGGGGTGTACCTGCAAGGCACTCCGACGCTCAAGTAAGTAAAGGTCAGAGAAAAAGGGGCAAGTACAAAGAGTGAATTTTTAGGGTGAATATTGGATACCTGACCCTCTCAAGCGAGAGGGTTTATATAGAGCCCCCAGCGCGTGGCCAACGATCCTATTTTTGGGGCGAAATAACCGTTTCCCCCAAAGAATAGGTAACTGCCCAAACTAGCCGTTATGTCGGGCAGGGTGCCCGAAACTAGCCGTTATGTCGGGCATAAATGCAGTTCCGGGCACCTGTTCTTTGCTGTTCGGGCAGTGAGAAAGCCGTGTGTAACGGGCATCAATGCCGGGGAGGAACGTTACATTCCTTGCCCGGTTAGAGGGGCAAAAAGGTCACTTTTGCCCCCCCCCTCTGTGGATTGGACTTAGGCAATTTGGGCCGCTCTGGAGCAGAGGCGGATTGGGCCAATTCTAGCCATTGGTCCAGTCCAGAACACTAAGTATCTGTAGTACTCTACAGGAACCTCTTGTTAATATTTGTGTTATGCTAAAGTTTTCTTGCTAAGGGAAGTGCTAAGGTAAAGACCTAGGGTATGTACACTAAGTATGCTCGCCAAGACATCGCATCTCGGGCCTATGTATCCTGACGGAAATGGAATCAGAGCATTCGTAGTTCCCCTCAATAAGAGTAAGGAACTCTTGACTGTGGTCAAGGTTCCAAAGGGAAGAGGTAGGTGTCTATGGCAGAACACCTACATAGAGTTAAGAAACTCTAAACCTAAGGCTAGGTTAAAAAGGAGGTAAGTGTCCATGGCAGAACACTCACACAGAGTACGGAAACTCTAATCCTAAGGCTAGGATAAACTAGTAAGACTCTAGCAAGGTCTCAAGGGAATGGTGGACAAGGTTATCCTAAATGTGACATGGCAGTCAGCAGAGAAATCCTTTCCTTTGGACTTTTGATTGAGAAAAGGTCTGGATGCGAACAGAAAATGGAATCTTTGGAAGACTAAATCCTAAATTTTGTCAAACAATGATGGACCTAAAGTCGAGATTGAAGGGGAGATATATCCTAATGTTATCATGCAAAAGTTGATCATAAGGCCTAATCTGATTCAATTTATCAGAGATAAAGTTGAATCATGAAACTAAGGGAGCATGGCAAATCATATTGACAATCAACCAGTAGCATCAAGTATCAAAGCAGTTCTCAATCACATATAAAAACAATGACATAAATCAGCACCAAGTACGCATTAAGAAATAACCATCAGCCTATATATAGGAAACTTATCATATCTTTGTAATTTCAAAGCAAGAATTTATTCACGAATTTAAACCAAGAATTAATCATAGATTTAAATCAAGAATTAATCCCATATTTAAATCTATAATTAATCACAAATTTAGCATCGAAATTAATATCAAGATTAAGGTTTTAAAAAAATCAAAATCAATGTTCTAAAAATAAAGTTCAATTAGAATTTAACTAATTAAAAAAAACAATCATCCTTTCAATTAAACATAATCATGATGCATTTTAATCTAATTAGTAAAACAAAAAGAAAAATAAACATGAGCCTTCCAAGGGTGTAAAAAGAGGTTGATGGGGTGTTTTTTAGAGTTCTGAAAAGATTAAAAATATGATTAAAGTATTTTTGGATTTTTGATTAGGAAAAAATTTTAGTTTTAAGAGAAGAAATCTGCCCCCGTTTCTTATTTCCTTTTCTTATATAAAAATAATAATTAAATCAAATGAAAACATAAAAAAAATAGATTGACTTTGTTTGTGATTATTTGCAGGAAACATATAGGATGGCACATGTATAAACAGCATATGAACAAGCAATTAAATTAAAGAAAGCGTTCGAAAACTTACCAAATGGAATTCGTGATTCCGGAGAACTCGAAGGGTTAGGTAAACTCGATTCTTTTGAGTTGCTTGATGTTCCTCTATACTGGCATGTAAGTGAATGCTTTAAGGAGGAGGCTTTATGTTCTTTTGTGTGAAAACTGTTCTTCTAGTGTTAGGGATTTTAGTAACCTTTTTTGGAATTGTGGAATTTCGGTTCTATTTTTCTTCCCTCCTCTTTGTGTGATTGCTTGTTGTCTTTTATCTGTGTGTATGTTGCTCTTTTATAGCCACCAGGTTTTGTGGCTTATGAATTCCTTATCAGCATGTCTGAACCTGTCTTGAACATGTTTAGGCCTTGTTTTAGAAAGGACAAATGCTGCTAGGAACATGTTTTGATAGTGTTTTGAAAATCTGATGAATACCTTTTCTTTTTCGTCTTGACATGTTTTATGATTTTAAAAAATTTCTCCTTTCAATTAGACATGTATGGATTGTGCTTAAGACCTATTTTGGAAAGAATTTGAATTGGTCTTGTTGATGTTTGATTGTGTTTCATAATTGTTTTGGAAAGTGAGGAACATGATTTTGATGATTCATGGTTTATGCTGGATTGTGTTTGTAAAGTTAATGAACACTCTTGATTCTTGTCATGATTTCAGCCACTTCACTTACTACAAGTTATAGTTGCCTAAATTTTCTTCTACCTCTTGTGGTGTAGGTATTTGAACTAAGATTGGAGCATGAAGTACTCAAGGTTTGGAAGCATGAAATACTCAAGGCTTAGAAACATGAAGTATCATTCCATTGGCATTTTTCTTTTATAGGCTTTGTAACAAACTCTCCTTTTGGATTTGGATGTATGGGATCCTTTATGAAAAAGTAACCTTGTAATTTGAAATTTGAATTAAGCTTGTAAAACTCTTGTACTCTTTGAATTAATCTTGCAACTTTGAATTTCTTTGGCATTCTTACTTTGAATTTTATGAAAAGCTTGAACTTTGAAATCAATCCAAAATTCTTTTGAATTATAACTTGAATATGAATCTTGAATTTGGACTCGAAGTTAAAAAACATAATGAATCAACTTGAACTTTGTAAAGAACATGAATCTTGAACTTCAATTTGAAAATTTCTTGCCTAAACTTGATTCAAGATTTTTTTCAAGCTTTACCATTTCAAAGCGCGTGGATCACAAACTTCCAATAAGAAAATCTAAACTCTTTCACTTAAGATTAAAAGGAGACAAATAATAATTCGACCTCCTGGATAAGAACAAAATATTTCTTGAATTAAGCTTGACCTTTATTGCTTGCATGATCGAAGATGAACTTGATACAAAAGATCCCACTTGCAACTCACCATAAAACCCTAGCTAGTCCTCAAATGATCTTGCTTAACATCAATGGGGAGAAAACCCTAAATCTTCTGAGAAATCTTGAGTAAAATGACCAGTAGAGAACCTTAGGATTCCTTTAATCAGAATCCGTTGATCACGTCTTAAGGTACTTGACTGAGAGAACGATTGCTATTTCTACTTGAAACCAATGTTCCTGCACAAACCTGCTAGTAATAAAGCACGCAGATATGCAAGATGATGCACAAAGAGGTGGGATCTTTGGGTTAAAATTAGGGTATGACAGATGCCCCTATTTAAGTTTCTTCTATTTGGAGACATGGAGATTGAAATCTTCGTCTCGACGTGATAGGAGAGGCTTAAATACAAACATGCACAATTTTTTGCCCTAAGATTCCACGAAATTCTTATAATATGATATGGTATGAAGTGAATACAAGACAGGGATCCTGTGGGGAATGACGCCACAGGGGATAACTGTATAAGGAAATGTTGTTGAAAGCACAGCTAAAGAATGAAAAAGCCAACGAGGAATAACTTAGCAAACAAAGCAAGATTCCACGGGGAAAAGTATCAAGGAGACACAACTGAGGAATACAAGATATTATGGACATCTGCCAAGGTGACAAAGAGTATCCAATAATACTTGAAAAAAAGAGGGACAAACCTGAATGGAGATACAGACATCCGGGAAAGCATCAGATGCTGAAAGTAACACAAATCAGGAAAAAACATCAGAAGCATTAGATGTGGTGCGAGACCAAATCTGATTATGCAACAGAGATTTCCAAGAAAGAAATTAACTTTATAGTGGAATACACAGAAACATCCAGAAAGCAGAAGCAACTTACCGGGGAAAGGGTTACAATCATCAGAGGTTTTGTCATAAATGCATTGAACAAAACCATGAGAAAGTACAGCAACAACCATCAAAGACATTGAGGAGAGCATTGAATGAACTTTAGAATATAAACAGGAATCCATCAGAGATATTCAGAATAGCATTGAATAAGCTCCACTGGGGAACATACGAAAACATCAGAGACATCCAGAAAGCATTGAATGGACTCCAGAAAACATCAGAGATATTCAGAAGAGCGTTAAATAAACTCTGGAACACATCAGAGATATTCGGAAAAGCATCAAATAAACTCCGAAACACATCAGAGATATTCGGAAAAGCATCGAATAAACTCCGGGACACATCCAGAAAAGCATTGGATGGAGAATGGAAACAGACTTGAAAACTGTTCTGGACTGGACCAGTGGCTAGAATTGGCCCAATCCGCCTCTGCTCCAGAGCGGTCCAAATTGCCTAAGCCCAATCCACAGAGGGGCAATAACGACATTTTTGCCCCTCCAACCGGGCAAGGAACGCAACGTCCTCCCCAGCTTTTATGCTCGTTACGCACGGCTTCCTCGCTGCCCGAACAACAAGGGACAGGTTCCTGGAACTGCGTTTATGCCCAACACAACGGCTAGTTTCTGGCACCCTGCCCGACCTAACGGCTAGTTTGGGCAGTTACCTATTCTTTGGGGAAAACGGTTATTTCGCCCCGAAAATAGGACCGTTGGCCACGCGCTGGGGGCTCTATATAAACCCTCTCGCTTGAGAGGGTCAGGTATCACATTTTCACCCTAAGAATACGCTTTGTACTTGCCCCTTTTCTCTGACCTTTTCTTACTTGAGCGTCGGAGTGCCTTGCAGGTACACCCCATCCTCTCCTCATTCACAAGCCGAACGCCTTGCACGCCTGACGACCAGCATCCGTCCGAGCACCTTGCCGCCTGACGACCAGCTTACGTGGACTTGTTCGATTACTCCGGATCAGTGGCACCGTCTGTGGGAACTCCTTGTTCTCCCCTTCTTTCTTTCCTCCTCGGAAACTAAAAGATCAAAACATACTTTCTTTGATCCGCCCACATATGGCCGCTCAGAACTCCGCAAAAGGTGCTGATGCTACGGTTCTCATTCCCGTCAACAAGATGGACGTTGACGGCAGTTCTTCATTACTTTCTGATCCCCGTTTCCTTCGAGACGGGGCCACTGCGTCTCCAACTCCTCCTCCCACCGAGCAAGGAGACAAATAGCTAACGTCGGGTGGACGACCAATTCCTGGCCCTCCCAGCGCCGACCTGGCTGTTGCAGCTCTTCTGGAAGCTATCAACCGCACAAACCTCCTTATCTTGCTGCAAGGAGAGAGAATAGGAGCTCTCGAGGAAGCATCTCTTCCAATATCCTCTCCTCCGAAGAGTAAACACCAGAAATCAAGAAGCCTGCCATCTAGGCGCGGGGAAGACCGTATAACGAGGCGTGAGCCTGAATCTCAACGCATTCGCAAGCGCGACCAGATCTCCCCGCGAGATCGATCATCACCAAGACACAAGAAAACGAGGCAGGATAGGCACTCTCCGCCAGTCAGACCTCGTAACCGTCTATGTTCACCGTCACCTCGCCGAGACCGCCGCCGCGAACGCAGACAACGGTCACCATCAACTCCAAGTTCAAACAGCGACGATGAGCCTCGCGGCCCGTTGTCCCGCAGGATCCTGGCCACCCGTCTTCCCAAAGGACTAGAGAAACCTCCATCTCTAGGGACTTACGATGGAACCACTGACCCAGACGAACACATAGAAAACATAGACGCTCTTCTGGACTACAGAGGGGTACGAGGAGCCATCAAATGCCGCCTGTTCCCGACCACGCTCCGGAAGGGAGCAATGACATGGTACAAGCAGCTGCCAGAAGAATCCATTACATCCTGGAGGCAGCTGGGGAGGATTTTCTCCCGTCACTTTACTGCATCGCGACGCCATCCGAAGACCGAGGCATCCCTCGGAGCTGTCGTACAGGGAAGAGATGAGCCCCTTCGGGCCTACATTGAGCGGTTCAACAAGGAGGTCGTCCAAGTGCCAACGACCGACAAGATGAAGAAATTCCTACTCGAGCAGGGGTTATGTCTTGGCTCAGACTTCGCGAAAGTCATCGGCCTCGATCCACCGAGGAACCTTAACGCCCTTCTCCTCCAAGCCCAGACACATATACAATACGAGGAAAAGGTTACTGCCCACTCTGTCCGAGCCTCTCGAAACCAAAAAGGTGCCCGGTCATCCAGAGCTGAAGAACCCTCGACATCCCGTCGAGGAGATAAAAGACGCGACGATCGGCCTCGCGATGCACGCGAACAGAAGGGACCTTCCGGGAGGTTCCATGATTATACCCCCCTCACTACCTCGAGGGAGAAAATCTTGTCCGACTGTGCCAACTCAGAATTCAAGCAGGCGGGCGTCCGTTTCCCCAAACAGCTACCAGCCAGACCGGGTGTAGACAAATCCAAATATTGTCGCTTCCACAAGAGCCACAACCATACGACGGAAGAATGCATCCACCTCAGAGATGCCATAGAGATCCTCATTCGCGACGACCACCTGAAGCAGTTCGTGAAAAAGAAAGAAGCTCCCCGGCAAGAAACCCAGGAGAGCAAGAAGGCTGCAGAAGAGACTCCGCCCTCCGATGACACCAACGTACAGGTCGCTATGTCTATAACTCAGCCAGAGGACTTTCGCATCCCTGAGGGTCTGCCCGTCTCCACGTACTTCGCTGCTCGAAGCCCGTGGGAGGCCTTCCCGTCGGCCATGGTCATCTCTGGTGGTGGATTCAACAAAATCACGGTCGGTTCAGTCAAGAGGAGATTCGATCAACTGATCAGCAAAAACTCCAATGAAGTCACCACACTGGATACCACTCACAAAGGATCCGCTCTTATTTCCTTCTACAAGGAGGAGCTCCTCGGCGGGGCACCGAACTCGAGCATCCCGCTGCTTATCCGGGCAAGGATGGCGAACTTCGTCGTTTGCAGAATACTCGTGGACCAGGGAAGTTCAGTTGATATAATGTACAACCACATGTTCGAAACGCTGCAGCTGGACGACTCTCACCTTACTCCATACGTTGGATCCGACCTGCAGGGATTCAACGGAGCAGTGACAAGGCCCCGGGGTTACGTAGAGCTCATCGTAACCTTCGGTTCAGGAAAGACAACCCGAGCAATTAAAGCACAGTTTCTGGTAATTGAATGCCCGTCACTATACCAGTGCATTTTTGGAAGGCCAACCCTGGCAAAGTTGATTACAGTGTCTTCCACCGTACATCTCAAGATGAAGTACTACACTTCGTAAGGGATGGTCGCCACCCTCCACAGCGATATCGAAGCTGCCCGTCGATGCTTTGAAGCAGCGTCAAAAGGACTAAGCACCATCTCAGCAAGACCGAGGACCTCTGGTCGTCCCCCTCTGCCCAGCAGCTCCGAGCAGCCAAAACCGCTCCCCCAGGTTAAATCTATCGACTTGGACAGCCGTTTCAGCGAGGAAGATCACGCCAAAGACCCAACAACTTCGGGCAGCCAGTCCAACAACAGCGGCCATCTCCTACGCCCTGTCCCAGATGGTAACTTCGAGATCGTTCCGTTCGGAGAAGACCCCCAACGGGGAGTGAAGATCGGAGCAGACCTTCCCGACCTGGCCAAGAGACAACTAAAAGCGTGCCTCCGGGAGAACGCAGACTTGTTCGCATGGAGTGCTGCTGAAATGCCAGGATTGGACCCCTCCGTCGCTTGCCACCAGCTTACAATTGATCCGGCCATCAAAGCCATTGCCCAGCGCAGAAGGAAACAGTCCCCGGAGAAGACGGAAGCCGCGGAGAAAGCTGTCAAAGACCTTCTAGAAGCTAGTTTTATTTCTGAGGCCAAATACACTACATGGCTCTCAAATGTTGTACTTGTAAGAAAAAATAATGGCAAATGGAGGATGTGCATTGATTATACCGATGTTAATAAGGCCTGTCCGAAGGACGCCTACCCCCTCCCCAATATAGATAAGCTCGTAGATAACTCAGCAGGTTTTAAACTTTTATCGTTCCTCGACGCCTACTCGGGCTACAACCAAATACCAATGGCCACGAGCGATAAAACTTACATGGCCTTCATGACCGAATCGGGCAACTATTACTACAACATAATGCCCTTCGGGCTGAAGAACGCCGGCGCCACATACCAACGAATGATGAACAAAGTCTTCCAAGGACAAATAGGCGACATGCTCGAGTTATACATGGACGACATGATCGTCAAGTCCCACGAGGAACTAGATCATGTCGCCCATCTTCGCAAAATTTTCGAGCAAGCGAGAAAATATCAAATGCGTTTTAACCCAGAGAAGTGCACGTTCGGTGTACGGGCAGGTAAATTCCTTGGCTTCTACCTAATGGAATGAGGAATAGAAGCTAACCCCGACAAATGTCGGGCATTCTCTGAGTTCCCAACGTCCACGTCTAAGAAGAACATCCAGTCCCTCAACGGGGTACTTACCTCGTTGTCCCGCTTCGTCGCAAAGTCCGCCCAACACGCCCTTCCTTTCTTCAAGCTCTTGCGAAAAGAAGCAGCGTTTGAATGGACCGAAGAATACGAAGCATCCCTCCTTCACTTGAAGCAAGCTCTGTCGAAATCGCCCGTATTGTCACGGCCAGATACCGGGGAAGTCTTGTTCCTATACCTCGCTGTCACTGCCGAGGCCGTTAGCGCCGTTCTCATTCGCAAGAATTCTGGAGGGCAAAAGCCAGTATACTTCACGAGCAAAGTGTTGCAGGACGCGGAGTTGCTATATCAGCAGATAGAGAAGGTAGTATTGGCCTTCGTCAACACTGCCAGATGACTGAGACACTATTTATTGGCCCACACGATCGTGGTAAGGACGGATCAGCCCATCAAGCAATTACTGGGACGACCAGACATGGCCGGGCGAATGCTCAAATGGTCACTGGAACTGTCCAAATTCAACGTCCAGTATGAAAGCAGAAAAGCTCTTAAAGCTCAGGCCCTGGCCAATTTCGTAGCGGAAGTAACCTTCTCAGACTCCTCGTCCCACATAGCAAACAGATGGACCATCTACGTGGACGAAGCATCTAGCTCGAGCGGCAGCGGGGCAGGAGTAATTCTGGAGAACGACGAAGGGACCATAGTCGAGGCTTCTCTCATATTGTCCTTTCCCGCATCGAACAACCAGGCCGAGTATGAAGCCTTCTGCGCCGGGTTGCGCCTAGCCGAAGACCTAGGGGCTGAAAAAATCGTCATCTGCACGGACTCTCAGCTCGTAGCCCACCAGATATCTGGGGAGTATCAGGCCAAAAACGATAGTCTCTCTGAATACCTCACCCTAGTCAAGGAAAAAATGTCGAAGTTCAGAACGGTAGAAGTAAGACATGTTCCACGCGAACACAATGTGCGAGCAGACGTCTTGTCCAAACTAGCAAGCACTAAGAGGAAAGGCGGAAACAAGTCAGTCATCCAAGAGATACTTCCCCAGTCCAGCATCGATAAGGGATCCTCGACCCTACACGTGCACGCGATCGGGGACAGCGATTGCTGGATGACGCCCGTGTACAACTACCTCGCCAGGGACGAACTTTCGGATGACCCCAAGGAAGCCAGCACCATCAGACAAAGAGCTTGCTCGTACGTTATCCTCGAAAACAAACTCTACCGACGGGGCTTCTCCATCCCACTACTCAAGTGCATAGAGGAGGAGGTTGTCCCCACGTGTTACGAGAAATCCATGAAGGCATTAACGCCCAGCACCTGGGAGGAAGGTCCCTTACCCGCAAGGCCCTCCGGGCAGGGTATTATTGGCCAACCATGCAGCAAGACGCCAAGGAGCATGTGAAGAAATGCGACAAATGCCAACGACATGGGGATATGCACCTAGCTCCACCTAACGAACTGAAGAGCATGACCTCCCCGTGGCCATTCACCTGGTGGGGCCTAGACATCCTTGGACCCTTCGTGACGGGGTCCAGCCAAAACAAATACCTGATAGTGGGCGTAGATTATTTCACAAAATGGATAGAAGCAGAAGCCTTAGCAAAGATAACAGCACTTAACATTCTACGCTTTTACAAGCGGAATATCCTTGCCCGTTTTGGGATTCCCCAAGCAATTGTCACGGACAATGGAACGCAATTCACGGATAAGAAGTTCCAAGACTTTGTCGCCCATCTCGGAACAAAGCAACATTTCGCTTCGGTAGAACATCCCCAGACCAACGGGCAGGCAGAAGCGGCCAATCGTGTCATTTTACGTGGCCTCAGGCGAAGACTGGATGAAACAAAGAAAGCCTGGGTCGAGGAGCTCCACAGCGTCTTATGGGCATACCGCACTACTCCCCGGTCCACCACCGGGGAAACACCTTTCCGCTTAGCATATGGTACGGAGGTTATTTTACCCATCGAAATCCACGTACCGTCCAGGAGGACCGAATCACCTCTAGACGAGGAAATGAATGACGAAGCGATAAGAGAGGAGCTCGACCTTGTCGAGGAAATCCGAACAGGAGCAGCCCTCCGCGAAGCATCTCTTAAGCAAAAAATAGAAATCAGGCACAATGCCAAAGTCTTACGACGAGAGTTCGATGTGGGCAGTCTTGTCCTGCGAAGAAACCACAAGGACTCTCGCGAAGGCAAACTACCAGCCAACTGGGAAGGGCCATACAGAGTCCGTGCCAAAACGGGGAATGGTGCATACTTCCTCGAAAACCTCAACGGGGACGCAATCCCTCGACCGTGGAACGCTGAAAAACTTAAGCAATACTACAACTAAAGTAACTATAGGCTTCCTCGCATCAAAGGACCACCTAACGGTCACCATGCCCATCCAGGTACAAACGACGCATACGCACAAAGTAGAATCCCGCTCAAGTGAATGAGCCGGAGCTCTGCTCGTCGGCGGTCCTCAACCGAGCATCGCCTTCGCCCAAGTACCATGATTGGCAGAACCCCAGCTCGCGATGGGACGTTCACGCCGCGACCTTAGACCTCAATCACGACCTGAGATCCGCAACCTCTCCAGGACCTTCCCCGGCTATTCGACCAGTTCTCCGCACTGACGAATCAACACACAACGAGCTATCTTTCAAAAAGAAAACTCCGTTAATTGACACACCCTCCGACGGGCAGTCATACATGCACAACTAATGTAAAGTACAGCAATATGAACAAAAATTGTATAAATAACATAAACCGGGCATTAAATAAAAAGGCCACAAGGGCCAAAGGATTGTGCGTATTACATAAAAAAAAGGGGGCCACGCCCCCCCCCCCCCCCCCCCAAAATCAAATAAGATTACAGACAACTCAACGGCACGCAGGCCGGACAAAATACAACAACATCAGAATAACAAAACTCCTCATTCTTCCGCATGCTCGGTCGACACAGGCTCAGGTCCCTGCTCCTCCACGGGCTGGTCCTCGGTATGAACTTTGGGGGTATCAAGAACAAGGCATGTGGGCAAGACGATGCGACCATCCTCCACTCGCGCAAGATAGTGGATACCCTCGGTCGAAATCTCAAGCCCAGGGTTCACCACCCGCAACTGGGCCACTGCACTTTCGAAGGACTCCACTGCCACGGCGATACCGTCATCCTCGGCCTGCAGAATGCTGGCGATCAGCTCAGCCCTAGTTTTCAACACTTTTATCTCATCCGGTTCATCAGCACCCGGGGCACTGGCCGCCATCAGCTCTTTGTTCAACTCCTCGGCATCCTTTTTCTCCGCCTTCAGCTTGGTGACCTCCTCTTTCAGCTTGGTCGTCTCCTCTTCGGCCTTCTTCCTAGCCTCACGAGCACCCTTGACCTCCTCCTTCAAGGCCGTCTCAGAAGCCTGGGTAGCAATAAGTTCAGCCTCAAGCGCAGTGTCCCCTTCCGCATAAACGGTTGCCATCTCCAGCATCCTCACAAGGGCAGAAGCATCCTGGGCTACCAGCGCCCTCTTGCTCGGCCGGTCCATGCTCTCCAAGCTAAGAGACTCTGCCCGAGGAACGACCAGGGTGTTGCCCTCAAAAAATCTCATGTCGAGGATGCACGGGGGGAGCATAAATTTCCCCTTCTCAGGCGGCCGAGTCAGGTCCACAGCATCTAACGTCCGTGGCCGCTTCGCCCGCCCGGTCAAAGGCAGTGGAGAGTCCCGTGGACCAGGAGAGGGCGTAGAAGAGGTCCCAGGAGCAGTTTGAACAAGGGAAGGAGCATGAGTACCAGTAGCAGTCTGGGTCTTAGGGGGAGCCGCTCCAGCCTTACCCCTCGCCATGGCGTTCCTCACCACACGATCACGAGCTTGAGACATCTCACCTGCACAAATTAAAACAAGCATGTTAGTTATGGGGAAAGGAAATAACACAAACAAAGTCTAAACAACTAAGACTACCGAGCAGCTTCTCGGCATCCGCGGGAGTCTTGCACTCCAGCAGTGCCTTCACATTGATAAACCTGCGCTCAACCCTCTGGCTACCATCCTCCTCAAAGATAGGGTTACCCTTGCTCGTCCAGCAGCTCGCAAGACTAAAGGAGTTTACCCACTTCACCAGCGTCTCATAAGACACGGCATCCTGCCTGCTTAGTGCGCTCGGCTCGAAGACGTAAGCACTGGGCTTCTTTGAGAAGTGGTCAGGTGTCCAGCGGATCGGGAACTTGTACAACCTCTCCCCGATATACTTCCCCTCCTCGTTGAGCAGCTCCTCTCCATTCTCATCGACCTCTATCTCCCAGACATACGTGCTGTCCTGGGCAGCTTCAGACACTGGCTCAACGATGAAGTACCGTCCCTTGAACATTCGGATTGACTCCGAGAACGGCTTAAACAACTTCTTGGGCTGCTTCAAGGAAACCCATCCGTACTTCTTCCTCGCCAGCTGCCGTTGAAGATGGAAAATAGCAAAAAACAGAGGGAGAGTGGTTCCCAGTGTGAGATGCTCGCACACTAACTCAAACGCCCGTATAAAGGCCAGCGAATTGGGGTGGAGTTGCGAGGGCGCCAGCTTGAGATGCTTGAATACCGACCGCTGGAAGTCAGTGAAGGGAAACATCAGCCCCAACTCCTTGAAAGCGTACTCGTACATCGTGAATCGGTCCCCGAACTCCGAGCAGACCCGCTCGTCCACGCTGGGAAAATGCACTCTCCAATCCCCCGGTGGGCCCACCTCCGTAAAGGCGTCCGCCACAGATCTGGCGAACGTGAAAATATGTTCGGAAGGCTCGGCCACCTCCCACTCCTCCGGACAGAACCCTTCAACATCCTCCTCCATGACATCCAAATCCTCTTCCTCTTCAACTTCGCTCGAGGAGCTCGATGTCGTCGAGCTCGAAGACGCAGAACTCGAAGTCGTTGCGCTGCTATTCTCCTCGAAGACAGTTTCCTCCTCGGATGTGACTGGGATAACTTCTCTCTCTGGCTCTATCGCCATTACGATCACCTGAAAAAGCAGAGAAAGACAGTGAATTCGACAGGAAATCAAATCCACCCTTCCACCGCTAAGTCAAGTGAAAGGGCGCGCAGAAGGCTAAGGACAACGTCCCCGGCCTAAGCCCTAACATCAAACGAAAAAACCTCCCCGCGAGGAGATGCCCGAGACATACCATCTTCCTGCAAAGAACCTCCCCTCGCTCGTGCCCAGATTCTGTTTGAAGCTCCACCGGAAACTGCAAGGCTCCACCAGAATCTATAAACGTTCTATCGGAAAATTCACCATTCCATCAGAAGATAATAAGACTAGGTGGTCACGACTCGCAACCACGACTTGGACCACCACACTCACCAAATGTGCTACCTACTCCGGCGAGATGCTTGAAGCAGCAAAAGGGTATAACAACCGCCCACCACCAACGCTCGCCGGAAACCTACCTATTTTGTCACCTAAAACTAACCCTAGCCGCATGCAATCTACCATTAACAACAAGAGAAAGTAAAACAAGCAGGAAATCAGAAAACTTACTTGATTTGAGTAGAAGAGGGAGACTGCTCGAAACTTGGCATGGTGGTCGGTTGCTCTGAAGACGGCGACGACCAAGAACGCTGATGACGGAGAAGAGAAATCAGAAGGGAAAAAGTGCAAAATGGGACAACCTTTCCCCTTTTATACTGAGGGGCACGTGCACACACGTGCCCGTAGGCAATAATGACTGCCCACTAGCCATAATTACCTATTAACTGCTACACAGGGCTCGATGCACACGTGGCAACCCAACGTTTCCCATTCTGTCTGACGCTTTATCTCCCCGAATACCAGGCAATAGGGTCACAACCACGAACATCACGGACATAGAGGGCCACGAGCACCTCGAGACAATCATCCTCATCTCCGCGCTAGCTCCCCTGAGCGACGAGCAGTCCTTAAGTCATCACTCCCATGCTCGGGAGCAACGACTTGGGGGGCTCCTGTTCTGGACTAGACCAGTGGCTAAAATTGGCCCAATCAGCCTCTACTCCAGAGCGGCCCAAATTGCCTAAGCCCAATCCACAGAGGGGCAATAACGACATTTTTGCCCCTCCAACCGGGCAAGGAACGCAACAAGGGACAGGTGCCCGGAACTGTGTTTATGCCCGACACAACGGCTAGTTTCTGGCACCCTGCCCGACATAACGGCTAGTTCAGGCAGTTACCTATTCTTTGGGGAAAACGGTAATTTCGCCCCGAAAATAGGACCGTTGGCCACGCGCTGGGGGCTCTATATAAACCCTCTCGCTTGAGAGGGTCAGGTATCACATTTTCACCCTAAGAATACGCTTTGTACTTGCCCCTTTTCTCTGACCTTTTCTTACTTGAGCGTCAGAGTGCCTTACAGGTACACCCCCTCCTCTCCTCATTCACAAGCCGAACGCCTTGCACGCCTGACGACCAGCATCCGTCCGAGCACCTTGCCGCCTGATGACCAGCTTACGTGGACCTGTTCGAATACTCCGGATCAAAAACATTCAGCAGTTGTTAACCAAAGTCAGAAATAAATTAAAGACATCTAGAAGAGCATTAGATGAAGACAAAGATTCTGAAGATACATCCGAAACATTTAGAAAAGCATTAAATGTACGGGAAAATATTTTGAAGACATATTTGGAAGAGCGTCAGATAAGCAACATCATATCTGGAAGAACATCAAATAAACAAGGTCGTATCTGGAAGAACATCAGATAAACACAAAAGGGGTTCTGGAAAAACATCAGAAGCAAAGTCATATCTGGAAGAACGTAAGATAGACATAAAAGGGGTTCTGGAAAAATATCAGAACAAAAGACTCAATCTGATAAAGCATCAGACGGTAAAAGCAACAACATTCTGGAAAACCATCAGAATTGCAAAGGTATATATCTGGAAACTCACTGGGGAGTGAAATAAATTTTGGAAGGGTATCAAAATCACAATGGAAATATCTGGAAAAACATCAGATAAGTTCTGGGAAAACATCAGAACAAAATACTCAATCTGGTAAAACATCAGAGAGATAAATATATTCCGTAAAACTTCGGATAGATTCTAGAAAAGCATTAGAATCAAAAGTGTATATTTGGAAAAACATCATATAAGTTCTGAAAGAACATCCGAACAAAAGACTCAATCTGGTAAAGCATCAGAGAGACAGACACGTGTGACACCCAGGAATGGTATTGGACGCAAAAGAAGAACAGGCATATCCGAAAAAACAATTGGATAAGAACGGTCATATCTGGAAGAACGTCAGGTAGACACGACAATATATGTTTGGTAGGTGCCAAGTAAGTTGGACTTTGACCACAAGGTAAGACGTGGATAACAACACGACCTGTGGAGAATGCAAATGAGGATGAAACACTCTTGCTATGCATATGTATATGAATTATGCAGATGATATATGATCAAATGCAAATGCATATGTCGACGACATGGATCGACTCTTTTGGGGAGAAGACAAGACTAGAAGACTGATTCCTCAACACGAAGATCACTTCCATTTTGCTTGGGGACTAAAGATGTTTCTAAACACAATCTTTGCCACCCTGGTAAATTGTATCAAGTTGATGATCCTTGTAGGAAGGATGGAAAGCTGCATGGGGATTCTTCAAGTAAATTTCCCCAGATTAACTGACTGTTATAGATGAACTAATCATTGTTTCAGCTTGTCTGGTTCTATAGATGACTGCTTTACTGTGCACTTGGAAAGCTTGCCCCAACATGAGTCTTGAAAAATCTTCTATATAAACCAATTCAGAAGGACTTGCATATGGTCAACAAATCTTGAACTAATTCTCAACAGGATCTAGAAGGAACTTGCCCCTGTTACGATCACCGACCAAGTTTCTCAATTGTTTGAAAATTCCTTGAGAGGAAAGTCAGTTTGTAAACAAAAGTATTTGTACAAACATGGTAAATGCAAAGTTCGTGCAACTTTTGAAACCAATATCTTTTAGAAGGTGCAAAACATAATGAGTCATTGGTCAAAACACGGTGGTTCAAGACATCAAAGTGAAAGGTAAAGCAAAGGTGTGATGCCAAAACAAATGATCTACAAAGACCTTTGGAGTCAGTTTACGCAGCCTTGTTGTAGTATGCTTTCAAAATAACCTTGCTTCATTTTGAGGGTTGTAACATGGCCTGGTTCAAGGTTTAAGAAACAAAGGATAAAGGCTCAAAGTTTATTTGTACCCACCTAATCTTCGTGATGATCTTCAGTCCTACGCTCAGTTAACTCAGATTATGCACTCAGGTTCCCAAAGGGTTAGAAATTACACTGATGATGGTTCAAAAGTCAAGGGACTCTTGATATCGTAATCATTGTTTCTTTACAACACTTAGCTTTTTTTTTTGCCATTGAGGATTTTCGTGGTGAAGATTTAAAGATCTCCTCTTTTATTATCCCTGAATTTTGCCTGAACTGTTTCTTTTGAAGCTTACAGCCAGCGGGATGCCTCAGTTTTGCCTAAGTCTCCTTCATAGGTTTTGACTTAGCGGGCTTTTCTTTTTATTTTTTATTTTTTGAGAGAAAGAGAGTGACTGCCTGGCTTAATAATTATGGTGAACCATCATCGGCTTTTTGGCTTGAAAAACATCTTCGACACTTGCTTGATGTATGCGAAGGAAAACTTGTGAATGCAACCTTTATATGAAAGGTGTTTTGCATGAAAGCATAACCAAGTTAACTGAGAACTCCCCATCCCAAGGCTAAGATTGCAGGTTTTTTTGTAAGGAAAGAAACTCCAACTTCCATGCTCGAAGGGTTTGACAAGGGAATAACTTCCTTATTTCTCCAATGTTTGGGGATTGAAACAATGCCTTAGATCATCAGCAAAGTTTATTTGAAAGCATACCAGCAATTATAGGTATAACGTTTTCGTCATCCTCACTCCAATCTTTGCACAATCCAAAAGAAAATGGAAAAGAGATAAAATATTTTTGAAAATAAAAGCATAAAGACGTAAACAATGGACAAAACAAATTGAATCAAAAGTTGCAATGCTCATTTCATTAATCATGAAATTACAAATATAATTTGAATAAAAATAGCTGGTACAAAATAAAAGAAAATGCAAACAACGAGAAACATGGCCTAGTGACTAGTTAAACACAAGGATGAGTTGTCCTGTCTTTAGGGAGTAGCTGGGCTGAAGTCGATTGAAGCTTCACTTGGTGTGCCCTGGCAGGGGATTCGTTTGGACATTAGGATTGCTATCATGAAAGCTAAGGATTCCGACCTTAATTAAATCACGCACTCTAGCCTTTAGTGCATAGCAATTTTCCAAATCTTGGCCTACGGCACCTTCATGGAATGTACAGTGGAGATCAGATATGAATCCAACTGGAAGAGGATTTGGAGGAGGAGGCAGAGTCCTTGTGGTAATCAAACCTTTCTGAACCAGACCAGGATAAAGTTCAATTTATGTCATGGGAATAGGATCAAATTGATTCCTATTACGGTACTGGTTCTGCCCTACAGCCAGATGTTGGGGAGCTTGAGCTGGTCTTGGAGCAACAACCATAGGAGTAACAACAACAACATCAGGGTGATTAGCATGCTGAGGTCGAGGATGAGGCCTTCTTGTTTCAGTCATGACAGCATTGGTATGGTCTTCTCTCTTCTTCTGGAAGTACCCATAAGATTTCTTCGCACCATTAGAAGATTCAGCGGCCTTGGACAATTTACCATTATTGAGTCCTTCCTCGAGTCTTTGACCAATAGTTACCAAATCAGTGAAATTAGAAGAAACACTGCCAATAATCTTCTCCCAATAGAATGGAGACAAGGTGTCCATGAACATTCCAGTCAGCTCCTTTTCTGTTAGAGGGGGTTCAACTTGAGAATCGAGTTCTCTCCAACGCTGAGCATATTCCTTAAAAAACTCTTTCTCATTCTGAGACATATTTTGAAGTTGAAGGCGGTTAGGAGCCATGTTGAGGTTGTACTTGTACTGCTTCATAAAAGCATTAGCAAGATCCTATAAGCAGTGGATACTGTTCTGTTCAAGATTCATATACCATTTGAGAGAAGCTACACTCAAACTGTCTTGAAAACAGTGGATGAACAGCTTCTGATTGTCAGTATAAGCAGCCATCATTCGAAAGTACATGACCAAATGAGCCCTTGGACAAGAGTGACCCTTATATTTCACAAACTCGGGAGTTTTGAATTTGGCAGGCATAACAAGGTCAGAAACCAGGCACATGTTATGTGCATCCACACTAAAGAAGTCAGTACCCTCAATGGCTCGGAGTCTCTTGTCTATGGTCTAAAATTATTCACGGACAACCTCAGGTTCAACAAAGTCTTTACGGTCTTCACCTTAAGAACTGGAAGCATTATACTCATAGAGAGGATTCTCAAATGGAGCTCGAACAGTCTGGGCAACAGCATGAACCATAGGTTGGGGTTCACCAAAAATAGGAGCTTGAAACACTAGTCTGACATTTTGACTAATCATAGCAGTAGATGCAAGAGGTGGAGAATAATTATGGGGTAAACCAAACTCTGGCCAAGTTGAAGGTGGCACCTGAACAGGCTGAGGATCAGCATTTGAAACCTCCTGGATAACAGTCCTTTGGGGTTGCTCTCCTCTAGCAATCAAGACCTGGAGCATTTCAGTGAGCTTTGTCATGCTTGACTTAAGATCATCGATCTCCATTCAAATCTATGCGTTGTGTGCTTCTTGTTCTGATATCTTGCGTCTATAGTTAGCCCTAGTCCTGTATCTGTGTCGAGGAATCAGTTTGACGACTGAAAGATGACACTGGAAGATATAGACAGTTGGAAATGAGTTGTTGGACAAACAGACGCATGCAATGAATAATGTAAATATGCAAATGATATGCAACGCGGTGCAAGACAGGATGCCAATCACGCAGGCAACATGATCAAAGGTTTGTGATCACAACATGGAGTCTGGGTAAAGAACCAACCACAGGGTGTGTACTAGGGGTAAAGTACCTGCACAACGGGTTCTAACAAAGTTCCCAGAGTCATCGATAAATCTTTCGGATATTATAGGCTTGAACGACTACTCATGCGGCTAATAATATTCTCAAGGTAAACCCGTATGAGTGTAGTACCACATGACAATCACCACAGGTCTACACCTGGATGATCACTGCATTACGTCCTAAAAAGGCTAAGAGAGGTGAAGGGATACTAAGGTCCTCAGCTTCACGGACTCCCAGGTCGGAAAAAGTAATGCCAATACGACTACTCGTATGACATCAGTAATTCCAAAGGGGCCTCCACTGAGCGTGGTTATATCATATGTTAATCATGTTAGGACTAGTCCCAACAGTTAACTATTGATTATAGCACAATCCTATCATAGGTGTACACTCAAGTTTGGGTTAGGACTTATCTCACAACATAATATAACAACCCAAGAAGATAGATATATAGGCATACAGATATACAAATATACAAGTATACAAAAACAAATAACACATTCAAAACAAGTTAGGTGTAACCCTCTTAGGGAGATAATCCCCAGTGAAGTCGACATTTCTATCGCGGTGAGAATCGGATACCATAGTTATTAGTTAACTTAAATCACAAATCATGAAGTTCACCACCGAGATTAAGATCAAAGAAAACCCTAAGTGCGTTATGTAACAACACAGCAAAGAGATCTAAGGTTCGGACGTTGGTTATACCTAAGGAAGGTGTTAGCATCCTAAGTATATGTAGTACTCTACAGGAACCTCTTGTTAGTATTTGTGTTATGCTAAAGTTTGCTTGCTAAGGGAAGTGCTAAGGTAAAGACCTAGGGTATGTACACTAAGTATGCTCGCCAAGACATCGCATCTCGTGCCTACGTATCCTGACGGGAATGGAATCAGAGTATTCTTAGTTCCCCTCAATAAGGGTAAGGAACTCTTGACTGTGGTCAAGGTTCCAAAGGGAAGAGGTAGGTGTCTATGGCAGAACACCTACATAGAGTTAAGAAACTCTAAACCTAAGGCTAGGTTAAAAAGAAGGTAAGTGTCCATGGCAGAACACTCACACAGAGTACGGCAACTCTAATCCTAAGGCTAGGATAAACTGGTAAGACTCTAGCAAGGTCTCAAGGGAATGGTGGACAAGGTTATCCTAAATGTGACATGGCACTCAGCAGAGAAATCCTTTCCTTTAGACTTTTGATTGAGAAAAGATCTGGATGCGAACAGAAAAGGGAATCTATGGAAGACTAAATCCTAAATGTTGTCAAACAGTGATAGACCTAAAGTCGAGATTGAAGGGAAAATCTATCCTAATGTTATCATGCAAAAGTTGATTATAAGGCCTAATCTGATTCAATTTATTAGAGATGGAGTTGAATCATGAAACTAAGGGAGCATGGAAAATCATATAGACAATCAACCAGTAGCATCAAGTATCAAAGCAGTTCTCAATCACATATAAAAACAATGACATAAATCAGCACCAAGTACGCATTAAGAAATAACCATCAGCCTATATATAGGAAACTGATCATATCTTTCTAATTTCAAAGTAAGAATTTATTCATGATGAAGGTTTAAAAAAAATCAAAATCAATGTTCTAAAAATAAATTTCAATTAGAATCTAACTAATTTAAAAAAAAAAACAACCATCATTTCAATCAAACATAATCATGATGCATTTTAATCTAATTAGGAAAACAAAAAGAAAAATAAACATGAGCCTTTCAAGGGTGTAAAAAGAGATTGATGGGGTGTTTTTTAGAGTTCTAAAAAGATTAAAAATATGATTAAAGTATTTTTGGATTTTTGATTAGGAAAAGGTTTTAGTTTTAAGAGAAGAAATCTACCCCTATTTCTTACTTCCTTTTCTTATATACAAATAATAATTAAATCAAATAAAAAACATAAAAAAAAGATTGACTTTGTTTTTGATTATTTGCAGGAAACATATAGGATGACACATGTATAAACAACATATGAACAAGCAATTAAATTAAAGAAAGTGTTCGAAAACTTACCAAATGGAATTCGAGATTCCAGAGAACTCGAAGGGTTAGGTAAACTCGATTCTTTTGAGTTGGTTGTTGTTCCTCTATACTAGCATGTGAGCGAATTATTCAAGGAGGAGGCTTTTTGTTCTTCTGAGTGAAAACAGTTCTTCTACTGTTAGGCATTTTAGTAACTTTTTTGGAATTGTGGAATTTTGGTTCTATTTTTCTTCCCTCCTCTTTATGTGATTGCTTGTTATCTTCTATTTGTGTGTATGTTTCCCTTTTTTAGCCACCAGGTTTTGTGGCTTATGAATTCCTTATCAACATGTCTGAACCTGTCTTGAACATGTTTAGGCCTTGTTTTGGAAAGAACAGACACTGCTAGGAACATGTTTTGATGGTGTTTTGAAAATCTGATGAATACCTTTCTTTTTTCGTCTTGACATGTTTTGTGATTTTAAAAACTTTCTCCTTTCAATTAGACATGTATGGATTGTGCTTAAGACCTGTTTTGGAGAGAAATTGAATTGGTCTTGTTGATGTTTGATTGTGTTTCATAATTGTTTTGGAAAGTGAGGAACATGATTTTGATGATTCATGGTTTATATTGGATTGTGTTTGTAAAGTTAATGAACACTCTTGATTCTTGTCATGATTTCAGCCACTTCAATTACTACAAGTTATAGTTGCCTAAATTTTTTTCTAACTGTTGTGGTGTAGGTACTTGGTACTCAAAGTTTGGAAGCATGAAATACTCAAGGCTTAGAAATATGAAGTATCATTCCATTGGCATTTTTGTTTTATAGGCTTTGTAACAAACTCTCCTTTTGGATTTGGATGTATGGGATCCTTTATGAAAAAGTAACCTTGTAATTTGAAATTTGAATTAATCTTGTAAAACTCTTGTACTCTTTGAATTAATCTTGCAACTTTGAATTTCTTTGGCATTCTTACTTTGAATTTTATTAAAAGCATGAACTTTGAAATCAATCCAAAACTCTTTTGAATTATAACTTGAATATGAATCTTGAATTTGGACTCGAAGTTAGAAAACACAATGAGTCAACTTAAACTTTGTAAAGAACATGAATCTTGAACTTCAATTTGAAAACTTCTTGCCTAAACTTGATTCAAGATTTTTTTCAAGCTTTACCATTTCAAAGCGTGTGGATCACAAACTTCCAATAATAAAATCCAAACTCTTTCACTTAAGATCGAAAGGAGACAAATAATGATTCGACCTCCTGGATAAGAACAAAGTCTTTCTTGAATTAAGCTTGACCTTTATTACTCGCATGATCGAAGATGAACTTGATACAAAAACCACGCCTTGAGAAATAAGGATCCCACTTGTAACTCACCACAAAACCCTAGCTAGTCCTCAAATGATCATGCTCAACATCAATGGGGAGAAAACCCTAAATCTTCTGAAAAATCTTGAGTAAAATGACCAGTAGAGAACCTTAGGACTCCGTTAATTAGAATCCGTTGATCACGTCTTGAGGTACTTGACTGAGAGAATGATTACTATTTCTACTTGAAACCAATGTTCCTGCACAAACTTGTTAGTAATAAAGCACGCAGATATGCAAGATGATGCACAAAGAGGTGGAATCTTAGGGTTAAAAATTAGGGTATGACAATATGATAACATAAAGCATAAAAAATAAAGAGAGATAGGGAGTAAGAAGGAAGCATAAACATAAACAAATAATATACAATATAGAGCAATAGTGATCCAAATTGAGAGAACAAGTTTTGTTGTGTTTTCGGAAATGCTCTACTAATCATCCATGAGAATGAAAACATGGTCTCATACATTACCATGGGGAGGGCTCCAACTCGGATAAAATCAACGAGTATGCCAACTAACCCCCACGGGTAACAAGAGAAATCCAATCTTTTCCAAACTACGCCATGGAAGAATAGGAGACTGATAATTCACTTACAAAACACGACGATTTTCCGGGTTTGAGACAATTTAGGGCTATGTTAAGAAATTGTAACTGGACTTATGTAGAAGCCACGACTATCTGAGGCCGATCAATAACAATGTTAGTGCTAATGCATGCTAGAGAAGTGATATCTAGATCGCCCTCCGAAAGCAATACCGCACGAAAAGAAAAGAGGTATCGATCTCATCTTCATCAAGAACTTAAAATAAGTTCCAATGATATCGAAGATTTGCATTGATCAAAAGAAAAAATAAGAAGAAGAGGGGAAGGGAAGCCGAATTGAATTACAATATTTGGATCATTCCATCTTTAAGTTCCATCACTCTTCTTGGTGGATTAAGGTACTAAACCTATCACTAATTCAAAGCACCTAAAATTAATCCAATGATCCACTTAAAGATATATTTGAACTAATGAAGGTTTATCCAACCTCATCTAACACCCAAAGTCCATGGAATTTAAAGAGAAATTTGATCAACAAACACTACAATTCAAGGCAAAATCAAAGGAAATGGAAGAAGAAAGAAAATAACTCAAAACAGTCCCAAAACAGAGCCAAAAACACAATTCTACTACTGGTTAATCGATTAACCAATTTGTACTGCATTTGGTTAATCGATTAACCCTGACAGTATAGCAAAAAAATTTAAAAAAAAATCAGCATTCATGATTCAATCATTTCTTTAAACACCTCATGATCATGAATGCAATTTAGCACGAAAATTCAAGTGAAACAACATCAAATAACACCAATAAAACACAATTTGCAAGATCCAAAGATCAAGCAACAAGAATCAACAAGAGATCACATTATGGAAGATGAATCATGCACAACAATGGTGGAACAAGTGAATTACCACTTCAAATCTGAAAATGCTTCAAATCAACTTCAAGAACCACACTCCAAAGCCTAGATCTATAGAATTTGATGATGAAAAAGTGTTTTGATAGGGGTTTAGCTCAAAGATTAGTAAGCTCCAATGAAGAACTTACTAACTTTTAATGGAAGAAAGAGCTTTGGCGAATTTGGGTAGATGAAGAATTGAGAGAAATTTTCGCAAGGTGAATTTGGCTATCAAAAGCTTGTAGAATGAATGAAATGAGGCCTCTAATTATAGAATTTAGGCTTGGAAATTTTGGTGGATTGGAGCTTGGTTTGGGGGCAAAATTAGGCTTGGAATTTGAATTTGGAGGCAAAATCATGATCAAGTGGTGATTAATGAGGGTGTATGGTGGGAATTAATTATGATCATGTAGGGGAATTAAAATGAAGTGATCTAGAATATTCTCATGATGAAATAAGTAAAAATTGGTGCCAAAATGCTGCAGAATTTGAATTTGGCTCATTTTCGCAATTCTGCGCGTGGTTAATCGGTTAACCATATGGTGTTAATCGATTAACACAGCAAAAATTGTGAAAATTTGCCTTTTTGTTACACTGTTGTGGCTCTGGCTCGATTCTTTTTACTTGTCAAAGAAGGCATGGAAATAAACACATGAACCTTGGAGTCTCTTGAATAATATTCAATTGAATCTTGGGAAACTCTGATCAAATGATTTTTAATTGTTTGTAGATCAACTTTGACTTTGTTCAGATGAATTTCATTCGAGCTGAGGAACTGGTATTTGACATTCTCGATCCCAACCTCTTCCTGAAAAAGTTAGTAAAGGAAAAACAAACATTTTTTTTGGATTTTAATTAGGGTTAGTAAACATAATAATAAACAAGTATAAAGCAAACAAGATAACAAAGGGTGTTGTGTGATCTCCCTCAAGAACAAACTTACAAAGGAATGCAAGAGAACCAAAGTTTGTGATCTTGTTTGTGGTATGAGATGCAAATGATAACATGTGGGATCTTAGGGGTAAAAATTAGGGTATTACACTATGTAAGCCAAAACGATGAAAAATGATTATATTATTACAGCTTATCATGATCACTGTACTTTTCTCGGTCGCGGTGGAACTCTACTTGAGATTTATGCGGAGGGACTCTACCTGGTTTCTCGTGGGTAAGGATAAAATGTATTTAAGTATGTTTTTACTAAGTGTGGATTTTGGGCATTATATAAATGATCTTTACTAATTTTTGCTTATTCCACCCATATGCATTAAATCTCCATAATTAATTTACACAGGGATAAATAGTAGTTTCCTAATAAATTATTGGATACTAAGTATGATTTTTTTCACTGTGAAGATATAAGGTTGGGTGAGTGGAGCAATTAGATACATCTAAAGAAGCAAAATATAAAGGTGTTAATATTGTAAGTTTTCTGTTTTTCCCATGCTTATTTGACCGTTTTTGGTAAGTTTTCTAATCCATTGCTTCAACTACCTTTAAAATAGTAATAGTAGAAGCAAAAATATTATTTGATTTTTTCTTTGTGTGTGGAAAACTTTTGGGTGAAATTTCATAGGTTACTGCAGTGATGATAATTTCAAAAAAGAGGATGAAGTGGCTAAAAAAGTTATAGCTATATTAATGTACTTTTATTCAAAGCAATGCTTCAATCACCTACACTACCTAACCTAAGTTTTATGACACACATGTAGGGCACTCTTAAAGTTATTAACTAAAATTACACAACACAGGTTTTAATAGCATAAGTTCCTAAAGAAGCGAAGCAAATTGAGTCCTTACTGAACAACTTCAGCCATAGTCAAAATAACTTGAGAGCTACATTCAACTAATGTTGTCCATATGCATTCAAGAACTGGGAAAGTGAATATGTGCAATTGCATTGTCAAAACTCAAAACTGTAGGTAAATTATCAAGTATTTATTGGATAAACTATACCCAATTTTATACTTCTAACTTAACACAACTCTATTTGACTCTCTGTATTAACTTCTTGATTATTTGCCATTGAGATTTTGCTTGGACTACTAAGAATCACCTATTTGGTCTACTACATGAGTATATTAATTTTTTGGTTCTTTGATGGCTCTTATGATTGTCATTAACAATCATTACTATTATAAAGTTTTTGATCACATGGACTTGATTGTATGCCAATTGGTTTATATTATAAGCCAATGTTTGTAGCTTTGATATTAGAAGCCAATGTTTGTAGTAAATACAACTATATATATATATATATATATATACACACACACACCAATGCTGACATAATCTTTCGATTTCCACTATAGGCATGCAGTAAATGAATGATTAAACCTCTAAGTTTATTCTGATGAAATATGGAGCCAATATCATTTATAATGGAACTGTTGCATTCTGTGAACAGGAGTTCATGATGATTACAAAAGGTAATAGGTCTCAGCGTAATAAACAACTATATTTGGAATGAAATTTTGTTAGGATAAAAAATTGTTTGACACAACAGAATGATGTTTCCATACTCCAGTTAATAGGGAAGCCATGCAATTTAATGCAGTGTATTCCAATGTGTCTGCTAAAACACTATTACAAGCTCAAAGAGAAGAAATAGATAACTGATAGGTATAAGCAAAAGGGAGAAAATAATTTTATTTAATGGTATGTATATGAATGAATTACTATTTTTCAATACTTAACAAAATGGCTATCCTCTAATTAACTAACTACCTTAACTATTGCTAATTACTTTTAGGCTAAATTACCTGAAGGGTCCTTTAAGTTATTTAATTGTAACACTTTGGTTCTTTATGTTTGTTTTGCTTCAAGTAGGTCCTTTATGTTACATAACTGTTACAACATTAACCTTTTAATGAACTTCCGTTAAAAAAAACCTGATGTGGCACAAACGTTGCTTATGTGGCGTTTAACAGTGCTGAGGTGTAATTATTCAATTTATTATTTATTTATTTTATTACCAGGTGAGAAAATTAAAAGGTTAAATATGAAATCCCCAAATTAGAACCCTAATCTTCATCTCCTTCATCTCTCCATCTATGGCATCTCTCTGTAGCAGTGGTACAAATCAAAAAATTGAAAGCGGAAATACATTCATTTCGAGATCATCTCCACTTGAAATCGGACCAACCTGTTCTTGTGGTGCCAAAGCAGTGATAAGGAAGGTTAAGAAGCAAGGCGAAAATGTGGGGAAGCTATTTTGGGGATGTGTCATACCCCAAATTTTGACCACTAAGATTTCCCATCATTGTGAAAATCATCATCACAATATGGAGGAACCATCATGTCTCATCAGTCTCTCCAAAGATGGGTGAACACTCACTACAGTCAAAATTAGGGTTTCAAGCCCTCTCTGAGTTCTTAGACAAAGGATCAATCAAGGAATGACATGATCTTCAACTAGTCTAACCTCTCCAACATCCACAAAGGATCAAGAGGACTCCCACTTCAAGGATTAAGCACAAGACTGCTCCCTTCTAGGTGGATCAAGCCCTAAGATCGCCAGTGTCACCAAATTAGGGTTTGGTCGACCAGGGCCTCCAGATGGAAATTCTCCTCTGGGCATGAGCCAATACTTCAAAACATAACCTAGAGTGATTTACCTCCTTTATCTTGCTTCGTTGAGCCATAAGACATAGATTTACGGACTCGCTTTCGTCACTTGAGTTGTCCCTTTTTTCGGACTCACTATTGCTTTCCCAAGCGATGTAAGCTCGTCTTGACTTATTTGCCTTCTTATTGTGACGACCCTTGTCCTTGTCTTTTTCCTTCTTAAGCAATGGGCAATCCGGCTTGTAGTGCCCGAATTTCCCATAATTGAAACAAGATCCTTTGGCTTTGCTACTCTTGTTTCCTTCGTTTCTAGATTGCTTTCTAAACTTGACTAGATTCTTATCCGATGGTTGAATCTCATTCTTCCGTATATACTTATTGTATCTCTTCACAAATAGGCCCATATCTTCACCGGATTCATCATCTTCGTCGTTGTTGGTTTCTTCATCACTTTGCTCTTGGTGTGTGGCCTTTGAACAAGAAGTCTTAAGAGCAATCGACTTCTTCTCCGTATCTTCAGTTTTATCCTTCTTTATGCTCTTTTCATGTTTATCCAAGCTAATGAGCACTTGCTCATGCTCATCGAGTTTACCAAAGAGTGTTGTGAGGTCTAGTGTAGCTAAATTGTTGGCCTCCTTGATCGCGGTGACCTTCGGTTGCCATTCCCTGTTAAGACACCTCAGAATTTTGTTAGTAGCAACCTCATTTGGAATTGGTTTACCAAGAACATGCAATTTATTGATAATGTGAGTAAATCGTTTTTGCATATCCGCAATGGTTTCCCCTTGCTTCATGTAAAACAAATCAAACTCTTGCGTTAGTGTATTAATATGAGCCATCTTAACATCATTAGTGCCTTCATGGGCTACTTGTAAAGCGTCCCACATGGCTTTGGCCATTTCACAATGGGAGACTCGATAATACTCGTCAACTCCCAAGGAGGAGATGATCATATTAGGAGCCTTCCAATCATAGCTGTACTTTTTCTCGTCCTTCTCATTCCATTGGTCTTCGGGTTTAGGAACGACAATGCCCTCGGCATTTGTCATTGTAATTTGCATAGGACTGTTTAAAATAATGTTCCAAACCTTCGGATCTAAGGAATTTATATGAACGCGCATACAATCCTTCCAGTAGCTGTAATTTTCGCCTGTAAAAACTGGAGCTCTATTATAAGCCCCTTTAGGTTCGTTCGCCATGATTCAAGAAGTTTTACCGAAGCACCAAAATTAACCGGAGCTCGTGATACCACTTGTTAAACTATGGCTATGGATCTAGAAGGGGGGTTGAATAAATCCTTTGAGTTTTACACGCAAAAGTTCCTCAAAAACAGATTTTAAAAATGTTTGAACAGAAGCTACCACTGGATGAAAGTCTACAACGAACATTCTACTAAAAGGATCGGATATGCACGAATATATCGAGAATAAGTATGGAGGAGAAAAATTCAGTTTGATTACTACACTTAAAAAATGCAGTCAACAAAATATTGCTTGCTTGATGTTTAATCCAAACCAATGTGGTAAAGTGATAAGCAATTAAAGGCAACGTGTTCGAATTTTGCTTTGAAACAAATTATCGAACACCTAGTGTGCGTAAACACACTAAGTGTAGAATTTCTATGGAATGTAATGTAAAGCTGCTCCAAGATACAATTCAAGGAATTGTATCAATTTAACAAATAGTTTCTCAGCTCAAAATTACACTACGACAGAAATTTCGATAAATTGCAACTTCACAAATTCGAACAAACTGAAATGTAAAAGAGTTAAAGGAAAGAGAGAACAAGCGAGATTTAATTAGGCAGTTCCCCAATCGTCCTCGCTTTGGGTACCTCTGCCCCCAATTACACAATTGGAATTGAGATATATATATATATATATATATATATATATACCTGTTGCAAATTGTTTATTACAAGAGAAAACTATGAATATCCAAACCCTCGAATGTCTTCGATCGTTGATGCAAAATTTTCTCTTCCCTTGATTCAAGACGAATCAAGTGCTTCAAATATGGTTGATCCAATTACCGCCCCACGCTACTTGATTGCAAGACACCTTGTTCTTCAATCCTTTTCACTTGATCAATTGCGATCTACCAAAGATTCGAACCCAAACCTCTCTTCTACGATCCTCTAATTACAGCTACTAAACCGAACAATTGCGTCAATTTCTGGTTACCTTCGCCCAGCCGAATCCCTGTAGAACGAAACGGTTTGTACAAAAATCCCCAAAATCTATCTGATTCTTGGAGGACAAAACCAACTGATTTTATTCAAGAAACACCTGCCAAGCTCTCAACCCAGTAGATGAAGATCACACTTCCTAAATTCTGAACGTTATCACTTTGATCAATGGGCGACACAAACAAAGATGATTATGTGTAATTGTTTGTTTACTCAATGAAGGAGATGAAGATGAAGAGAGAAATGGCATGTATTTTCACGTTTCTTGTTGTGTGAATAATGAGATGACCAAACTATTTATAGGAAAATGAAATGACCCACAAAAAATAATAACAGAAATAACAGAAGAAAAAATTAAGTGAAAAACACTGATTCAGGAAGCCATGCGTCGACCTACAACCCCCATGCGTCGACGCACATATGTAAATTTTTGTGTCATTTAAGGTTATGCGCTTTCCCGCAGGATTTTCTAGGTTAGCGCATGAACTGGGAGGTTAGCGCATAAACTGGTAGGGTTAGCGCATGAACTGCATTTTTTCAGGAAATTCAATTTTCTGCGCATTTTCACCTGACTAAGTTCAGAAACACATACTAGACACTACTAAAATGATAATGGACATTAATTTATGGGAAAGACAAGGTCCTATGCATCTAGACACACGAACGATAATTATTAGACGCAATATGCCCGACACGTGAAGTGATACCGCTCAAATTACAATCTAATTTCTCACATATTTGTTGACATCATTAAAACAAAGTAGATAGAAGAATAACCCTCACACACTTAATTTTAACCTTCATTTAAGAATAATTTGAACAAATTAAAGAATTCAATTAAAATAAGTTAAACTAATTCAAACCAAAACTAAAATAATAGAACATAATAAGTAAAATAAAATTTAAATAATTAAGTATATCTAAATTAAATAAGATAGAATTGCAAAATTAAACAATACAACATACTTAATTAAACGACAATGAGAAAATTCGAGTTGAACAATGACAAACACGAAACTATTTTTTGTAATTGAGGAATGTTTTAAGTTATGATATTGACATATTAAAAATTTTCAAAAAAAATTTTAAAAAAAAAGATTGATTTGATGCATTTTTTTTAACCGGACGGTTTTACAAAACTGACTATGGTTCTTTGATTCGAACGGTTTTAAACGGTTTAATCCGATTTTTCAGTTGTACTATGGTTTTGACCCACTAGCGGTTTTAAATGGTTAGCCGAACCAGATTTGATTCATGGTCCAACCAATTGAATCGACCAGTTCGATCAAATTTTTTAAACATTGCACAAACATAAGGAAAACACTATTATTTATTAGGGGTGTTCAAATGCCAACCGATCCAAATAAAAACCGCTAACAAATCCAAAAAAAACCGAAAACCGCAAAAAAATCAAATATTATTGGACGTGTTTGGATGTCATTTTGTAAATACCTCTCGGTTCTGATCGGATTTCGAACTGACTTTTCAAAACCGGTTCAAACCGAACCGCGTGTATATATTTTTATTTTTATTTTTAATATGATATGGTATTATAATTTGTTATTTGATAATACTTATTCTTTTAATACTATTTATTAGTTTAGTTTAATCTATTTATTTTTATTATTTAATTTATTTCAACTATAATCTATCATTCTCATTCTGTAATATTAATTTTTAATATATTATATGTTATATATTATATCATTATTTATTATCTTTTTTAGAATCTTAAAAATATATAATTTATATTTTGGATATCCAAAAATCGATCCAAATTAAACCACATGAAATTGGATCAGATCGGATTTTTCTAATCAATTATCCAAAACCGGAAAATTTTACCCTATACCCCCACACTATCCCCATACCCCTATAATTTTTTAAATATTCCAAAATTATCCTTTTCAGTTTTCTTTTTACTTTTTACTGTGCAGTCAAATTAGTCAATAAAATGCTTTTTTGGAAGTATACGACGCCAACCAAATAACATTAGGTAAAGAAATCCAGAATGTATTATTTGCAAACCGGAAAACACACGTAGAAGAAATCCGGTTGCATAATTTAACAAACCGGATAACTTGTACGTGAGGTATCCGATTCATATAATACGTTCTGAAAAACACGTTCATAAGTTCTCCGGTTTGTATTTTATACATTCCGGATAACTTGTGTAAAAGTGTTCCGGTTTAGTTTTTTTGACTTCCGGATAACTTTACCCCAAGTTATCCGGAACATTTTTTTTAATTTTTGTCACATTTATGTGGTGCTGCAGGTAGAGGAAGAGGTGGTGGTTGAAAATCTGACAAAAGTCACATTCAGTGTTTCAATTGTTAGAAGTATGGCCACTATTTTAGTGACTGTCCAGAAAAGAAGAAAAATCAAGAAACTGATGCAAAGCTGGCGAAACATGAAGAAGAAGAGATGTTGCTGATGGTCACAACAAGAGATGAAGAAAGATTCCAAGATCATTGGTACTTGAACTCAGGATGCTCATCACACATGACTGGAAGGAAAGATTGGTTTGTCAACATGAAGCCCTCATAGAAGAACACGGTGAAGTTTACAAATGACAACACTCTAGCAGCTGAAGGTGTTGGTGATGTTCTGATTATGAGGAGAGACGGCAAAAGGTCAACAATTTCCAATGTGTTATACATACCAGGCATGAAGAGTAATTTGCTCAGTATAGGGCAGCTGGTCGAAAAGAACTACAAGGTAGTTGTCGAAGACAAGATGATGAGAGTCCTCGACGCAGGTGGTAGGTTGATCTTGAAGGCTCCAATGTCTCAGAATAGGAACTTCAAGATTGAACTCAAGGTGATGGAGCACAAGTTCCTAACAACTGCAACCAGCAGAGATGAGTGGTTATGGCATTTTCGACTAGGCCATCTCAATTTCAATGACATCAGAGAGCTAAAGAGAAGAAATATGGTTTCAGGATTACCAGAAATCGACACTCCAAGTGAAGTCTGTGAAGAGTTTGTTCAGTTGAAACAACACAAGAATAGCTTCAGCAAAGATGCAAGAAGGAAGTCGAAGGCAATTCTGGAAGTCATATACTCTGTTGTATGTGGTCCAATCCAGGTGGATTCAATTGGTGGCAACAGATACTTTGTCACGTTCATTGATGATTACAGTCGAAAGTTGTGGACTTACCTCATCAAGAAGAAAAGTGATGTGATCGAGGTATTTGCTATATTCAAATCCATGGTTGAAAGACAGAGTGGTCGAAAGTTGAAAATTCTGAGGACTGGTGGTGGTGGAGAGTATGTTTCGACAGAGTTCGGCGCATTATGTGAAAAAGAAGGGATTGCGCATGAGGTGGTGCCACACTACACTCCACAGTAAAATGGAATTGTAGAACAAAAGAACAGAACCATCATGAACATGGTGAGAAGTATGTTGAATGGAAAGCATCAACCCAAAGAATTATGGGGAGAAGCGGTTTCGACAACAACATATATTTTAAACAGATGTCCGACGAAGAAGCTTGAAGGAATCACACCAGAAGAATGTTGGTATGGCGTCAAGCCTAGCCTTAGTCACTTGAAGGTGTTTAGATCTATAGCATATAAACATGTGCCAGATCAGTTGAGAAGGAACCTTGATGACAAGTCGAATCAGATGATCTTGATAGGATATCATTCGACTGGAGGTTACAAGTTGTTCGACCCAGTGAATAAGTAGGTAGTGATCAGTAGGGACGTGATAATAGATGAGCTTAAAGAATGGGAGTGGACTGAGAATGTCAAGAAGGGTTCAGTGAGAATCTCTTGTGAAGAACCAGCCACTGAAGTCGAAAGAGAAGTTCGACAGAAACAAGTCAGAGATAAAGCAGGCCCAAGCAGACCTCGACGAACAAGACACATTCCTGCAAGGTTGCAAGAATGTGTAATTACATCAGATGATGTGGTTGATGAAGAGGGTGAGCTGGTACATTATGCTTTCTACGCAGATGTCGAACCAGTCAATGCAGCTGAGGCATTGAAAGATTCGAAGTGGGTGAAAGCAATGAATGAGGAGTTAGAGTCCATCGAAGTCAACAACACCTGGTCACTTGTTAAATTGCCTCAAGGCAAGAAGACAATTGATGTGAAGTGGGTATACAAGGTGAAGGTGAATCCTAGAGGAGAAGTAACTCGACACAACGCAAGACTTGTGGCGAAAGGATTTCTACTGAGGGAAGGAATCGACTTCGATGAAGTGTTTGCACCTGTTGCTAGGATCGAAACAATTAGGTTGGTTATTGGTCTAGAAAATATTAACAATTGGCACACATGTCAGATGGACGTAAAGTGCGCATTCCTTAATGGCCCCTTAGATGAAGAAGTTTACGCCGCACGACCAGCTGGGTATGTGAAACGAGGCGAAGAATGAAAGGCGTGCAGGTTGCATAAAGCCCTGTATGGACTTAAGCAAGCTCCAAGAGCTTGGAATAAGAAAATCAACAGCCTCTTAAGGGAGAAGGAATTTGTGAAGTGTACGACTGAGCATGGAGTGTATGTAAGGAGAAGCAATAATGAATTGCTTATACTATGCCTCTATGTCGATGATTTGTTGATAACAAGGAGTTGCAAGAAGGAGATCGAAGATTTCAAACATGACCTAAGTGAGGAATTTGAAATGTCAGACTTGGGAGATCTCTCATATTTCCTTGGCATCGAATTCTACAAGACTAGTAGAGGTTTGATGATGCACCAAAGAAGATATGCATGCGAAATACTCGAGAGATTTGAGATACAAGATTGCAACCCAACTTCGACTCCAGCTGAGACCAGACTGCAATTGTCGAAGGATTCAAATGAAGATGATGTAGACCTAACCCAATACAAAAGACTTATTGGGTAACTTAGATACCTTTGTCACACAAGGCCTGACTTAGCATACAGTGTAGGTATGGTAAGTAGATTCATGCAGAAGCCAAAGGTATCACACCTAGCAGCAACGAAGAGGATACTGAGGTATCTAAAAGGAACTCTCGACTACGGCATTTTGTTTCCTGCAGCTGATGAAGGGAAAGAATTCAAGTTAGTGGGAACACCGACTCTAGTTGGTGTAGTGATGTTGAGGATAGAAAATCCACAGCTAGATATGTGTTTATGTTAGGTGGTGCACCAGTTGCTTGGAGTTCGAGAAAGGAGCCAGTAGTGGCATTGTCATCTTGCGAAGTAGAAAATATAGTTGTTTCTCTTTGTGCATGTCAAGCAACCTGGATGGTGAACTTGGTCGAAGAGATTACAGGGAAGAGTCATGGAGCAATTACCATGAAGATCGACAACATGTCAGCTATTAACTTGGCGAAGAATCCAATAGCACACGGTCGAAGCAAGCACATCGAAATGAGGTTCCATTATCTTCGAGAGTAGGTAGCAGAAGGGAAGATGAACTTGGAACACTGCAGAACTGAGAATCAGATTGCAGATATCATGACGAAGGGAGTGCAGGTCGAAGTTTTCAGAAGACTAAGAGCCATGATGATGTAGACAACTTAGACACAATGAATTAGGTGGTGTGTTGAGTTGTAATTCCTTGTGTCGAAGTGTCGAAGGAGGTTCCTTCACACATGATTTCGACTTAGGCCTATTTTAGTAATGCTAACTATTTTGGGCTTTTATAGTTTTGTGCCTTGGTTTGGGTGCAAGCTAACCTAAATCTATAAATAGGGAGAAACCCTTATTTTTTTGTAACAAGCTTAGAATTGAGAAATTGTATTCACAGTTGCAAGTGAAATAATAGATTTTCCACAGTTTGTGGGCAGAGTGTTCTCTGCAGAAAATTGTTCATCTTCTTCTCCAACGTTTCTCTTTCTTTTCTTTCTCCACCCTTTTTCATTGCCATTGCGTGTTTTGTTAACAATCTTGAGATCAAGATTGAATAGGAATTCTCAAAAGGTTTTGGGTTAATTCTAACAAGGCATGGACAATCCTTTGATGATATACGACTGAGATATTCTCGACTACAGAAAAATTTGCCACGCGAGATGAGTCGACTAGGTGGATTAGGGAAGTTAGAATCAGGACTTCCTCACGAGTCGACGGCTGTCGAGTCGGCCGTCCCTCAGCGTATCGTCGATAAATTCTTCCATCCGGTCCTCGAATGCGAGCCACTAAAACAAAACAAAAATTAAAAAAAAAAATCTATCAAACCAGAAAACTACAATGCAAGTTTTCCGGAACTGCAAACAACAAAACCGGATAACATGTGGATAAGTTATCCAGTGAAGAAAATATAAGAACCGGATAACTAGACCATAAGTTATCCCGTGTGCAGAAAACTCAAACCGGATAACTTCACCCCAAGTTATCCGGAGAATAAATTTAAAAAATGTAAACCGGAAAACTTACTAGTAAGTTCTCCGGAATGCAAAATGTGAACCGAAAATCTTGTGTATGAGTTTTCCGGAAGTCAAAAAAATTCTACAGACAAGCCGGAAGGAAATGAGGAAAAAGCTAAAAATTTTGAATTGTTGGGTATTTGTACAATGGTATTTTTGTCCAATTTTTTATGTTGTAGGGGTATGGGGTTAAATGTAGGGATATGGAGTAAAATTTTCCCAAAACCGAACCGAACCGCAAATAAATTTATATTTGGATCATATGAATTTTAATCTCAAAACCGATACAAATCGAACCGCAAACATCTCTATTAATTATATATTAAATTATTATAATAAAAAAATTAATCTTATTAAGATATAAAATTATGTATTAAATTATCATAATTGCTGATAAAGACAATATATTTTTACATAGAGATAATTGATCTTGAATAAGATTTTATTAAATTTAATTTTGATATAATTAATGGAAGGATAATATTATTATATAAGTAAAATTTGGAAATTTCTATTATATTATTGGTGTATTTAATTCTATTAGATTAGTTTAACAAAATTGGGATAAATATTAAGATTAATAATTTTTTTTGGTAAATTAGAAGAAAATATTTATTTTCCTATGTAGATAATTATTGATAAATAAAATTAAAATAAATATTTTTCTTATGTATGTCTTTACATTATTTATCAAGACAATTTATATTTTAATTTATTATAAAAAAAACATTCAAACTTTAGTTCGATAGATTTAAACCCTAATATACATAATAATTCCATGAATACATTAAATACAAATGAAAATTCTATTAATAATATTTTGGAATGATATAAATGAATTGTAGTATGAAGTATTTAAAAAAAAAAGATGAAATCAAAATTTCTCTCTTTACCATCAATAATAATAATAATAATAATAATAATAATAATAATAATAATAATAATAATAATAATAATAATAATAATAATAATAATAATAATATGAAGTATTTAGAAATTTTAAATCACAATATTTTTTCCTTTACATTACTCAATTGTTTTTCTTTTTTATAAAATAAATGCTCAATTGTTTTTATTTTTATTATAAAGACACCAAATTTTAAATAAATATGTGAATTTTAATCTTCCATAAAGACCTCACATGATCCAAATACATGAATTTTGTCCATCAAAATATAGGTAATTATGACTACTCATTCCACCACACCTACATCAATCCCTAGGTGTCTTCTAATCTCATAAAATTCTTATCTCATAAAAAAAATTTCCTCGTAACAAACAATTTTCTCTCCTAATTTTCTTTTCATTTTTCAAAATTTTTACTATTCTAAAACAATATAATAAATTATCAAGTTTGTATTTATTGATGATTTAATGTTGAACATGACACGTTAAAGAGATAATCTTTGTACTTTTTTCTTTTTTAGAAAACTTATTACATGTCATACACCTCATCCACTCATACACTTTAAAAATCTCATCATTACATTTTTATCTTACATTTCATCAGTTTTCATGCAACCAATCAAACTAAAATTTTGTCCCTCTCAATGATAAAGGCTATTTCCAGTGATCAAGCTCTTTTTTTTTCCTCTAGTATGAACATTACGTCTTATTTTAGTCATTACTGATTTGATTTTGTCTAAAAATTTACTTTTAAGACTATTCTTTTTTAGATGAATTTGTTTTTGTCTAAAAATTATTAAATTATGCTTATAAGTTTTTTCACATAAGATAAATATAATAAAAATTTGATATATTTATTTATGAGATTCAAAACATTGATAAAAAATATTTTTATTAAAAAATATTTTTTATTTAAAAAATATTTCTTACTTTATAGAAAAAGACATAAAATAAGAGTTTTTAAACAAATATAATTTTTCAAAAAAATAAATTACAAACAAATTTAATATTTTTTTCTTTACAGATGTGTGATTTTTTAAAGGTAAAAAAAATAAAAAAAAATCTTATAACTAATACTTCAAATTCCTAAAAATATAATAAAAATTATTAACTGTTCTTTTTTTTTTTCAGGTCAATTTGTGTTTTGTCTAAAAATTGCTGAAAAAAATATGCTTTTAGATCTAAAATATTGGTAAATAATTATTTTTAAAAATAAGGTAAAAATATTTCTTACTTTATAAAAAACAACATATAATAATAATTTTTAAACAATAATAACTTTTGGAAAAAAAAACTATAGATTATAAGCAAATTTAATATTTTTCTTCTTTGCAGATATATTTTTTTGTTTAGAAATTATAAAAAAGATAATTTTTTTTAATACGATTATTTTAAATATGAAAAATATCATTAAAATATTTTTATGATTTTGCAAAAGTATAATTAGTTTTAGAACCAAGACTTTAATAAAAAAATATTTTTAAAAATTAAACACAAATATTTATTATTTTACAAAAAAAAACACAGCATAAATATTTTTAAACCAAAACACTTTTGATTATAGGTATCAAGCAATTACATAACAAAAATTATCCATATTCAAGAAATGATAACCAAAAACTAACTATTTCTCATGCATAAAGAAAAAAAAGAAATTAAAAAAATGAATGTAATTTGAAAATGAAAATATGATAAAATAAAAATATAGGTATTCGTTTTTTATTTATTTTAAAAAGTATGTTACATGTTCAAAATTTGTTGAAGATGAGACTTGAACCCATCCCCTTTCTTTCATAGGTTCCCCTTCTTACCACCAAGCCAATCCATTTATTTTGTTATTATATGCTTTTAAAATGTATATATTATATGTTTAGTATTTTTTCTATTAATATAAACTAAATTATTTTAACATTAGAATTTAGTATTTAGTTTAATAGTTTCTAATAATACTAATAGTTTAATATTGCTATTCAATTTAGTTTTTATTTACTAATACGTTAGAATTTATTTATTCAATTTAGTTTAATACTAATAGTTTCTATTAATAGTTTAATAGTTTTTAATAATACTAATAAATTAATAGAAAAAAATACTAAACATATTAATTATACATTTTAGAAGCATGTAATAATAAAAGAATTGGATTGACTTAGTGGTAAGGACGGGAACTTATGAAAGAAAGGGGATGGGTTCAATTCCCACCTCCAATAAGACTTAATGCCCATATTATGAAGAGATTTTTGAAAGATGAGGTGTATGGCATGTACTCTCTCCGGGCCTTTTTATAAGGAACATTTCACTTTTTTAGATTCATCAAATAATTAATGTATCTAACCTATAATACACTTTCAAAAATCTCTTCATTACACTAAAGTTTTTTCCTTCTCAATGATCAAGCCTCCTCCTAGTGATCAAACCTTTTTTTTCTCTAATATGAGCATTAAGTCTTATTTCAGTTATTACTGATTTGATTTTGTCTAAAAATTTACTTTTAAGTCTATTCATTTTTAGATAATTTTTTGTCTAAAAGTTATTAAATTATGCTTATAAGTTTTATCACATAAAATAAATATAATTAAAATTTGATATATTTATTATGTGATTCAAAATATTGATAAAAAATATTTTTTATTTAAAAAAGTATTTCTTACTTTATAAAAAAAGACATATAATAAGAGTTTTAAACAAAAATAATTTTTCAAAAAAATAAATTACAAACAAATTTAATATTTATTTTTCTTTACAGATCTGTGATTTTTTAATGGTAAAAAATTACAAATTTTCTTATATCTAATACTTCAAATACCAAAAAAATATAATAAAGATTATTTTTTTTTTTGGAATAAAATATTTTATTAAATCCCAAAAAAAACAATACAAAACACGACGATCAACGATCCAGCCAAGGAAAAACAAAGAAAACCAACACAACTAACTTAGGGAAGCAATAATTTGCCAATATGTTTTCTAAGACTATGGCTCGCCCAACACCTATTCACTACAACATCTATGATTTTGGGCCCTATGGTTCCAACATCAACTTATTTCCAAAGCTATGACTATTTCTAACATTCCAAGGTTCATAAACCGTCTCTGTGAATGCACACTTCAGAATCTTAGCCTTCTACCCTTTACCTTTGCTATTATTTTGAATCCACTCTAGCTCTTCATTCCAACCAAGAGGGGCATGATTGATGTTAAGCCATTGAAGCATATGAAGCCAAATCCTATTCATAGTACCACAAGAGAATAACAAGTGCTGCAAAGATTCAGCACTGTTACAGAAACAACACCTGGTGTGGTCGATTAAACCAAAATGGTGCATTATATCCTTAGTCGCAAGCCTACCATTACAAGCCATCCACAACATAAACATTGCCCTCGATCTCACCGGATTGCTGAACCAAAGATTCCTCCAAGGGATCTAAGCCTGAATCGGTTTGATGGCCAAGTAAATACGCCTCGTGGTGATACTATTCTGGTTCCTAATAGTGATCCAATCTTGAGGAGATATTCTGTTCCTCTGGTTAAAGATTTATTTTATGATCCACGACCAATGGTTTTTCACTGATACCTCCATTATGTCCCTACCTTTTGAGTAGTAACTATGCACCCACTTAATCCATAAGTTATCCCTTTTGCCACTGAAATTCCACAACAGTTTCAGAAGGTTAGCCTGATTCCACTCAGTAATTACTCTAATGTTCATGCCACCTTGGTTTTTGCTATAACACGACTTCTTCAAAGAGATAGACGTCTTTCTAGTTATTACACCAGAACCTGACCACAAGAACGAACGACAAACAGCTTCCACTTGTTTAATAACTTTTTTAGGCAGAGGAATACACTGCATCCAGAAATTTGTTACAGCCATCAGAGTACTATTAATTAATTCAAGCCTTCCAACAAAACTCAGAAGATGCACACTCCAATGATCAATACGGGCTATAATTTTTTCAACCAGAAAACTACAATCAGCTACTGAAAGCTTCCTACTAGATAGAGGAATCCCTAGATACCGAAAGGGAAGGCAACCTTCCTTGAAAGACGTTGAGTTGAGGATGTCTTGTTTTGTTATGTCATCCACATTTCCAAAATAAATTTTACACTTATGAGGATTCACTGTCAGACCCGTAGCTTCTGAAAAGTCCCTGAATGCCTGCATAGCAAGGTTCACAGAAGGAGAATCACCACGAGTGAACACCAAAAGATCATCTGTAAAACAAATATGGATTATGCCCAGTTTTGCACATCTCGAGTGATAGTTAAAATTAGGATTCCCAGCCAGATTACCAAACACCCTGTAAAGGTACTCCATCATTAAAACAAATAGCTTAGGGGAAAGAGGATCCCCTTGCCGTAAACCACGATTAGGTTTCAAACTGTTGGTTTGTTCTCCATTCACATTAAAATGATACGAGACTGTTTGAACAGTGAGGAGGATCCAATTTATGAATTGAGGAGGGAAGCTAAGTTCATAAAGAATACTCTCCAAAGCCAACCACTCGACAGAATCGTAGGCCTTTTGGAGGTCCATTTGGATCAAAAACCTAGGGGGCCTCGTTTGGTGCTATAACCTTTTATTAGCTCGCATGCCAACAATACATGATCTTGAAGATGCTGGCCAGGAACAAAAGCTGCCTGGCTGTGATGAACAATAGAGCTCGAGACTTTGCTAAGTCTAGAAGCCAAGATTTTGGCTATGATTTTATAAACAACAGTATACAAGATATTGACCTGAACTCTTTCACCATCTTCACATTTGGAACTTTAGGGATAAGAGTAACCAAAACACTGTTAAAAGCATAATGCATTATGTTATTTTCAAAGAAATCTTTGATTGCTTCAGAAAAACCCTTCTTAGTATGCTTCCAAGTGGACTTGAAGAACTTGGCGCCAAAACCGTCAATACCTGGTGACGTATTGTCTCTTATACCTTTAAGGGCTGAATCAATTTCCTCCATTTTAATGGGAATTACAAGGCGATTTCTTTGCTCCCTAGATAATTGAGCACCCTTCCTCATGGACACGATATCTATACCTCGAAGACTAGAAGCAGCCTTACCAACCAAGTTGTTATAATACTTAAGGATATCCTCTTCAATATCTTTCTGATCATACACTGTTTCCCCCATTTCAGTTGTAACACCCATATACAATATAATACATCAAAGCATCCATATCATACATGAATTCACGTTTTGGTACTGAAATAACATAAGTCCCTAGTTAACACATTGTACATATACATGCCCAAAATACTATATACAAAAAAACCTATGGCATCATATGTACAAGATGTTCCAATACTAAGAACTAGATCAAATAATGATCCCAAAAAAATCTTCACAACGGAAGCATTGCCACACAAAATCTACGATCCGAATGAAAATCAACCAACTTTGTCCTTACCCTTCGCCGAACCTGTAGTACCTGTGATGTAAATAACAACATGGGGTGAGATACATCAATCTCAGTGAGTTCTCTATCTTATCAGTCCTCTCGGCTTTACAAGGTTCTAAAAATCCTAACCCGAGTCCAAGGGAAAGGGGAAAGGACTTTGAGTTCACAATTCCAATTCTCATACTATATGGAAACATGTCATGAGTTCATCAACTTACAATATCACTAATCGATAACCATACCAAGGCATCCCCTTTTCCCGTCCGCTTCTACGTCTAGAAGTCGACCCGAGTCATGGATCCTCGTAACCTACTAGACATACAAATGGATTCGGGTTCTACGGGCCATTAACCGTTATGAACCGTCACTTCACACGGGCCATTAACCGTCACAAGCATACGCTCCCTGAGCGCCATTCATACTGCACGCGGGAATCAAACCTGCCAAGTAGTCATGCATACGTTTCAGAGGAGCTCGAGACTCATGAAACTGCAACTCAAAACAACCGGTTACGATTACGTGATAACACACATAAACATGATTGTATTCGACAACCACTAGGTCACAATGCCTCAAGGCCACATTCACCTTTCTCCCAACCACAATGGTTATATACATGTTCCATACTAGTGTTCACTCTCACCTAGGCCAATCTCGTCACGGATGTACCTTCCTACATCAGGTGCCCGAGCCTTGCCGTCTAGGGATTTCGATAAATTCCTAGTCATAGCACTAGATTATACTATAGTTCCGCATTGAGGTTTCCTCACTCTTCCTATTCCATATTTATCTTTTAGCATGCATATTCACTCTCAATCGAAATTACACAACAAGAGAAGTAGGAAATCACTAGTCAATTACATAATAGAAACACATAAAACAATATATCACAAGTCACACCAATTCCGGTTCCCTCCGATTTTTTAATCGGGCATCAAAACTAGTATTTTCCACTTCCATTAGATAGAGTATTTCCATAGCTTCACATCGATACCAAGAACACTCAAATCGGATAAACGAGTCAAAAGTTATGGATTTACAAAGAAAAGGGAACATTTGGAAAAGTCCCAGGAGCGCCCGGCGCTCCAACCATCGCCCGACGGTTTCCCCTTCGCCTCCGCTTCGCCCAGCAAAGCAGGGGCGTAAAATCCCTAACCAAAACTCAAAAGATACAGAAGCGTGCCATGCTGCGCCTCTTGGGCATCGCCCGGCGAAGCAGGGGCGCTCGCTTCGCGTCGCCCGGCGCTCTGAGCACCGCCCGGTGCTCTGCACCAGAACAGCCATTCTCAGCTGCGTTTTCCATAGTTTCAAGGTCCAAAATTCATCTTTCTCAACCCAAAACATTCCCAATCAGCACAAACAAGCATCATCAATGATCATATGCATAATACGATTATACTACGTAATTTATATCGATTTTCTACCGTTAGATTCATGATTTTTTTCAAAATTATTCATTTTCTCCCAAAACCAACCCTAACTCTAAAACTCAAGAAATTCTACAACTTAAGCATCTATCTAGAACCCACCTTGAATAGATGATGATGAAGATGATTTGATGAAGACTAGAGGTTGATCCAAGCTTTTCTCTTCAATTCCAAGTTTTCTCTTCTTTTTCTTTCCTTTGCTCTTCCTTCTCTCTATTTTCTCTCTCTCAAAAGTTACTAACTATGGCCAAATGAGGGAAAAGGAAAAGATATAGAAAATGTCATCAATTTAGTAATACTACTAAATGTCTAAATTATCTCAAATGCACCAATAATAAAACCTCAGAGTTAAATACTATTAATTTGATCAGTTCTGAGTTCGCCAGATTACTCTAATTATTTTATCCAATAAATTCTCAGAGTAACCCGGAACCCAGTTGACCATAATAATATTATCCCGAGTGGAATAATTCACGGGGTATTACATCAGTTTCCAGAAAAGAGATTTGGTTGAGCACTCTCTTACTTTTCAATAAAGCATAAAAGAAAGTAGAATTATTGTCTCTATTTTTAAGCCAATCAATCTTCAATCGTTGTTTCAACAGTTGATCTTCAATGTTACTCAAATAGATAACCTTTTCAGAACAAGTTTTGGCCAACATGATTTTTTCTCTATTCATTTTATCCTGAGCAAGGTTGTGTTGGGCAATTCTGAGCTTATCTCTAGCCTCCTCCACTTGCTTTTTGATACCGTAGAACATCCTGTTTTTCTCTTTTATAGCAGGTTGGAGCCTCATGAGCTTTTCCACAAAGCTCTCATCCCATTCCTTCTAACTGGCTGATTCCAATTCCTAATCACCATATCTAGAAAACCTTCAGTGTTAACAATGGGATTTTGGAATTTGAAAATACTTTTATTTGGCTTCTTAATCTTTTTCTCCATGAGGTATAACATGGCATGGTCAGACACCCCACTATCCATCACCTTCAGGATACTGTCAACATGAATTTGGTGCCACACCAGGTTAGCAAAAATTATGTCAATCTTAGAGTATATAGGGTTTTCTGCCTGGTTGTTGAACCAGGTATAGGACTCACCAATACTATCTTTGTCATGTAAACCAGTTCTCTTCAGCATATTAACCAAGTCCTTAAACTCAGCTTCATGAACAATAGCACCTCCCAGACAATCCTGGACACAGAGAACATTGTTGAAGTCTCCCATTAAGAACCAAATATCAGTATTATTAAGTTGCAACTTCTCTATGTCTTGCCATAGAATTTTCCTCATCTCCAAAGTATTGTAAGCATACATTGGAGTGCACCACATTTTGAACTCACCATTTCTAGAGTAAATGCCACAATGAATAAACTGGGATGAGCAACTAACCTTATCCACTCTCAACTTATTAGGATCCCACAACACCCAGATTCGACCATTGGCATGCTCAGTGTAGTTGTCTATGAAAGACCAATAGGGGCCAAAGTTATTCCTTATCTTAGACGCCTTAGACTCTAGTTTCTACCAAAATGATAATAGAAGGGCATATGCGATTGAGGTGGGAGCAAACCTCTCTACATTTCCCATTATTATTGATCCCCCTTATGTTCCAAGCAACAATCATTATCCATTGTCAATGGACACTAGGGGATCATTCAAAATTCCTAGTGTTTGGAAACCATTTTGACAAACTATACCAGCTGTTACGTTCTCTTTTGTATTGGTCTTACTTTTTCCTTTCCTGTTGCTTTCAACCTCTGTCCATGAAGTGGATCCTGCATCTTGTTTCACTTGAGTAGAACCCTGTTCCACAACCTTGGTAACTTGGACAACCTCTTTTTCCTTCCATTGTTTCACCATTCTGCTGCTCTCCTTGTTGCATTTGTGACCTATTTTTTTGACACATATCACAGAAGAGAGGTTTCCATTCGTACTCGACTGGCTGTTGGATGATGTTACCTTCAAGATCTTTGATCGTGATAGTTTCTGATCGTGAAGGCTGGATCAGATCCTGTAGAATCAGACCGCCAAGTGCTTCAAGGATGCTGGTCGTATGGAGAGGAGGAGGGGTGTACCTGCAAGGCACTCCGACGCTCAAGTAAGTAAAGGTCAGAGAAAAAGGGGCAAGTACAAAGAGTGAATTCTTAGGGTGAATATTGGATACCTGACCCTCTCAAGCGAGAGGGTTTATATAGAGCCCCCAGCGCGTGGTCAACGGTCCTATTTTCGGGGCGAAATAATCATTTCCCCCAAAGAATAGGTAACTGCCCAAACTAGCCGTTATGTCGGGCAGGGTGCCCGAAACTAGCCGTTATGTCGGGCATAAACGCAGTTCCGGGCACCTGTCCTTTGCTGTTCGGGCAGTGAGAAATCCGTACGTAACGGGCATCAATGCCGGGGAGGAACGTTGCATTCCTTACCCGATTGGAGGGGCAGAAAGGTCACTTTTGCCCCCCTCTGTGGATTGGACTTAGGCAATTTGGGCCGCTCTGGAGCAGAGGCGGATTGGGCCAATTCTAGCCATTGGTCCAGTCCATAACAGGAGCCCCCCAAGTCGTTGCTCCCGAGCATGGGAGTGATGACTTAAGGACTGCTCGTTGCTCCGTGGAGCCAGCATAAAGTCGTCGTTTGGAGACGAGGAGGATTGTCTCGAAGTGCTCGTGACTCTCGGTGTCCGTGATATTCGTGGTCGTGACCTAATTGCCTGGTATTCGGGGAGATTAAGCGTCAGACAGAATTGGAAACGTTGGGTTGCCATGTGTGCCTCGAGCCCCGTGTAGCAGTTAATAGGTAATGATGGCTAGTGGGTAGTCATTATGGCCTACGGGCGCGTGTGTGCACGTGCCCCTCAGTATAAAAGGGGGAAGATTGTCCCATTTTGCACTTTTTCTTTCTGATTTCTCTTTGCGTGCATGATTTTACTTGCGTTTATTTTGCTAAGTGTTGTATGCATGCTTGCGGTGAATGTATGTCTGCCTGTGTTTGGGAGCTTTTGACCTGTGCGAATATTTATGGGGGATTGCTCGTCGTAGGTTTGTTCGATAGTGTGGGGAACTGGTCGAACGGCCGGGGAATATCCTGGCTGGGGAGCGGAGCTCAGGTCGCATTTGAGGTCTGAGTTCGCGGCGTGAACGTCCCATCGCGAGCTGAGGTTCTGCCAATCATGGTACTTTGACGACGGCGATGCTCGATCGAGGACCGCTGTCGAGCAACTACCCAGCTCGTTACTGAGCGGGGTTGTGCTTTAATCGTATACGACGCTTGTACCTAGACGCGCATAGTGGTCGGTAGTTGACGTTCGTCGTTGCGACGAGTCGAACCGAGGATTTACCTGTAGTGTTGTTTTAGCTTTTCGGCGTTCCATGGTCGAGCGAGTTCTTCCCCAGTGAGATATTCTAGGTAGTAGGCCTCATTTTCCGTTTTTACCCGAATGCGATAGGGTCCCTCCCAATTGGCTGCTAGCTTGCCTTTGCGAGAGTCTTTGTGGTTTATTCTTAGGATAAGGCTTCCCACATCGAACTCATGTCGTATCACTTTGGCGTTGTGCCTGATGGTGATCTTTTGTTTCAGTGAGGCTTGTCGAAGAGCTGCCCCGGTTCTGATTCCTCGACGAGGTCGAGCTCTTCCCTTAAAGATTCGTCATTCATCTCCTCGTCTAGGGACGACTCTGTCCGCCTAGAGGGCACGTGAACTTCGACGGGAATTACATCCTCGGTTCCGTATGCTAAACGGAAAGGTATTTCTCGGTCGTTGAATGGGGAGTTGTACGGTAAGCCCAGAGCACGCTGTGTAGCTCCTCGACCCATGCCTTCTTTGTTTCGTCTAGCCTTCTCTTGAGGCCTCCAAGAATGACTCGGTTAGCTGCCTCAGCCTGCCCGTTTGTTTGGGGGTGTTCGACGGATGCGAAGTGTTGCTTCGTGCCCAGTTGGCCGACGAAGTCCTGAAACTTCCTGTCCGTGAACTGCGTTCCGTTGTCTGTTACTATCGCTTGGGGAATACCAAAACGTGCAAGGATTTTTCGTTTGTAGAAACGCAGGATATTGAGGGCAGTTATTTTGGCTAGAGGTTCAGCTTCTATCCACTTTGTGAAATAATCCACGCCCACTATGAGGTACTTGTTCTGACTTGATCCTACCACGAAGGGTCCTAGGATGTCTAGGCCCCACCAAGAGAATGGCCACGGGGAGGACATAGCCTTGAGCTCGTTAGGTGGAGCTAGGTGCATGTCCCCATGCCGTTGGCATTTATCGCACTTCTTTACGTGCTCTTTTGCGTCGTTTTGCATAGTTGGCCAGTAGTATCCTGCTCGGAGGGCCTTTCGAGCAAGGGACCTTCCGCCGAGATGTTGGGCGTTGATTCCTTCGTGGATTTCAAGCAGGATGTGCGTGACCATTTCTTCCTCGACACATTTGAGCAGCGGAATGGAGAATCCCCGTCTGTATAGTTTGTCTTCGATCAAGACATAAGAGCAGGCCCTTTGCCTGACTATGCCGGCCTCCTTTGGGTCGGACGGGAGTTCGTCCTTGGCGAGGTAGTTGTAGACTGGGGTCATCCAGCAGTTGTTGTCGCCGATCACCTGTACGTCGAGTGTCGGGGAGGCCTTCTCGATGCTGGTTCGAGGAAGTACTTCTTGTATGACGAATTTGTTTCCGCCTTTCTTCTTCGTGCTGGCCAGTTTAGACAGCACGTTCACTCGTACGTTATGTTCGCGGGGAACGTGTTTCACTTCTACTGTTGTGAACTTTGCCATTTCCCTTCTTACCAGGGCCAGGTATTCGGTTAGGTTGTCGTTTTTGGCTTGGTATTCACCTCGGACCCGGAGGGCCACAAGTTGTGAGTCCGTGCAAATGATGACTTCTTTCGCTCCCAGATCCTCGGCAAGGCGTAGCCCAGCGAAGAAGGCTTCGTATTCAGCCTGGTTATTGGAAGTTGGGAAAGACAGTGTGAGTGATACCTCGACGATAGTCCCTTCGTTGCTTTCCAGTATAATACCCGCGCTGCTACCTGCCGAGCTTGAGGCACCGTCGACGAAGATGGTCCACTTACGTGTCTCGCTCGTGGGGGAGTCCGCGAATGTCATCTCCGCGACGAAATCGGCCAGAGCTTGGGCCTTAAGGGCTTTTCTGCCTTCGTACCGGATGTCAAATTCGGACAGTTCTAGCGACCATTTAAGCATTTGTCCGGCCATATCTGGTCGTCCAAGCAGCTGCTTTATGGGCTGATCTGTTCGAACCACGATCGTGTGGGCTAGGAAGTAATGCCTTAATCTCCTAGCAGTGTTGATGAGGGCCAATGCCACCTTCTATATCTGCTGTTATCGTAACTCTGGTCCTTGTAGCGCCTTGCTCGTGAAATATATGGGCTTCTGCCCGTCAGGTGTCTCGCGGATGAGAGCGACGCTCACTGCTTCGGCTGCTACGGCTATGTATAGGTATAGTGTTTCGCCATTTTCCAGGCGAGAGAGAACCAGTGGCTCTGAGAGTGCTCGTTTCAGATGGAGAAGGGCCTTTTCGCACTCCTCGGTCCATTCGAATGCGGCCTCTTTGCGGAGGAGCTTGAAGAATGGTAGGGCGTGCTGGGCGGACTTGGCTACGAAATGAGATAGTGATGCGAGCATCCCGTTGAGGGACTGGATGTATTTTTTGGACTTGGGCGTAGGAAACTCGGAGAATGCCCGGCATTTGTCGGGATTGGCTTATTCCTCGTTCCGTTAAGTAGAAACCAAGGAATTTGCCTGCTCGGACACCGAACGTGCACTTCTCCGAATTGAAACGCATTTTGTATTTCCTGGCCTGTTCGAAGACCTTTCACAAGTGGGCGATATGATCGGTTTCCTCGTGGGACTTTACGATCATGTTGTCCATGTATACCTCGAGCATGTCGCATATTTCTCCCCGAAATACCTTATTCATCATTCGTTGGTACGTTGCTCCGGCGTTCTTCAGGCCGAAGGGCATTACATTGTAGTAATAGTTGCCTGATTCCAGGGACGGAGCCAGAAAAATTAGCATATGGGGGCAAATACACATACTAAATTATCTTTTATTATATTATTTTTTAATAATAATTATAAAATATTTGCATAATATTTATGTGAAACATAAATGAATATAACGTATAATATTTATATATTTTTTTAAAATATATATTCTAATTAAATTATATTTAAAATAAAATATATTAGTGGTACATGTAAAATATATTTAAAAAAATAAATAAATATCATCATTAGTATAATAGTGTTGTAGTCTCTAAATATAATAATAATAATTATAAAAGATGTAAAAGATCTAAAGTTCAAAATTTTGATTTAAGAGTCCTTAATTAACTATACAACAAAAGTATTATCACATCATTTTTTAATATTATTTTAATTTTTATAAAATTAAAATTTGAAATCAATTAACATTAAAGGTACTAATATTTTCCTTCAATCAAATAATAAATATACAATATCACATTATTTTTTAATATTATTTTAATTTTAAAAAAATAAAATTTAATATTAATTAAACACTAATTATATGTCATAGTAATAGATGATTCATCTTATCTAATAAATTTTAACAAAGAATTCAACATAAACATTCAATACAAAATTTGATATCAATTGATTTCAAATCAATTGAAATCAGCATGTATTTCAATGTTGAATCACCGTGTAATCTTCCATATTAGTATTAACAGTAAGTGTATTAGTATAACTAGTGAATGTACATGTGGGATATTAGTGGGGGCATAGGCCTACACTATCCAATGAGTAGCTCCGTCCCTGCCCGATTCGGTCATGAAGGCCGTGTATTTCTTGTCGGACATTGCCATTGGGATTTGATTGTAGCCCAAGTAGGCGTCCATGAATGATAAAAGTTTAAAACCAGCGGAATTATCAACAAGTTTATCAATATTGGGGAGGGGGTAGGCATCCTTCGGGCATGCCTTATTGAGATCGGTATAATCAACTCACATACACCATTTTCCATTAGATTTTTTGACCAATACAACGTTGGACAGCCAAGTGGTGTACTTGGCTTCCGAAATAAATTTGGCCTCGAGGAGGCCCTTTACAGCTTTTTCAGCAGCCTCCGTTTTCTCCAGAGACTGCTTTCTCCTACGTTGTGCTACGGCCTTAATGGTCGGGTCAATGGTCAGCTGGTGACATGTAGTGGACGGGTCTAAACCGAGCATCTCTGCGGCGCTCCAAGCGAAGAGGTCGACATTCTCCCAGAGGCATGCTTTGAGCTGCTTCCTCACGATGTCAGGTAGGTCTGCTCTGATCTTCACTCCCCGTTGGGGATCTTCGCCGAACAGAACTATCCCGAAGTCGCCATCCGGGATTGGGCGCATCGGATGGGAGCTGCTGCTGGATGTTGTGGATGGGCCGGCTGAAGCTGCTTGTTCCTCTTGTTGGTCGTCGGGGAAGCGACTGTCGAGGTCGATAGATTCGACCTGGGGCAGAGGCTTGGCTTCTTCAGAGCTGGTTGGCAGTGCTGGCTTGCTCGATACCTTTGGCTTGGGCGCAATGGCATTGAGCCCCTTTGTAACTGCTTCGAAACACCGTCGGGCAGCTTCTATATCACCGTGGAGGGTGGCAACCATCCCTTTTGAAGTGTAATACTTCATCTTCAGGTGGACGGTTGAGGGAACTGCTACCAACTCGGCAAGAGTTGGCCTTCCGAAAATGCACTGGTAAAGCGACGGGCAGTCGATTACCAGAAACTGTACCTTGATGGATCTGGCCGTTTCTGCTAATCCGAAGGTCACGATTAGCTCGACGTAACCCCACGACTTTGTTATGGACCCGTTGAATCCCTGCAAGTCGGATCCCACGAAGGGAGTAAGGTGAGATTCGTCCAGCTGAAGTGTTGAGAACAGCTGGGAGTACATGATGTCGACCGAGCTGCCCTGGTCGACAAGTATTCTGCGAACGTCAAAGTTCTCTATCCGGGCTCTGACGAGCAGAGGTATGCTGGAGTTCGGGGACCCGCCGAGGAGTTCCTCCTTGTAAAAGGAGATTGGGACGGAGCCCTTCTGGGCCTGATCAAGCGTCATCACTTTGTTGGAGCTGGTGTTGATCAGGTGGTCGAACTTCCGTTTCACGGAGTCCACTGTGACTTTGTTGAATCCCCCACCAGAAATGACCATGGCGGAAGGAAAAGTCTCCCACGGGTTGTGGGCCACGAAATAAGCAGGGGCATTGAGCCCGTCCGGGACGTAGAAGTCCTATGGCCACGATATGGACAATGCCACCTGTACGTTGGTGTCATCCGAGGAGGATACTTCTTCCTCGACCTTCTTGGACTCCTGGGCATCTTGCCGAGGAGTGTCCTTCTTCTTTGCGAACTGTTTCAGGTGCCCGTCCCTGATCAGTATCTCTATGGCATCCTTCAGATGGATGCAGTCCTCTGTAGTATGGCCGTGACTTTTGTGGAAGCGGCAGTACTTCGACTTATCCACGTTTGGTATGTTCGGTAGCTGTTTGGGGAAACTGACACCGGCTTCTTTGAACTCCGAATTGGCACATTCGGTCAAAATCTTCTCCCTGGAAACGGTCAGGGGAGTGTAATCATGGAAGCGCCCAGAGGGCCCTTTGCTGTCACGGGAGTCGCGGGGACGGTCCTCGTGTTTTCGTTCACCCCGACGGAATGTCGAGGCTTTTTCTCCTTTGGCGGCCCGGGCGTTCTCCTGACGGCGAGACGCTCGGACGTTGCAGGCCGTAATCTTCTCCTCATACTGGATGTGAGATTGGGCTTTGAGGATGAGAGCGTCTAAATTCCTCGATGGGGCGAGGCCGATGGCTTTAGCCAAATCGGAGTCCGGGAGGACCCCTTGTTCGAGCAGGAACTTCTTCATTTTATCTGTCGTCGAGACCTGCATCGCTTCCTTATTGAACCTCTCGATGTATGCTCGGAGAGGTTCGTCCTTTCTCTGGATTATGGCTCCGAGGGAGGCCTCAGTTTTGGGGTGGCGGCGAGATGCTGTGAAGTGCCGCGAGAACATCCTGCCGAGCTATTTCCACGAGGTAATGGACTCCTCGGGCAGTTGTTTATACCATGTCATTGCTCCTTTCCGAAGCGTGGTCAGGAATAGTCTGCATTTGATGGCGCCCCGCACTCCGCGATAGTCTAAGAGGGCATCGATATTCTCGATGTGCTCGTCTGGGTCAGTGGACCCGTCGTATGTGCCAAGTGACGGGGGTTTCTCCAAGCCTTTTGGGAGGCGGGTGGCCAGGATCTCCTGGGACAACGGGCCGCGAGGTTCGTCGTCGTCACTGGAACTGGTGTATGATGATGATCGGACGGGCTGCTCGCATCGGCGGTTCCTTCATGTAAAAGGTGAGCGGTTCCTTCGAGGAGAAGGTGAGCGGTTCCTTCGAGGAGAAGGTGAGCGGTTCCTTCGCGGGGAAGGTGAGTGTGTTCGTCCTTTGGACTTGATTGGAGACTCCTCGTTTCTTCGAGTCCTTTTGTGGTCGTGAGCGTGCTGATCACGTGGGGAGATCTGGTCGCGCTTTCGGGCTACGCGAGGATCGTGCTCTTGGCGCAGTCTTCGATCGATTTCTCTCCGTGGCTGCGGGCTTCTAGATCGTCGCTGGTTCTTCCGCTTAGGAGGGGATCTTAGACGGCGAGACTCTTCCAGTGCCCCGATCCCCTCGTTTTGCTGCAGGATCAGGGTGTTGGTTTTGTTGAGGGCCTCCAGGAGGGCTTCCATGGCCGGGTCGGTGCTGGGCGGGACAGGAACAGGCTGGAGATCGAGAGACGGTTGATCGCCGTTGCGATCAGCAGGGGTTGGGGAAGGAGAAGCAGTGGCTCCATCCCTAAGGAAACGGGCATCTCAGAGGAGAGATGATTGGTCGTCAACGTCAGATTTTTTGACGAGGAGGATGGTGGAATGAAGAGCATCCTGGGTGCGATCTTGGGAGGCCATGATCGTGATGATGTTCGAAAGTTGTTTTGATCTTCGGTTAAAGAAAAAAGGGGAGAACAAAGATTCCCACAGACGGCACCACTGATCGTGAAGGCTAGATCAGATCCTGTAGAATCAGGCCACCAAGTGCGTTAGGGATGCTGGTCGTATGGAGAGGAGGAGGGGATGTACCTGCAAGGCACTCCGACGCTCAAGTAAGTAAAGGTCAGAGAAAAAGGGGCAAGTACAAAGAGTGAATTCTTAGGGTGAATATTGGATACCTGACCCTCTCAAGCAAGAGGGTTTATATAGAGCCCCCAGCGCGTGGCCAACGGTCCTATTTTCGGGGCGAAATAACTGTTTCCCCCAAAGAATAGGTAACTGCCCAAACTAGCCGTTATGTCGGGCAGGGTTCCCGAAACTAGCCGTTATGTCGGGCATAAATGCAGTTCCGGGCACCTGTCCTTTGCGGTTCGGGCAGTGAGAAAGCCGTGCGTAACGGGCATCAATGCCGGGGAGGAACGTTACATTCCTTGTCCGGTTGGAGGGGCAGAAAGGCCACTTTTGCCCCCCTCTGTGGATTGGACTTAGGCAATTTGGGCCGCTCTGGAGCAGAGGCAGATTGGGCCAATTCTAGCCATTGGTCCAGTCCAGAACACTAAGTATCTGTAGTACTCTACAGGAACCTCTTGTTAATATTTGTGTTATGCTAAAGTTTTCTTGCTAAGGGAAGTGCTAAGGTAAAGACCTATGGTATGTACACTAAGTATGCTCGCCAAGACATCGCATCTTGTGCCTATGTATCCTGACGGGAATGGAATCAGAGCATTCGTAGTTCCCCTCAATAAGAGTAAGGAACTCTTGACTGTGGTCAAGGTTCCAAAGGGAAGAGGTAGGTGTCTATGGCAGAACACCTACATAGAGTTAAGAAACTCTAAACCTAAGGCTAGGTTAAAAAGGAGGTAAGTGTCCATGGCGGAACACTCACACAGAGTACGAAAACTCTAATCCTAAGGCTAGGATAAACTAGTAAGACTCTAGCAAGGTCTCAAGAGAATGGTGGACAAGGTTATCCTAAATGTGACATGGCAGTCAGCAGAGAAATCCTTTCCTTTGGACTATTGATTGAGAAAAGGTCTGGATGCGAACAGAAAATGGAATCTTTGGAAGACTAAATCCTAAATGTTATCAAACAATGATGGACCTAAAGTCGAGATTGAAGGGGAGATATATCCTAATGTTATCATGCAAAAGTTGATCATAAGGCCTAATCTGGTTCAATTTATCAGAGATAGAGTTGAATCATGAAACTAAGGGAGCATGGCAAATCATATTGACAATCAACCAGTAGCATCAAGTATCAAAGCAGTTCTCAATCACATATAAAAACAATGACATAAATCAGCACCAAGTTCGCATTAAGAAATAACCATCAGCCTATATATAGGAAACTTATCATATCTTTGTAATTTCAAAGCAAGAATTTATTCACGAATTTAAACCAAGAATTAATCATAGATTTAAATCAAGAATTAATCCCATATTTAAATCTATAATTAATCACAAATTTAGCGTCGAAATTAATATCAAGATTAAGGTTTAAAAAAAATCAAAATCAATGTTCTAAAAATAAAGTTCAATTAGAATTTAACTAATTAAAAAAACAATCATCCTTTCAATCAAACATAATCATGATGCATTTTAATCTAATTAGTAAAACAAAAAGAAAAATAAACATGAGCCTTCCAAGGGTGTAAAAAGAGGTTGATGGGGTGTTTTTTAGAGTTTTGAAAAGATTAAAAATATGATTAAAGTATTTTTGGATTTTTGATTAGGAAAAAGTTTTAGTTTTAAGAGAAGAAATCTGCCCCCATTTCTTATTTCCTTTTCTTATATAAAAATAATAATTAAATCAAATGAAAACATTAAAAAAATAGATTGACTTTGTTTGTGATTATTTGCAGGAAACATATAGGATGGCACATGTATAAACAGCATATGAACAAGCAATTAAATTAAAGAAAGCGTTCGAAAACTTACCAAATGGAAATCGTGATTCCGGAGAACTCGAAGGGTTAGGTAAACTTGATTCTTCTGAGTTGCTTGATGTTCCTCTATACTGGCATGTGAGTGAATGCTTTAAGGAGGAGGCTTTCTGTTCTTTTGTGTGAAAACAGTTCTTCTAGTGTTAGGGATTTTAGTAACTTTTTTTGGAATTGTGGAATTTCGGTTCTATTTTTCTTCCCTCCTCTTTGTGTGATTGCTTGTTGTTTTTTATCTGTGTGTATGTTGCTCTTTTATAGCCACCAGGTTTTGTGGCTTATGAATTCTTTATCAACATGTCTGAACCTGTCTTGAACATGTTTAGGCCTTGTTTTAGAACGGACAGATGCTGCTAGGAACATGTTTTGATAGTGTTTTGAAAATCTGATGAATACCTTTTCTTTTTCGTCTTGACATGTTTTATGATTTTAAAAAATTTCTCCTTTCAATTAGACATGTATGGATTGTGCTTAAGACCTATTTTGGAAAGAATTTGAATTGGTCTTGTTGATGTTTGATTGTGTTTCATAATTGTTTTGGAAAGTGAGGAACATGATTTTGATGATACATGGTTTATGCTGGATTGTGTTTGTAAAGTTAATGAACACTCTTAAGGTACTTGACTGAGAGAACGATTGCTATTTCTACTTGAAACCAATGTTCCTGCACAAACCTGCTAGTAATAAAGCATGCAGATATGCAAGATGATGCACAAAGAGGTGGGATCTTTGGGTTAAAATTAGGGTATGACAGATGCCCCTATTTAAGTTTCTTCTATTCGGAGACATGGAGATTGAAATCTTCGTCTCGACGTGATAGGAGAGACTTAAATACAAACATGCACAATTTTTGGCCCTAAGATGCCACGAAATTCTTATGATATGATATGGTATGAAGTGAATACAAGACAGGGATCCTGTGGGGAATGACGCCACAGGGGATAACTGTATATGGAAATGTTGTTGAAAGCACAGCTAAAGAATGAAAGAGCCAACGAGGAACAACTTAGCAAACAAAGCAAGATTCCACGGGGAAAAGTATCAAGGAGACACAACTGAGGAATACAAGATATTATGGACATCTGCCAAGGTGACAAAGAGTATCCAATAATACTTGGAAAAAAAGAGGGACAAAACCTGAATGGAGATACAGACATCCGGGAAAGCATCAGATGCTGAAAGTAACACAAATCAGGAAAACACATCAGAAACATCTAGAGAAGCATTAGATGTGGTGCGAGACCAAATCTGATTATGCAACAGAGATTTCCAAGAAAGCAATTAACTTTATAGTGGAATACACAGAAACATCCAGAAAGCAGAAGCAACTTACCGGGGAAAGGGTTACAGTCATCAGAGGTTTTGTCATAAATGCATTGAACAAAACCATGAGAAAGTATAGCAACAACCATCAAAGACATTGAGGAGAGAATTGAATGAACTTTAGAATATAAACAGGAATCCATCAGAGATATTCAGAATAGCATTGAATAAGCTCCACTGGGGAACATACGAAAACATCAGAGACATCCAGAAAGCATTGAATGGACTCCGAAAAACATCAGAGATATTCAGAAGAGCATTGAATAAACTCTGGAACACATCAGAGATATTCGGAAAAGCATCAAATAAACTCCGGAACACGTCAGAGATATTCAAAAAAGCATCGAATAAACTCCGGGACACATCCAGAAAAGCATTGGATGGAGAATGGAAACAGACTTGAAAACATTCAGCAGTTGTTAACCAAAGTCAGAAATAAATTAAAGACATCTAGAAGAGCATTAGATGAAGACAAAGATTCTGAAGATACATCTGAAACATTTAGAAAAGCATTAAATGTATGGGAAAATATTTTGAAGACATATTTGGAAGAGCATCAGATAAGCAACATCATATCTGGAAGAACATCAAATAAACAAGGTCGTATCTGGAAGAACATCAGATAAACACAAATGGGGTTCTGGAAAAACATCAGAAGCAAAGTCATATCTGGAAGAATGTAAGATAGACATAAAAGGGGTTCTGGAAAAATATCAGAACAAAAGACTCAATCTGATAAAGCATCAGACGGTAAAAGCAACAACATTCTGGAAAAGCATCAGAATTGCAAAGGTATATATCTGGAAACTCACTGGGGAGTGAAATAAATTTTGGAAGGGTATCAAAATCACAATGGAAATATCTGGAAAAACATCAGATAAGTTCTGGGAAAACATCAGAACAAAAGACTCAATCTGGTAAAACATCAGAGAGATAAATATATTCGGTAAAACTTCGGATAGATTCTAGAAAAGCATTAGAATCAAAAGTGTATATTTGGAAAAACATCATATAAGTTCTGAAAGAACATCAGAACAAAAGACTCAATCTGGTAAAGCATCAGAGAGACAGACACGTGTGACACCCAGGAATGGTATTGGACGCAAAAGAAGAACAGGCATATCCAGAAAACAATCGGATAAGAACGGTCATATCTGGAAGAACGTCAGGTAGACACAACAATATATGTTTGGTAGGTGCCAAGTAAGTTGGACTTTGACCACAAGGTAAGACGTGGATAACAACACGACCTGTGGAGAATGTAAATGAGGATGAAACACTCTTGCTATGCATATGTATATGAATTATGCAGATGATATATGATCAAATGCAAATGCATATGTCAACGACATGGCTCGCCTCTTTTGGGGAGAAGACAAGACTAGAATACTGATTCCTCAACACGGAGAACACTTCCATTTTGCTTGGGGACTAAAGATGTTGCTAAACACAATCTTTGCCACCCTGGTAAATTGTATCAAGTCGATGATCCTTGTAGGAAGGATGGAAAGCTGCATGGGGATTCTTCAAGTAAATTTCCCCAGATTAACTGACTGTTGTAGATGAACTAATCATTGTTTCAGCTTGTATGGTTCTATAGATGACTGCTTTACTGTGCACTTGGAAAGCTTGCCCCAACATGAGTCTTGAAAAATCTTCTGTATAAACCAATTCAGAAGGACTTGCATATGGTCAACAAATCTTGAACTGATTCTCAACAGGATCTAGACGGAACTTGCCCCTGTTAGGATCACCGACCAAGTTTCTCAATTGTTTGAAAATTCCTTGAGAGGAAAGTCAGTTTGTAAACAAAAGTATTCGTACAAACATGGTAAATGCAAAGTTCATGCAACTTTTGAAACCAAAATCTTTTGGAAGATGCAAAACATAATGAGTCATTGGTCAAAACACGGTGGTTCAAGACATCAAAGTGAAAGGTAAAGCAAAGGTGTGATGCCAAAACAAATTATCTACAAAGACCTTTGGAGTCAGTTTACGCAGCCTTGTTGTAGTATGCTTTCAAAATAACCTTGCTTTATTTTGAGGGTTGTAACGTGGCCTGGTTCAAGGTTTAAGAAACAAAGGATAAAGGCTCAAAGTTTATTTGTACCCACCTAATCTTCATGATGATCTTCAGTCCTACGCTCAGTTAACTCGTATTATGCACTCAGGTTCCCAAAGGGTTGGAAATTACACTGATGATAGTGATGATGATGGTTCAAAAGTCAAGGGACTCTTGATATCGCAATCATTGTTTCTTTACAACACTTAGCTTTTTTTTGCCATTGAGGATTTTCGTGGTGAAGATTTAAAGATCTCCTCTTTTATTATCCCTGAATTTTGCCTGAACTGTTTCTTTTGAAGCTTACAGCCAGCGGGATGCCCCAGTTTTGCCTAAGTCTCCTTCATAGGTTTTGACTTAGCGGGCTTTTCTTTTTATTTTTTATTTTTTGAGAGAAAGAGAGTGACTGCCTGGCTTAATAATTATGGTGAACCATCATCGGCTTTTTGGCTTGAAAAACATCTTCGACACTTGCTTGATGTATGCGAAGGAAAACTTGTGAATGCAACCTTTATATGAAAGGTGTTTTGCATGAAAGCATAACCAAGTTAACTGAGAACTCCCCATCCCAAGGCTAAGATTGCAGGTTTTTTTGTAAGGAAAGAAACTCCAACTTCCATGCTCGAAGGGTTTGACAAGGGAATAACTTCCTTATTTCTCCAGTGTTTGGGGATTGAAACAATGCCTTAGATCATCAGCAAAGTTTATTTGAAAGCATACCAGCAATTATAGGTATAACGTTTTCGTCATCCTCCCTCCAATCTTTGCACAATCCAAAAGAAAATGGAAAAGAGATAAAATATTTTTGAAAATATAAGCATAAAGATGTAAACAATGGACAAAACGAATTGAATCAAAAGTTGCAATGCTTATTTCATTAATCATGAAATTACAAATATAATTTGAATAAAAATAGCTGGTACAAAATAAAAGAAAATGCAAACAACGAGAAACATGGCCTAGTGACTAGTTAAACACAAGGATGAGTTGTCCTATCTTTAGGGAGTAGCTGGGCTGAAGTCGATTGAAGCTTCACTTGGTGTGCCCTGGCAGGGGATTCGTTTGGACATTAGGATTGCTATCATGAAAGCTAAGGATTCCGACCTTAATTAAATCACGCACTCTAGCCTTTAGTGCATAGCAATTTTCCAAATCTTGGCCTACGACACCTTCATGGAATGTACAGTGGAAATCAGATCTGAATCCAACTGGAAGAGGATTTGGAGGAGGAGGCAGAGTCCTTGTGGTAATCAAACCTTTCTGAACCAGACCAGGATAAAGTTCAGTTTACGTCATGGGAATAGGGTCAAATTGATTCTTATTACGGTACTGGTTCTGCCCTACAGCCGGATGTTAGGGAGCTTGAGCTGGTCTTGGAGCAGTAACCATAGGAGTAACAACAACAACATCAGGGTGATTAGCATGCTGAGGTCGAGGATGAGGCCTTCTTGTTTCAGTCATGACATCATTGGTATGGTCTTCTCTCTTCTTCTGGAAGTTCCCATAAGATTTCTTTGCACCATTAGAAGATTCAGCGGCCTTAGACAATTTACCATTCTTGAGTCCTTCCTCGAGTCTTTGACCAATAGTTACCAAATCAGTGAAATTAGAAGAAACACTGCCAATAATCTTCTCCCAATAGAATGGAGACAAGGTGTCCATGAACATTCCAGTCAGCTCCTTTTCTGTTAGAGGGGTTCAACTTGAGAAGCGAGTTCTCTCCAACGCTAAGCATATTCCTTGAAAAACTCTTTCTCATTCTGAGACATATTTTGAATTTGACGGCGGTTAGGAGCCATGTCGAGGTTGTACTTGTACTGCTTCATAAAAGCATTAGCAAGATCCTGGAAGCAGTGGATACTGTTCTGTTCAAGATTCATATACCATTTGAGAGAAGCTCCACTCAAACTGTCTTGAAAACAGTGGATAAACAGCTTCTGATTGTCAGTATAAGCAGCCATCATTCGAAAGTACATGACCAAATGAGCCCTTGGACAAGAGTGACCCTTATATTTCACAAACTCGGGAGTTTTGAATTTGGCAGGCATAACAAGGTCAGAAACCAGGCACATGTTGTGTGCATCCACACTAAAGAAGTCAGTACCCTCAACTGGTCGGAGTCTCTTGTCTATGGTCTAAAATTGTTCACGGACAACCTCAGGTTCAACAAAGTCTTTACGGTCTTCACCTTAAGCACTGGAAGCATTATACTCATAGAGAGGATTCTCAAATGGAGCTCGAACAGTCTGGGCAACAGCATGAACCATAGGTTGGGGTTCAGCAAAAACAGGAGCTTGAAACACTGGTCTGACATTTTGACCAATCATAGCAGTAGATGCAAGAGGTGGAGAATAATTATGGGGTAAACCAAACTCTGGCCAAGTTGAAGGTGGCACCTGAACAGGCTGAGGATCAGCATTTGAAACCTCCTGGATAACAGTCCTTTGGGGTTGCTCTCCTCTAGCAAACAAGGCCTGGAGCATTTCAGTGAGCTTTGTCATGCTTGACTTAAGATCATCGATCTCCATTCAAATCTATGCATTGTGTGCTTCTTGTTCTGACATCTTGCGTCTATAGTTAGCCCTAGTCATGTATCTGTGTCGAGGAATCAGTTTGACGACTGAAAGATCACACTGGAAGATATAGACAGTTAGAAATGAGTTGTTGGATAAACAGACGCATGCAATGAATAATGTAAATATGCAAATGATATGCAACGCGGTGCAAGACAGGATGCCAATCACACAGGCAACATGATCAAAGGTTTGTGATCACAACATGGAGTCTGGGTAAAGAACCAACCACAGGGTGTGTACTAGGGGTAAAGTACCTGCACAACGGGTTCTAACAAAGTTCCCAGAGTCATCGATAAATCTTTCGGATATTATCGGCTTGAACGACTACTCATACGGCTAATAATATTCTCAAGGTAAACCCGTATGAGTGTAGTACCGCATGACAATCACCACAGGTCTACACCTGGATGATCACTGCACTACGTCCTAAAAAGGCTAAGAGAGGTGAAGGGATAATAAGGTCCTCAGCTTCACGGACTCCCAGGTCGGAAAAAGTAATGCCAATACGACTACTCGCATGACATCAGTAATCCTAAAGGGGCCTCCACTGAGCGTGGTTATATCATATGTTAATCATGTTAAGACTAGTCCCAACAGTTAACTATTGATTATACCACAATCCTATCATAGGTGTACACTCAAGTCTGGGTTAGGACTTATCTCACAACATAATGTAACAACCCAAGCAGACAGATATATAGGCATACAGATATACAAATATACAAGTATACAAAAATAAATAACACATTCAAAACAAGTTAGGTGTAACCCTCTTAGGGAGATAATCCCCAGTGAAGTCGACATTTCTGTCGCGGTGAGAATCAGATACCATAGCTATTAGTTAACTTAAATCACAAATCATGAAGTTCATCACCGAGATTAAGATCAAAGAAAACCCTAAGTGCGTTATGTAACAACACAGCAAAGAGATCTAAGGTTCGGAGATTGGTTATACCTAAGGAAGGTGTTAGCATCCTAAGTATATGTAGTACTCTACAGGAACCTCTTGTTAGTATTTGTGTTATGCTAAAGTTTGCTTGCTAAGGGAAGTGCTAAGGTAAAGACCTAGGGTATGTACACTAAGTATGCTCGCCAAGACATTACATCTCGTGCCTACGTATCCTGACGGGAATGGAATCAGAGCATTCTTAGTTCCCCTCAATAAGGGTAAGGAACTCTTGACTGTGGTCAAGGTTCTAAAGGGAAGAGGTAGGTGTCTATGGCAGAACACCTACATAGAGTTAAGAAACTCTAAACCTAAGGCTAGGTTAAAAAGAAGGTAAGTGTCCATGGCAGAACACTCACACAGAGTACGACAACTCTAATCCTAAGGCTAGGATAAACTGGTAAGACTCTAGCAAGGTCTCAAGGGAATGGTGGACAAGGCTATCCTAAATGTGACATGGCACTCAGCAGAGAAATCCTTTCCTTTGGACTTTTGATTGAGAAAAGATCTGGATGCGAACAGAAAAGGGAATCTATGGAAGACTAAATCCTAAATATTGTCAAACAGTGATAGACCTAAAGTCGAGATTGAAGGGGAAATTTATCCTAATGTTATCATGCAAAAGTTGATTATAAGGCCTAATCTGATTCAATTTATCAGAGATAGAGTTGAATCATGAAACTAAGGGAGCATGGAAAATTATATAGACAATCAACCAGTAGCATCAAGTATCAAAGCAGTTCTCAATCACATATAAAAACAATGACATAAATCAGCACCAAGTACGCATTAAGAAATAACCATCAGCCTATATATAGGAAACTGATCATATCTTTCTAATTTCAAAGTAAGAATTTATTCATGATTAAGGTTTAAAAAAAATCAAAATCAATGTTCTAAAAATAAAGTTCAATTAGAATCTAACTAATTTAAAAAAAAACAACCATCCTTTCAATCAAACATAATCATGATGCATTTTAATCTAATTAGGAAAATAAAAAGAAAAATAAACATGAGCCTTTCAAGGGTGTAAAAAGAGATTGATGGGGTGTTTTTTAGAGTTCTAAAAAGATTAAAAATATGATTAAAGTATTTTTGGATTTTTGATTAGGAAAAGGTTTTAGTTTTAAGAGAAGAAATCTACCCCTATTTCTTACTTCCTTTTCTTATATAAAAAAAATAATTAAATCAAATAAAAAACATAAAAAAAAAAAGATTGACTTTGTTTTTTATTATTTGCAGGAAACATATAGGATGACACATGTATAAACAACATATGAACAAGCAATTAAATTAAAGAAAGTGTTCGAAAACTTACTAAATGGAATTCGAGATTCCAGAGAACTCGAAGGGTTAGGTAAACTCGATTCTTTTGAGTTGCTTGTTGTTCCTCTATACTGGCATGTGAGCGAATGATTCAAGGAGGAGGCTTTTTGTTCTTCTGAGTGAAAACAGTTCTTCTACTGTTAGGCATTTTAGTAACTTGTTTGGAATTGTGGAATTTTGGTTCTATTTTTCTTCCCTCCTCTTTGTGTGATTGCTTGTTGTCTTCTATTTGTGTGTATGTTGCCCTTTTTTAGCCACCAGGTTTTGTGGCTTATGAATTCCTTATCAACATGTCTGAACCTGTCTTGAACATGTTTAGGCCTTGTTTTGGAAAGGACAGATACTGCTAGGAACATGTTTTGATGGTGTTTTGAAAATCTGATGAATACCTTTCCTTTTTCGTCTTGACATGTTTTGTGATTTTAAAAACTTTCTCCTTTCAATTAGACATGTATGGATTGTGCTTAAGACCTGTTTTGGAGAGAAATTGAATTGGTCTTGTTGATGTTTGATTGTCTTTCATAATTGTTTTGGAAAGTGAGGAACACGATTTTGATGATTCATGGTTTATATTGGATTGTGTTTGTAAAGTTAATGAACACTCTTGATTCTTGTCATGATTTCAGCCACTTCAATTACTACAAGTTATAGTTGCCTAAATTTTTTTCTAACTCTTGTGGTGTAGGTACTTGAACTAAGATTGGAGCATGAAGTACTCAAGGTTTGGAAGCATGAAATACTCAAGGCTTAGAAATATGAAATATCATTCCATTAGCATTTTTGTTTTATAGGCTTTGTAACAAACTCTCCTTTTGGATTTGGATGTATGGGATCCTTTATGAAAAAGTAACCTTGTAATTTGAAATTTGAATTAATCTTGTAAAACTCTTGTACTCTTTGAATTAATCTTGCAACTTTGAATTTCTTTGGCATTCTTACTTTGAATTTTATTAAAAGCATGAACTTTGAAATCAATTCAAAACTCTTTTGAATTATAACTTGAATATGAATCTTGAATTTGGACTCGAAGTTAGAAAACACAATGAGTCAACTTGAACTTTGTAAAGAACATGAATCTTGAACTTCAATTTGAAAACTTCTTGCCTAAACTTAATTCAAGATTTTTTTCAAGCTTTACCATTTCAAAGCGCGTGGATCACAAACTTCCAATAATAAAATCCAAACTCTTTCACTTAAGATCGAAAGGAGACAAATAATGATTCGACCTCCTGGATAAGAACAAAGTCTTTCTTGAATTAAGCTTGACCTTTATTGCTCGCATGATCGAAGATGAACTTGATACAAAAACCACGCCTTGAGAAATAAGGATCCCACTTGCAACTCACCACAAAACCCTAGCTAGTCCTCAAATGATCATGCTCAACATCAATGGGGAGAAAACCCTAAATCTTCTGAGAAATCTTGAGTAAAATAACCAGTAGAGAACCTTAGGACTCCGTTAATCAGAATCCGTTGATCACGTCTTGCGGTACTTGACTGAGAGAACGATTGCTATTTCTACTTGAAACCAATGTTCCTGCACAAACCTGTTAGTAATAAAGCACGCAAATATGCAAGATGATGCACAAAGAGGTGGGATCTTAGGGTTAAAAATTAGGGTATGACAATATGATAACATAAAGCATAAAAAATAAAGAGAGATAGGGAGTAAGAAGGAAGCATAAACATAGACAAATAATATACAATATAGAGCAATAGTGATCCAAATTGAGAGAACAAGTTTTGTTGTGTTTTTGGAAATGCTCTACTAATCATCCATGAGAATGAAAACATGGTCTCATACATTACCATGGGGAGGGCTCCAACTCAGATAAAATCAACGAGTATGCCAACTAACCCCCACGGGTAACAAGAGAAATCCAATCTTTTTCAAACTACGCCATGGAAGAATAGGAGAGTGATAATTCACTTACAAAACACGACGATTTTCCGAGTTCGAGACAATTTAGGGCTATGTTAAGAAATTGTAATCGGACTTATGTAGAAGCTACGACTATCTGAGGCCAATCAATAACAATGTTAGTGCTAATGCATGCTAGAGAAGTGATATGTAGATCACTCTCCAAAAACAATACCGCACGAAAAGAAAAGAGGTAACGATCTCATCTTCATCAAAAACTTAAAATAAGTTCCAATGATGTCGAAGATTTGCATTGATCAAAAGAAAAAATAAGAAGAAGAGGGGAAGGGAAGCCGAATTGAATTACAATATTTGGATCATTCCATCTTTAAGTTCTATCACTCTTCTTGGTGGATTAAGGTACTAAACCTATCACTAATTCAAAGCACCTAAAATAAATCCAATGATCAACTTAAAGATATATTTGAACTAATGAAGGTTTATCCAACCTCATCTAACACCCAAAGTCCATGGAATTTAAAGAGAAATTTGATCAACCAACACTACAATTCAAGGCAAAATCAAAGGAAATGGAAGAAGAAAGAAAATAACTCAAAACAGTCCCAAAACAGGGCCAAAAACACAATTATGCTACTGGTTAATCGATTAACCAATTTGTACTGCATTTGGTTAATCAATTAACCCTGACAGTATAGCAAAAAAATTTTAAAAAAAAAATCAGCATTCATGATTCAATCATCTTTAAACACCTCATGATCATGAATGCAATTTAGCACGAAAATTCAAGTGAAACAACATCAAATAACACCAATAAAACACAATTTGCAAGATCCAAAGATCAAGCAACAAGAATCAACAAGAGATCACATTATGGAAGATGAATCATGCACAACAATGGTGGAACAAGTGAATTACCACTTCAAATCTGAAAATGCTTCAAATCAACTTCAAGAACCACACACCAAAGCCTTGATCTACAAAATTTGATGATGAAAAAGTGTTTTGATGGGGGCTTAGCTCAAAGATTAGTAAGCTCCAATGAAGAACTTACTAACTTTTAATGGAAGAAAGAGCTTTGGCGAATTTGGGTAGATGAAGAATTGAGAGAAATTTTTGCAGGGTGAATTTGGCTATCAAAAGCTTGTAGAATGAATGAAATGAGGCCTCTAATTATAGAATTTAGGCTTGGATATTTTGGTGGATTGGAGCTTGGTTTGGGGGCAAAATTAGGCTTGGAATTTGAATTTGGAGGCAAAATCAAGATCAAGTGGTGATTAATGAGGGTGTATGGTGGGAATTAATTATGATCACGTAGGGGAATTAAAATGAAGTGATCTAGAATATTCTCATGATGAAACAAGTGAAAATTGGTGCCAAAATGCTGCAGAATTTGAATTTGGCTCATTTTCACAATTCTGCGCGTGGTTAATCGGTTAACCATATGGTGTTAATCGATTAACACAGCAAAAATTGTGAAAATTTGCCTTTTTGTTACACTGTTGTGGCTCTGGCTCGACTCGTTTTGCTTGTCAAAGAAGGCATGGAAATAAACACATGAACCTTGGAGTCTCTTGAATAATATTCAATTGAATCTTGGGAAACTCTGATCAAATGATTTTTAATTGTTTGTAGATCAACTTTGACTTTGTTCAGATGAATTTCATTCGAGCTGAGGAATTGGTATTTGACATTCTCGATCCCAACCTCTTCCTGAAAAAGTTAGTAAAGGACAAACAAACATATTTTTTTGGATTTTAATTAGGGTTAGTAAACATAATAATAAACAAGTATAAAGCAAACAAGATAACAAAGGGTGCTGTGTGATCTCCCTCAAGAACAAACTTACAAAGGAATGCAAGAGAACCAAAGCTTGTGATCTTGTTTGTGGTATGAGATGCAAATGATAACATGTGGGATCTTAGGGGTAAAAATTAGGGTATTACACTATGTAAGCCAAAACGATGAAAAATGATTGTATTATTACAGCTTATCATGATCACTGTACTTTTCTCGGTCGCGGTGGGACTCTACTTGAGATTTATGCGGAGGGACTCTACCTGGTTTCTCGTGGGTAAGGATAGAATGTATTTAAGTATGTTTTTACTAAGTGTAGATTTTGGGCATTATATAAATGATCTTTACTAATTTTTGCTTATTCCACCCATATGCATTAAATCTCCATAATTAATTTACACAGGGATAAATAGTAGTTTCCTAATAAATTATTGGATACTAAGTATGATTTTTTTCACTGTGAAGATATAAGGTTGGGTGAGTGGAGCAATTAGATACATCTAAAGAAGCAAAATATAAAGGTGTTAATATTGTAAGTTTTCTGTTTTTCCCATGCTTATTTGACCGTTTTTGGTAAGTTTTCTAATCCATTGCTTCAACTACCTTTAAAATAGTAATAGTAGAAGCAAAAATATTAGTGATTTTTTTCTTTGTGTGTGGAAAAATTTTGGGTGAAATTTCATAGGTTACTGCAGTGATGATAATTTCAAAAAAGAGGATGAAGTGGCTAAAAAAGTTATACCTATATTAATGTACTTTTATTCAAAGCAATGCTTCAATCACCTACACTACCTAACCTAAGTTTTATGACACACATGTAGGGCACTCTTAAAGTTATTAACTAAAATTACACAACACAGGTTTTAATAGCATAAGTTCCTAAAGAAGTGAAGCAAATTGAGTCATTACTGAACAACTTCAGCCATAGTCAAAATAACTTGAGAGCTACATTCAACTAATGTTGTCCATATGCATTCAAGAACTGGGAAAGTGAATATGTACAATTGCATTGTCAAAACTCAAAACTCTAGGTAAATTATCAAGTATTTATTGGATAAACTATACCCAATTTTATACTTCTAACTTAACACAACTCTATTTGACTCTCTGTATTAACTTCTTGATTATTTGCCATTGAGATTTTGCTTGGACTACTAAGAATCACCTATTTGGTCTACTACATAAGTATATTAATTTTTTGGTTCTTTGATGGCTCTTATGATTGTCATTAACAATCATTACTATTATAAAGTTTTTGATCACATGGACTTGATTGTATGCCAATTGGTTTATATTATAAGCCAATGTTTGTAGCTTTGATATTAGAAGCCAATGTTTGTAGTAAATACAACTATATATATATATATATATATATATATATATATATATATATATATATATATATATATATATATATATATATATATATATACACACCAATGCTGACATAATCTTTCGATTTCCACTATAGGCATGCAGTAAATGAATGATTAAACCTCTAAGTTTATTATGATGAAATATGGAGCAAATATCATTTATAATGGAACTATTGCATTCTGTGAACAGGAGTTCATGATGATTACAAAAGGTAATAGGTCTCAGCGTAATAAACAACTATATTTGGAATGAAATTTTGTTAGGATAAAAAATTGTTTGACACAACAGAATTATGTTTCCATACTCCAGTTAATAGGGAAGCCATGCAATTTAATGCAGTGTATTCCAATGTGTCTGCTAAAAAACTATTACAAGCTCGAAGAGAAGAAATAGATAACTGATAGGTATAAGCAAAAGGGAGAAAATAATTTTATTGAATGGTATGTATATGAATGAATTACTATTTTTCAATACTTAACAAAATGGCTATCCTCTAATTAACTAACTACCTTAACTATTGCTAATTACTTTTAGGCTAAATTACCTGAAGGGTCCTTTAAGTTATTTAATTGTAACACTTTGGTCCTTTATGTTTGTTTTGCTTCAAGTAGGTCCTTTATGTTACATAACTGTTACAACATTAACCTTTTAATGAACTTCCGTTAAAAAAAAACTGATGTGGCACAAACGTTGCTTATGTGACGTTTAACAATGCTGAGGTGTAATTATTCAATTTATTATTTATTTATTTTATTACCAGGTGAGAAAATTAAAAGGTTAAATATGAAATCCCCAAATTAGAACCCTAATCTTCATCTCCTTCATCTCTCCATCTATGGCATCTCTCTGTAGCAGTGGTACAAATCAAAAAATTGAAAGCGGAAATACATTCATTTCGAGATCATCTCCACTTGAAATCGGACCAACCTGTTCTTGTGGTGCCAAAGCAGTGATAAGGAAGGTTAAGAAGCAAGGCAGAAATGTGGGGAATCTATTTTGGGGATGTGTCATACTCCTAATTTTGACCAGTAAGATTTCCCATTATTGTGAAAATCATCATCACAATATGGATGAACCATCATGTCTCATCAGTCTCTCCAAAGATGGGTGAACACTCACTATAGTCAAAATTAGGGTTTCAAGCCCTCTCTGAGTTCTTAGACAAAGGATCAATCAAGGAATGACATGATCTTCAACTTGTCTAACCTCTCCAACATCCACAAAGGATCAAGAGGACTCCCACTTCAAGGATTAAGCACAAGACTGCTCCCTTCTAGGTGGATTAAGCTCTAAGATCGCCAGTGTCACCAAATTAGGGTTTGGTCGACAGGGCCTCCAGATGGAAATTCTCCTCTGGGCATGAGCCAATACTTCAAAACATAACCTAGAGTGCTTTACCTCCTTTATCTTGCTTCGTTGAGCCATAAGACATAGATTTACGGACTCGCTTTCGTCACTTGAGCTGTCCCCTTTTTCGGACTCACTATCACTTTCCCAAGCGATGTAAGCTCGTCTTGACTTATTTGCCTTCTTATTGTGACGACCCTTGTCCTTGTCTTTGTCCTTCTTAAGCAATGGGCAATCCGGCTTGTAGTGCCCAGATTTCCCACAATTGAAACAAGATCCTTTGGCTTTGCTGCTCTTGTTTCCTTCGTTTCTAGATTGCTTTCTAAACTTGACTAGATTCTTATCCGATGGTTGAATCTCATTCTTCTGTATATACCTATTATATCTCTTCACAAATAGGCCCATATCTTCACCGGATTCATCATCTTCGTCGTTGTTGGTTTCTTCATCACTTTGCTCTTGGTGTGTGGCCTTTGAACAAGAAGTCTTAAGAGCAATCGACTTCTTCTCCGTATCTTTAGTTTTATCCTTCTTTATGCTCTTTTCATGTTTATCCAAGCTAATGAGCACTTGCTCATGCTCATCGAGTTTACCAAAGAGTGTTGTGAGGTCTAGTGTAGCTAAATTGTTGGCCTCCTTGATCGCGGTGACCTTCGGTTGCCATTCCCTGTTAAGACACCTCAGAATTTTGTTAGTAGCAACCTCATTTGGAATTGGTTTACCAAGAACATGCAATTTGTTGATAATGTGAGTAAATCGTTTTTGCATATCCGCAATGGTTTCCCCTTGCTTCATGTAAAACAAATCAAACTCTTGCGTTAGTGTATTAATACGAGCCATCTTAACATCATTAGTGCCTTCTGGGCTACTTGTAAAGCATCCCACATGGCTTTGGCCATTTCACAATGGGAGACTCGATAATACTCGTCAACTCCCAAGGAGGAGATTATCATATTACGAGCCTTCCAATCATAGCTGTACTTTTTCTCGTCCTCCTCATTCCATTGGTCTTCGGGTTTGGGAACGTCAATGCCCTCGGCATTTGTCATTGTAATTTGCATAGGACCATTTAAAATAACGTTCCAAACCTTCCGATCTAAGGAATTTATATGAAACCGCATACAATCCTTCCAGTAGCTGTAATTTTTGCCTGTAAAAATTGGAGCTCTATTATAAGCCCCTTTAGGTTCGTTCGCCATGAGCCAAGAAGTTTTACCGAAGCACCAGAATTAACCGGAGCTCGTGATACCACTTGTTAAACTATGGCTATGGATCTAGAAGGGGGGTTGAATAGATCCTTTGAGTTTTACACGCAAAAGTTCCTCAAAAACAGATTTTAAAAATGTTTGAACGGAAGCTACCACTGGATGAAAGTCTACAACGAACCTTCTACTAAAAGGATTGGATATGCACGAATATATCGAGAATGAGTATGGAGGAGAAAAATTCAATTTAATTACTACACTTAAAAAACGCAGTCAAAAAAATATTGCTTGCTTGATGTTTAATCCAAACCAATGAGGTAAAGTGATAAGAAATTAAAGGCAACGTGTTCGAATTTTGCTTTGAAACAAATTATCAAACACCTAGTGTGCGTAAACACACTAAGTGCAGAATTTCTATGGAATGTAATGTAAAGCTGCTCCAAGATACAATTCAAGGAATTGTATCAATTTAACAAATAGTTTCTCAGCTCAAAATTACACTACGACAGAAATTTCTATAAATTGCAACTTCACAAATTCGAACAAACTGAAATGTAAAAGAGTTCAGGGAAAGAGAGAACAAGCGAGATTTGATTAGGCAGTTCCCCAATCGTCCTCACTTTGGGTACCTCTGCCCCCAATTCCACAATTGGAATTGAGATATATATATATATATATATATATATATATATATATATATGTAGTTGTTGCAAATTGTTTATTACAAGAGAAAACTATGAACATCCAAACCCTCGAACGTCTTCGATCGTTGATGCAAAATTTTCTCTTCCCTTGATTCAAGACGAATCAAGTGCTTCAAATATGGTTGATCCAATTACCTTCCCACGCTACTTGATTGCAAGACACCTTGTTCTTCAATCCTTTTCACTCGATCAATTGCGATCTACCAAAGATTCGAACCCAAACCTCTCTTCTACGATCCTCTGATTACAGCTACTAAACCGAACAATTGCGCCAATTTCCAGTTACCTTCGCCCAGCCGAATCTCTGTAGAACGAAACGGTTTGTACAAAAACCCCCAAAATCTATCTGATTCTTGGAGGACAAAACCAACTGATTTTATTCAAGAAACACCTACCAAGCTCTCAACCCAGAAGATGAAGATCACACTTCCTAAATTTTGAACATTATCACTTCGATCAATGGGCGACACAAACAAAGATGATTATGTGTGATTGTTTGTTTACTCAATGAAGGAGATAAAGATGAAGAGAGAAATGGCATGTATTTTCACGTTTCTTGTTGTGTGAATAATGAGATGACCAAACTATTTATAGGAAAATGAAATGACCCACAAAAAATAATAACAGAAATAACAGAAGGAAAAATTAAGTGAAAAACACTGATTCAGGAAATCATGCGTCGACCTACAACCCCCATGCGTCGACGCACATATGCAAATTTTTGTGTCATTTAAGGTTATGCGTTTTCCCGCAGGATTTTCTAGGTTAGCGCATGAACTGGGAGGGTTAGCGCATGAACTGCATTTTTTCAGGAAATTCAATTTTCTGCGCATTTTCACCTGACCAAGTTCAGAAACACATACTAGACGCTACTAAAATAATAATGGACATTTATTTATGGGAAAGACAAGGTCCTATGCATCTAGACACATGAACGATAATGATTAGACGCAATATGCCCGACACGTGAAGTGATACCGCTCAAATTACAATCTAATTTCTCACATATTTGTTGACATCATTAAAACAAAGTAGATAGAAGAATAACCCTCACACACTTAATTTTAACCTTCATTTAAGAATAATTTGAACAAATTAAAGAATTCAATTAAAATAAGTTAAACTAATTCATACCAAAACTAAAATAATAGAACATAATAAGTAAAATAAAATTTAAATAATTAAGTATATCTAAATTAAATAAGATAGAATTGCAAAATTAAACAATACAACATACTTAATTAAACGACAATGAGAAAATTCGAGTTGAACAATGACAAACACGAAACTATTTTTTGTAATTGAGGAATGTTTTAAGTTATGATATTGACATATTAAAATTTTTCAAAAAAATTTAAAAAAAAAAGATTGATTTGATGCATTTTTTTTAACCGGACGGTTTTACAAAACTGATTATGGTTCTTTGATTCGAACGGTTTTAAACGATTCAATCTGATTTTTCAGTTGTACTATGGTTTTGACCCACTAGCGGTTTTAAATGGTTAGCCGAACCAGATTTGATTCATGGTCCAACCAATTGAATCGACCAGTTCGATCAAATTTTTTAAACATTGCACAAACATAAGGAAAACACTATTATTTATTAGGGGTGTTCAAATGCCAACCGATCCAAATAAAAACCGCTAACAAATAAAAAAAAAACCGAAAACCGCAAAAATATCAAATATTATTGGACGTGTTTGGATGTCATTTTGTAAATACCTCTCGGTTCTTATCAGATTTCGAACTGACTTTTCAAAACCGGTTCAAACCGAACCGCGTGTATATATTTTTATTTTTATTTTTAATATGATATGGTATTATAATTTGTTATTTGATAATACTTATTCTTTTAGTACTATTTATTAGTTTAGTTTAATCTATTTATTTTTATTACTTAATTTATTTCAACTATAATCTATCATTCTCATTCTGTAATATTAATTTTTAATATATTATATGTTATATATTATATCATTATTTATTATCTTTTTTAGAATCTTAAAAATATATAATTTATATTTTGGATATCCAAAAATCGATCCAAATTAAACCACATGAAATTGGATCGCATCAGATCGGATTTTTCTAATCAATTATCCAAAACCGAAAAATTTTACCATATACCCCCACACTTATCCCCATAGCCCTACAATTTTTTAAATATTCCAAAATTATCCTTTTCAGTTTTTTTTTTACTTTTTACTGTGCAGTCAAATTAGTCAATAAAATGCTTTTTTGAAAGTATACGACGCCGACCAAATAACATTAGGTAAAGAAATCCGGAATGTATTATTTGCAAACCGGAAAACACACGTAGAAGAAATCCGGTTGTATAATTTAATAAATCGGATAACTTGTACGTGAGGTATCCGATTCATATAATACGTTCTGAAAAAACACGTTCATAAGTTCTCCGGTTTGTATTTTATACGTTCCGATAACTTGTGTAAAAGTGTTCCGGTTTAGTTTTTTTGACTTCCGGATAACTTTACCCCAAGTTATCCGGAACATTTTTTAATTTTTGTCACATTTATGTGGTGCTGCAGGTAGAGGAAGAGGTGGTGGTTGAAAATCTGACAAAAGTCACATTCAATGTTTCAATTGTTAGAAGTATGGCCACTATTTTAGTGACTGTCCAGAAAAGAAGAAAAATCAAGAAACTGATGCAAAGCTGGCGAAACATGAAGAAGAAGAGATGTTGCTGATGGTCACAACAAGAGATGAAGAAAGATTCCAAGATCATTGGTACTTGAACTCAGGATGCTCATCACACATGGCTGGAAGGAAAGATTGGTTTGTCAACATGAAGCCCTCATAGAAGAACACATTGAAGTTTACAAATGACAACACTCTAGCAGCTGAAGGTGTTGGTGATGTTCTGATTATGAGGAGAGACGGAAAAAGGTCAACAATTTCCAATGTGTTATACATACCAGGCATGAAGAGTAATTTGCTCAATATAGGGCAGCTGGTCGAAAAGAACTACAAGGTAGTTGTCGAAGACAAGATGATGAGAGTCCTCGACGCAGGTGGTAGGTTGATCTTGAAGGCTCCAATGTCTCAGAATAGGACCTTCAAGATTGAACTCAAGGTGATGGAGCACAAGTTCCTAACAACTATAGCCAGCAGAGATGAGTGGTTATGGCATTTTCGACTAGGCCATCCCAATTTCAATGACACCAGAGAGCTAAAGAGAAGAAATATGGTTTCAGGATTACCAGAAATCGACATTCCAAGTGAAGTCTGTGAAGAGTTTGTTCAGTTGAAACAACACAAGAATAGCTTCAGCAAGGATGCAGGAAGGAAGTCGAAGGCAATTCTGGAAGTCATATACTCGGTTGTATGTGGTCCAATCCAGGTGGATTCAATTGGTGGCAACAGATACTTTGTCACGTTCATTGATGATTACAGTCGAAAGTTGTGGACTTACCTCATCAAGAAGAAAAGTGATGTGATCGAGGTATTTTCCATATTTAAATCCATGGTTGAAAGACAGAGTGGTCGAAAGTTGAAAATTCTGAGGACTGATGGTGGTGGAGAGTATGTTTCGAAAGAGTTCGGTGCATTATGTGAAAAAGAAGGGATTGTGCATGAGGTGGTGCCACACTACACTCCACAGTAAAATGGAATTGCAGAACGAAAGAACAGAACCATCATGAACATGGTGAGAAGTATGTTGAATGGAAAGCATCTACCCAAAGAATTATGGGGAGAAGCGGTTTCGACAGCAACATATATTTTGAACAGATGTCCGACGAAGAAGCTTGAAGGAATCACACCAGAAGAATGTTGGTTTGGCTTCAAGCCTAACCTTAGTCACTTGAAGGTGTTTGGATCTATAACACATAAACATGTGCCAGATCAGTTGAGAAGGAACCTTGATGACAAGTCGAATCAGATGATCTTGATAGGATATCATTCGACTGGAGGTTACAAGTTATTCGACCCAGTGAATAAGTAGGTAGTGATCAGTAGGGACGTGATAATAGATGAGCTTAAAGAATGGGAGTGGACTGAGAATGTCAAGAAGGATTCAGTGAGAATCTCTTGTGAAGAACCAGCCACTGAAGTCAAAAGAGGAGTTCGACAGGAACAAGTCAGAGATAAAGCAGGCCCAAGCAGACCTCGACGAACAAGACACATTCCTGCAAGGTTGCAAGAATGTGTAATTACATCAGATGATGTGGTTGATGAAGAGGGTGAGCTGGTACATTATGCTTTCTACGCAGATGTCGAACCAGTCAATGCAGCTAAGGCATTGAAAGATTCGAAGTGGGTGAAAGCAATGAATGAGGAGTTAGAGTCCATCGAAGTCAACAACACCTGGTCACTTGTTAAATTGCCTCAAGGCAAGAAGGCAATTAATGTGAAGTGGGTATACAAGGTAAAGGTGAATCCTAGAGGAGAAGTAACTCGACACAACGCGAGACTTGTGGCGAAAGGATTTCTACTGAGGGAAGGAATCGACTTCGATGAAGTGTTCGCACTTGTTGCTAGGATCGAAAAAATTAGGTTGGTTGTTGGTCTAGCAAATATAAACAATTGGCACACATGTCAGATGGACGTAAAGTGCGCATTCCTTAATGGCTCCTTAGATGAAGAAGTTTACGTCGAACGACCAGCTGGGTATGTGAAACAAGGCGAAGAAGGAAAGGTGTGCAGGTTGCATAAAGCCCTATATGGACTTAAGCAAACTCCAAGAGCTTGGAATAAGAAAATCGACAGCCTCTTAAGGGAGAAGGAATTTGTGAAGTGTACGACTGAGCATGGAGTGTATGTAAGGAGAAGCAATAATGAATTGCTTATACTATGCCTCTATGTCGATGATTTGTTGATAACAAGGAGTTGCAAGAAGGAGATCGAAGATTTAAAACATGACCTAAGTGAGGGCTTTGAAATGTCAGACTTGGGAGATCTCTCATATTTCCTTGGCATCGAATTCTACAAGACTAGTAGAGGTTTGATGATGCACCAAAGAAGATATGCATGCAAAATACTCGAGAGATTTGAGATACAAGATTGCAACCCAACTTCGACTCCAGCTGAGACCAGACTGCAATTGTCGAAGGATTCAAATGAAGATGATGTCGACCCAACCCAATACAGAAGACTTATTGGGTCACTTAGATACCTTTGTCACACAAGGCCTGACTTAGCATACAGTGTGGGTATGGTAAGTAGATTCATGCAGAAGCCAAAGGTATCACACCTAGCAGCAACGAAAAGGATACTGAGGTATCTAAAAGGAACTCTCGACTACGGCATTTTGTTTCCTACAGCTGATGAAGGGAAAGAATGAAAGTTAGTGGGAACACTGACTCTAGTTGGTGTAGTGATGTTGAGGATAGAAAATCCACAGCTAGATATGTGTTTATGTTAGGTGGTGCACCAGTTGCTTGGAGTTCGAGAAAGGAGCCAGTAGTGGCATTGTCATCTTGCGAAGTAGAAAATATAGTTGTTTCTCTTTGTGCATGTCAAGCAACCTGGATGGTGAACTTGGTCGAAGAGATTACAGGGAAGAGTCATGGAGCAATTACCATGAAGATCGACAACATGTCAGCTATTAACTTGGCGAAGAATCCAATAGCACACGGTCGAAGCAAGCACATTGAAATGAGGTTCCATTATCTTTGAGAGTAGGTAGCAGAAGGGAAGATGAACTTGGAACACTGCAGAACTGAGAATCAGATTGCAGATATCATGACGAAGGGAGTGCAGGTCGAAGTTTTCAGAAGACTAAGAACCATGATGAATGTAGACAGCTTAGACACAATGAATTAGGTGGTGTGTGTAGCACCCCAAAATTTTCTCTCCTACCTTTAGTACTAACTGGCTTATGTTTCATTTCATTTTTGCATTATCATGTGTGCATATCATTGGTTCTTAGCATGGGGTCAAGGTGTCTGAGGCAGTTCAAGAGGAGAAGATGTTCTTCAAAGGGTCAAGCAAGAGTCCTTGTATTGTCCAAGAGAGCTCAAGTGGATCACTTTCTCCTAACCAGTGCAGAAATTAGGGTTTTGAGATTCTTGGGTTTATTGCTCCAATGGGCAAGCTTCTTGGGTTTTTATCATCACCAAATGGCATATCTTATCTTTTTTGGAGAGGATACACATCATATTCAGAGGAATTTGGATTTGGAGACTGTGTTATTTCCTCCTAGACTGAGGGTACCAAAATTAGGGTTTGATATAAAGTCAGTTTATTTCTGATTTTTTGGGAAAGACTTGATTCCATGGTATTCCTTGGGTCCCTAAGTATCTAGGAATGGAAGATGGTCCATCAGTGTGGTTCATGAGAGATTCAATTGGCCAATGGATTGGGAATCAGGAGAATTAGGGGAAAAGTCAATAGTGATAGGGGAAGTCAACTGTGAAATTTTGAAGTTCTCTTCAAGGTTTTCAAGGTATCACATCCTCATATGGTCTTTAAGGGTCAAGTTTCATACCATTTATCAAGAATCAAGGGTTGGTACAAAAGTTACTAAATATGAAAATGACCTATAATTTGAAAGTTTCCATTTTGGGCAAGTTCTTATACTACTTTCAACTTGACCTTTCATCATCAAATAAGCTTCAAATGAGTTTTCCTCAAACATGAAAGTTGAATATCTTTTTCTCCCCTTTCCAAAAAGTACTAGATGGTCTCCATATCATTTTTGAAACTCAAGTTATGATCAAAAGAAGGCAAAGTGGTTTTTAGGGTTTCTCATGGTTCCATTTTCACAACTTTTGCATTTTGGGACATAGTGACCTATATTTGGTTCCATTGATTCATGTCACATTCTAACATCAAAGTACATTCCATAAGGACCATTTTTGGCCTTTGAATAAAGTGGATCCATGGCTTATTCATCACTTATTTCCCATTATGCAAAATTGCAAGATCATTGAAAGCTCATGAACCAATACATCTCAAGGCCCAAATTCCATACAGGTGTGATTAGCAATTGAAATATAAGTGATCCATCATAGAATGCTTGGGTGTACATGCATGGAGGAGGGTGTATTTCACATTATGCAAATTCCCAAAATCACTCTAAACTCATTAAGTGAGGAATTAATAAGGCCCAAGTGATTATCAGTGGATTAACCCTAGGTATTTAAGCTAACTCATGCACTGGTTAGGAGAAAAACACGTGATTTTGAGGAGAATTCAAGTTTTAACCCTAATTCTTCATTCCTTCGAATCTCTCAATCCACAAGAGCTTTTCCAAAAATTCCTTCACAACATTAATCCTTGGGATCCATAGAACGCAAATCATCCATCGTTTGAAGCTAACAGCAAAGATACGGATTGCTTGATCTCAGGTTAGTGATAATTTGCATGCTCTTAAAACTCCTCTTTTTGATGCGCATAATGATGTGTGACATTCACTGATAATTCTGGTATAGTTTGTTTTGAGTTTGGACGCATGGTTTGTTTGTATGACGAGTTTGAATTTTTTGAGCCCTAACTTGTTTCATTCGAATCTTGTTGTATGATGGGTGTTTGTGAAAAATAACGTGATATTATTGATCCTGGTGAAATTCTGGTCAAGAAGGTATATTCCTTTGCGTGTTCTGGTAGTTTTCTGGTTGCAGGTGACCGGAGAGGGTGACCGGAACCCTAGCTCCGGTGGCCGGTTCAGTTTCCGGCCGGTGAAGGTGTTGGAGGAAGAAGATGATCTCTCAGCCTTTATGGCTTGGATCGTGTGGTCCACGTTGCACCACCTATTTTAAAATTCTGTTTTATATTGCGGTTTGTGTGTGTGTCCATCCATATTAATTACCATGCACCCTAAATCTAAGCCACTTATCATGTTAACTCTTGTTTGATCTGGGACGTTGGATCCATCTGGTGGTCTGCAGGATGCCAACACATTAAGCGTTCCATGTGATGGTCACGTTTTATTTTTTAATTCTGGGTAATTGTGTGTGTGCATGTGTATGTTAATTATTGTGTGCGTGTGAATCAGAGCCCTAGATCATGATTACGTTGTGTTTTGATTGACTGATGGTGAGCGTTAGATGGATCCTGGGGTTGTTATTGGATCTGATTGGTTGAGTGAATTCCATGGGATTGTTTTATTTTTCTGATGGATTTAAGTGTTTGGGCTTTCTATTTACACCCCCCAGTTAAGCCCAGTTACCATTTTCAACGTGAGTTATTGCTGCATACACCCCCATGTTTATTTCTTTATGTTCATTTTTATTTTATTATTGCATTTCATTTTTAATCTTTAAAAATAGTTTTTTGCATTAAAAAATTACAAGAAAATTCATGAAGCATTTTTAGAGTTTTATAAAATTTTCTCAAATTTTATTTTTTATTTTTATTTTATTTTTAGCATCTGAAACAATTATTTGTTTATTTTCTTTTGAATTTATTCCATACATGCATACTCTAACTTGTTTATTTTATTTCTCATCATCCATAAAACCTTTTGAACTCATTCTTTTTGTATTGTTTCATCAACGTATTGAATGCTATTAAAAAAATTTTCTCTCATTTTTAAAAATCATTTCATATTGAATTTTGGTCCCTTTCTTTTGCATGTTGAACCATGTTTCTTACTTGATCTTTGCATGATTGTTTGAGTGACTTATCTTGTGAATTTTTGCATGAGTTTTTGACATGTTGTTTGTTTCTGGTTGAGCTATTTTGATAATTAATTTGGTAATTTTAGAAGATGTTTTGCCAATTATGTGATTGCTCTTTGTCTCAGGTCCTCTTGTATGCACGTCCTTGATCATGTCTGATTACTTGTTTGAAAAGGCACTTGTGCCATTGTTTTGGGATTGTTTATTTGACTTCTTAAACCATGTTTAGATCATTATAGGTCTCTTGAATGCAATTATAGGTCATTGGTGTGAGGTTGTTGCATACTTTGTGCATATGTTCAATGTTTGATTTACATGCCTCTTTGTGTTTCATGTTCTCACTCCTTCTCATCTGTGTCTCTTCATGATTTATGTTTGGTTTATGTATGCCATGCCATATCATTCATTTGCATTTCATTTGATGTATGTTTCTGACTTTGGAACTTTGCATTCATGTCACATGATATTCATGCTTCATCTTACATACTTGAACATGTTTCACTTATATGATTCCTTCTCTTTCTTCTGATGATTCTTGATGCTTGGATATCTGTTTGCATGCCTTATGTGACACTTGTATAACATGTTTAGGCACATGTTTAGGTCATCCACATTCTGACTTGGATACTATTTGAAGCATTCTTGCATGATCACCTTGCATGTCCACTCTTCCTTCTTCTACTCCTTCTTTGATAACTCTCTTGTTTGTTTTGCCACTGGTTTGCATTCTATTTGCTTGATTTTGTTTGGTAAACATTGGGTGTCACCTCTAAGGTGTATATTCTAGTTGGGATGAGTTTCATTTGGTTTGTAACCTTTTCTCTTTGGTTTGTGACTTGCTTGGGTTTCATTTGTCTTATTGTTACTTATGTCTGTTTTGTACTAACCTTGTATGCAGGGGCTGAGGTAAGTTATTTGAGGGTGTGGATAAGTATCCATGTCCACTCTCATTCTTTCTTTCTCTCATCTTTTCTTTTCTTTAGGCTTAGGTTGTTGTCAAACCTCCCCTTAGGGCCATCTTTGCATGATAACATTAGGATAGATTTTCCCCGTAGTATTTTTCTTTTCTTTTGAGTCCCTCTTCTCATCTCATAACATCTCTAAGATACTTAATAAGGTCAACTTGCCTTGTACACAAGCCTTAAACATAGGAAATGAAGATTGAGGGGTCCCCCTTCTCTCTTCTAGAGTGTTGAGCATACGTCCCATTGGGGGCGACCATGCGACGCATTCGTTCCCGTGTCGTAGACTTTGGTTCAAGTTGAGTTATGAACTAACTCAAGTCACTTCTGTCTTAAAAAATACAAACAAATCTCAAACCTTTTGTCCTTCGGGATTGTCAAACTAAAGGCTATTTTCAAAAAGGGCACGTTACTTTCCGTCTGAGTCGCAAACAGGCATCAGCCCTAACTGCCGGACGGGAACTTAACGTCGCTCATAAAAAACACAAAAAGAACTTGGTTCGAACTACGTTGACTCTGAATTCCCTATTGCACAAAGGGGGTACATAGGCCTAGGACGTCGACGTCCTACCGAGTCTGTCTTAGTTTTTCCCTCCCCCATCTTAGTGCAGCCCTAGATGTTAGGATAACTCACCCTCAGAATAGACAACAAGCGTGGATCCCATCGAGTACGATGGACGCGTGGGGTGCTAGTATCTTCCCCTCGCGTAACCGACTCCCGAACCCAGGATATGGTTGCGATGACCATTCCTTTCCCCCTTCCTCAGGTTTATGCGGTGTTCCCTTTCCCTCTCTTGGGATAAATTTACACGGCTGGCGACTCTGTTTTCCGCGCCTCTTTCGCGTTTGTACCTGGATGAAAATCCTGGGAGCGACAGCTGGCGACTCTGCTGGGGAACGAACCCAGAATCTCTGGTTGACCTATGCTGGTCCATCCCTAAGCGAGTCAATCCTAGCGCTTGCTTGTCTTTGTTCTCTTTAGGTGTTTTTGTTTTTTTGTTTTGCTTTATTTGTTGTATTTTATTTTTACCGCATTTCCTGCATTGCATATTATTATCATCTGCTGCACTGTTCTTCTATTTGGCGGGTTGGGGGTTCCGAGAGATAAGCCAAATACCCAGGCTTGAGCGTACACGTAGGATTAGCGTGGAAAGTAGTGTGACTTGTGTGGCATTTGGCCAGACGTAGTATACATGAAAACTCCACATCCAGACAAGGTTTTCTTTGGTAATGTTCTATCCTGCGCATTGGTGCAGGTGATGGAATGTGACCTGGAAAACTGTCAACTCTGGCGGCCATTCCCGAGGACTCAGTAACGGCACTCCTCCCGAGACGTGATAATGGCAGACCAGAAATGGCAAACCCATTACACATGTCGATCCGAGGACCCAATGCTGGGAACTTGCTATAGCGTTTCCTTTTGGAAAAGAATCAGTGGAAGCACTCCTCGATTGGCGATAGTACTATACCCCGAGGGATGAATGTACTATTGCTTCTCGACCTCAGTGCCGAAGCTGAGGACTTGCCATAGGATGTTTTCTTTTGAGGGGAATCAGTTGAGGCCTCCTCGATTGGTGATGATGTCAAACCAGAAATGGTGAACGTCTCATCATTTCTCGACCTGAGAGCCCGTGATATTGAGGATCCTCGGCTTTCTAGTACCCACATGTGAGAGGGAAGGGTGTTTACAGGTTTGCAGGTAACCTTGACCTCCAACATACTCGGTTTTCTGATCAGCAGATTTATCAGTGTGGTACTATGGTTATGTTGGTATTCTGGGTATTTGGGCAGACCTTTGAGATTATACAGTTGTTTAGTGCAGCAGTTGTCCAGTCTGTGTGGCATCCTTGATCCCATGTGTGCATTTGCATCATCATTTTGCATCCTAACATGTTTATTCATTTGCAGGGCTGCATCCTAACTTTGATTCTGGTTTTTGAAGACTATTAAGGATGAGTACTGAGAAGAGAAAGAACATCATAATGTACAAGTTCCCATCACTTATTCTGGATCCTGTTCACAAGATTGTGTCTATGGCAAAACATGGGGTATTGGCAGACTTTAGAGGAGTGTATGGAAGAATTCTGGATTTTGCTCGCAACATCACTGAATACGAGTATAGGGCTTTGTACACTCTGGTGCAATTCTATGACCCTCACCTGCGTTGTTTCCTATTCACTGATTATCATTTGGCTCCGACATTGGAGGAATTTGCTCTCATTCTGGATGTTGACATTAAAGAAGAGGCTCCTTTCTATCCTTCTAAAGAACTTCCTGATTTGGGAAAGGTTTCCGAGGCTTTGCATTTGGATTTGTCTTTGTTGAAAAATAACGTTGCCAGTAAGGGAGGGTGTAAAGGCTTTCACGTGAAATTTTTGATAGAACAGGCTGCTGTGTATGCTAAGGCTAGATGTTGGTCAGTTTTCAACGCCATCTTGGCTATGTGTGTCTATGGAACGGTGTTGTTTCCAAATATGAAGGGCTTTGTGGACATGTACGCTGTCCGGATATTTACCATGAAGAATCCGGTACCTACTTTGCTTGGAGATCTATATTATTCAGTGCATTATAAGAACGAGAAGAGGGGGGAGGACCCCTTTATTTTTGTGCGCCAGTCTTCTACAAATGGTTTGCTGATCGTCTTCCCAAATCTGGGGCATTTGTAGATACTCAAGGAACTTTGGAGTGGTCTAAAAGATTGATGGGCCTGAGGGCAGATAATCTAATTTGGGTTAACCGTGACTTGTTGGGCCAAGATATCATGATTAGTTGTGGAGGTCTCCCAAATGTGCCTCTAATAAGAAGGAAAGGGGGAATTAACTACAACCCTATTCTTGCTATTAGGCAATTCGGGCATGCCTTGAAAGAGCCACTAAGAGACGAGGAGGTCCAAGAATCTTTATATCTGAGTGGAGAAATCAATCCAGAGCTGTTAAAAGAAGCTGCAAATACTTGGGAAGATCGTCATAAGAAATGGAAGACTTATTTTGGGAAGAGCAACAACAGAACATTTCCTCCGTATGAAGATTGGATTCAGAAAAGGGTAGAGGAGGAGCTTTTGCCATTCTCCAAAGAACCACCATCTTACCCCTTGCTGATTGAGCCTCCTATCACAGTTGAGATAGAGAAGTTTAACAAGTTGTGGGCTGAAGAAGAAAAGCTGCGAGAAGAAAACAGTGAGCTACAAAGAGAGATTTATCAGTTGAAACATGAGCGGGGTGAAGCTGTTCACATCGCTGAGTTGAAGACAAAGCTTCTCGCTAAGGCAGAAAAGGAGCTGGCTGACAAGGTCACATCCAGACAAAGGATGAAGCAAGCTCTATAGGGTATCACTAAGGTTCTCAAGTCTAAGAAGGAGGAATTGGCCAAGGCTTTGCTGAAAACTCACAGGTTCAATGCTCACCGAGACACTACAATGGCTGAGAATAAGCGAAAGGAAGATGATTATCTAGCTCAGATTGATCAATTGAAGTTGAAGCTCAAGAAGAAAGACGCTGAGATCTTATCGGGGGTATTCCAGAGACAAGCAGTCGAGGGTCGACTCAATGAAGCCATAGCCTCCATAGAGGAACTGAATTTCCAAGCTGAAGTGAAGAGACCTAGAAATGAGGGTCCTAGCAGGGATGGTGTTTCTGGAGAAGACGCTTGGGAGTTGCATTGTCGATACTTGGAAGGGATCATGCATAGGAGATACGTTCTCATTCAAGAGCTAATTCAGAGACCGAAGCATCCCGACACCAAAAAGCTGTTCAAGGAAATTCAAGACTGAAGCAAAAAGTATAATGGATAGGGGGGATTGACACTTGTGGACTTTGATGACATGCCGTAGTTTTCTATTCTCTCTTATTATATTTGGATCACCACCAGGCTTGTTGGCTGGGACCTATGATTTTTGTGTTCAAACTTATTATTTTGGATTGTGATTGTTGACAATTGGTTATCCTCTAGTTTTTCTTAATACATGAGCCAAAGTTTCGTTCTATCTTGTTGTTAACTGGAATCAAGGGGTGGATCGCCCTGTGAATATTTAAACATGTTCATTTGCATTTGCATATTCATGATCATTTTGCATAACAGGTGTTTATCTCCAGTGTTCTTATCTTGTTCTAATCTCAGTACAGGATTGCAGATCAGCACATTCACCGGTATTCTACCAGACAAAATCAGAAGAGATTCATGGATCAGCTACAAAATGAGATGACTGAGATGCGGACTCGCATGAACCAATTCATGGAATTAATGCAAGGTGTTACTCAGGGCCAGGAGCAGTTGAGGACTCTCGTTCAGCCACTGATTGCGAGAATTGATGAAGACGGTGTCCTTCATGGAGGAGTTCATACTGGTGTTACTGGTAATAATGTTCAGAATGGCTCTCCGGGCGGAGGTATTCCTGTTGCTGGTGTTGTAATCCCTCCGGGCGGAGGAGAAAATATTGTGGTTCCCACTTTAGTGGGGGGAGGTAACGGTGTCGGCGCAAATCATGGTCGTCAGTATGATGATCTTCAGGAAGATGCATTCTCTGTGCCAGGTGGGGATGCTGGTCCCCAGATTGACAATGATCAGAGGTTCAGGTTGATTGAGGAACAACTGAGGGGTGTTGTAAATCAAGACTCTGTGGGTATGGATCTAGAGGATTTGGGGCTGGTTCCAGGCGTTGTTATCCTGCACAAGTTTCAGACTCCCACTTTCGAGAAGTATAATGGTATGACTTATCCAAGGACTCACGTGAGGGCATACGCAAGTAAAATGGCTGCGCATGCAAAGAATGAGAAACTGATGATGCATTGCTTTCAGGATAGCCTATCTGGGGCATCCCTGGAATGGTATATGCAACTAGAGAGGAAAAATGTTCGTAGTTGGAGAGAGCTGGCAGGGGCATTTATCAAACACTATCAATATAACACTGACATGGCTCCAAACAGAACACAGCTGCAGAATTTGTCACAAAAGAACAATGAGAGTTTCAAGGAATACACTCAGAGGTGGCGAGAACTGGCAGCGAGGGTTCAACCTCCCATGTTGGAGCGAGAAATGATAACTATGTTTATGGCCACCCTGCAGGGTCATTACTATGAAAAGCTGGTACCGTGTATGACTGGAAAGTTTGCTGATTTGATCCTAGTAGGAGAGATAGTGGAAAGTGGAATTAAGGCGGGAAAAATATCAGGCGGTGATGGGTCCTCATCTGGAGGAGGTAAGAAGCCTTATGCCAGTGGTTACAAGAAGAAGGAGGGAGATACAAACTCTGTGTCATCATATCGTGGTAGAGATGGACCTCATCAGAACTTCAATCAGCAGGTAGCCTCTATAACCATCCCAGCAGCACCTCAGCAGCCAGAAGTGTCTCAACAACAAAATCAGTCTCCTCGCAGACCACAGCCTGCGCCTAGGCGGGATAGGCATCTTGACACTCCGCCTATTCCCTACTCTCAACTATTTCAGCACTTGTTAAAGCTACAGTTAATTCAGAAGAGAACATTGGCTCCACCTATTGGTAATCCACCTCCCGGCTATGACGCCAACGCCCACTGTGAATTCCATTATGGAGCACCCGGGCATCATACTGAGAACTGTAGAGCTTTTAAGCATCTGGTTCAAGATTTAGTGGATTCCAAAGCCATCATTTTCTCCAATGACGTTCTAAATGTGAATCAGAACCCGATGCCGAATCACGGTGGGCCAAGGGTCAATGCTATCATTAAAGACTGTGAAGACTTGAGTTTGATTTCAGATGTGAACGAAGTCCAAACTCCCTTGGGTGTGGTGAAGGAAAAACTGTTGAAGGGAGGAGTATTTCCCGGCTGTGATGAAGGTTGTGTAGGATGTGTGTCGCAACCAGGCGGTTGTGTTTTATTGAAAGCAGGTATTCAGAGAATGATCAGTGAAGGGATATTACAGTTCGACAGGGGTTGTAGGCAGAGTAAAGTTACTAACAGAGAGATTAATGTTGCCACAATAACAATTCCGTTCAAGACAATAACTATATCAGCGCCGGCGAGACCAGCGCCGGTCATTATCACTGTTCCTGGACCAGTCCCGTATGAGAGTACCAAGGCCATCCCATGGAACTATGGGGCCGAGGTGTTTGTTAATGGTAAGAAGCAGGAATTGGTAGAGACATCAGCTGTGAATACAGGGGTTGAAAATCTTGTTGAAGTAGGGGCTATCACTAGGAGTGGTAGAGTCTTTATTCCGTCTGAGGATCAAGCTGGCAGTTCAAGACCAGACAAAGGTAAACAAATGATGGATGAGTCTGTACAGAGGCAGGAAGCAAATAATTCTATGACAAAGCCAGTTGGGGATACTTTCTCAGAAGATGTAGAAGAGTTTATGAGGTTGATCAGGAAAAGTGATTACAAGATTGTTGATCAACTTCACCAAACTCCATCGAAGATTTCCATTCTATCCTTACTATTGTGCTCCGAGGCACACCGAAATGCATTACTGAAGGTTTTAAACATGGCTTATGCACCGCAAGAAATATCTGTCAACCAGTTAGAAGGGGTTGTGGCTCATGTGAATGCTGACAATGGTTTGGGTTTCACCGATTTAAATCTGACTCCGGCTGGGAGGAATCACAACAACGCTCTGCATATTTCAGTGGAATGTCGTGGTTCCTTAATGTCGCATGTGTTAGTTGACACCGAGTCGTCTTTGAATGTGCTACCGAAGAAGGCTTTGATGAAATTAGATACTCGTGGGTTGATTTGTACACCAAGTGACTTGGTGGTACGTGCTTTTGATGGCTCCAAGAGGTCAGTTTTTGGAGAGTTAGTTCTGCCGATCAAGGTGGGCCCTGAGGTTTTCAACACCACCTTTTACATAATGGATATTCAGTCTGCCTATAGCTGTTTGTTGGGTCGCCCTTGGATTCATGGTACTGGGGCAGTAACATCCGCGCTGCACCAGAAGTTGAAGTATATGGTGGATGGCCACGTTGTGACTGTTTGTGGTGAGGAAGAGATCATGGTGAGTCACCTATCGACCTTCAAGTATGTAGAGGTAGATGGTGAAGTACAAGAAACTTTGTGCCAAGCTTTTGAAGCTGTGAAAATTCCTGAGGGACCCCCAAAGGCAGTCAGTCCGCCTGAGGTGGTTGCCCAACCTGAAGTCGTCAGACAACCAGAAGTTCCAATGTCCTCTTTCAAAGAGGCGCGCGCTATAGTTGAAGCTGGTGGTTCTCAGAAGTGGGGCAGTGTCATTGATGTTCAAAGAAAACAGGATACCCATGGACTAGGGTACAAACCACCCCGACGAGCTCAAGAGCCTCCCAAGTATGCTGGTCCGATTCGGTTCACAAGTGTTGGGGTTTTCTTTAATCAGGTTAATGCTATTGAGGATGAAGGAGATAGTGACTGTGACATGGATGAATGGATACGTCCCTGCACCCCTGGTCAGAGCTTAGGCAACTGGTCTTCCGAGAAAGTCATCCAAGTGACGCGCCCAGAGTAATTTACTTTGTTTTCTGTTATGTTAAATCCTACGTTCTGCCCAAGACGTAGTGATATTTATTTGTAGGGCTTGGATGTTTATTTGCTACTTTTATCATCAATAAAGGACGTTTTTTCATTCAAATATTTTGATCCCTATTTTTCTGTTTTTTTACTTTTTACATTAACCCACATCAAAATGGCAATGTGTTTTCTTGTTTGTTGCACTCATAATAAACATAAAACATCCATCATGCAGGTTTCTTTGTTCAGATTCCACCCATCATAACTTAGCTATGGCTCGATATGACTTCGACAATCCCATCTATCAGGCCGAAGAAGAGACTGACGAAGACTGTGACCTACCAGAAGAATTAGCTAGGCTATTGAAACAAGAGGAAAAGGTTATTCTACCTTATCAGGAGGAAGTCGAGACTGTTAATCTGGGAACCGAGGATGTTAAACAAGAAGTAAGGGTTGGGACTGCCTTGGAAGACACTGTTAAAGGAAGATTGGTCGAGTTGCTTCGAGAGTATGTGGATATCTTCGCCTGGTCTTACCAAGACATGCCCGGGCTTGACACTGACATTGTTGCACACCGGTTGCCGCTTAAAGAGGGTTGTACTCCAGTCAAGCAGAAACTGAGAAGGACGAAACCAGATATGGCTGTCAAGATCAAGGAAGAGGTTCAGAAACAGTTGGACGCCGGATTTCTTGCTGTGACAAATTATCCTCCGTGGGTTGCTAATATTGTACCTGTACCTAAGAAGGATGGGAAGGTCAGGATGTGTGCTGATTACCGAGATCTGAATAGGGCGAGCCCGAAGGATGATTTCCCGCTCCCCCACATTGACGTGTTAGTAGACAATACTGCTCAATATTCTGTGTTTTCCTTCATGGATGGCTTCTCTGGGTATAACCAAATCAAAATGGCCCTAGAGGACATGGAGAAAACAACGTTCATAACACCGTGGGGAACATTTTGCTACAAGGTAATGCCCTTTGGATTGAAGAATGTTGGGGCAACCTATCGGCGGGCAATGGTGACTCTCTTTTATGATATGATTCACAAGGAGATTGAAGTCTATGTTGATGACATGATTGCGAAGTCACAGACAGAGGAAGAACACTTGGTAAACCTCCAGAAGTTGTTTGAAAGGTTGAGGAAGTTCAGACTAAGATTGAATCCGAACAAGTGCACTTTCGGCGTGAGGTCTGGTAAATTGCTGGGATTCATTGTTAGTGAAAGAGGTATCGAGGTTGATCCTGCAAAAATAAGAGCCATACAAGAGATGCCTGAGCCAAGGACAGAGAAAGAGGTTCGTGGTTTCTTGGGGAGGTTGAATTACATTGCTAGGTTCATCTCTCATCTGACAGCCACGTGTGAACCAATTTTCAAGTTGCTAAGAAAGGATCAAGAGGTCAGGTGGAATGAAAATTGTCGAGAGGCATTTGAAAGGATAAAGACATATTTGCAGGAACCTCCAGTCCTTATGCCACCGGTGTCTGGGAGACCGTTGATTATGTACCTTACGGTTCTTGAGAATTCGATGGGTTGTGTGCTCGGTCAACACGACGAGACAGGTAGGAAGGAGCACGCCATTTACTACCTGAGTAAGAAGTTCACTGATTGCGAATCAAGATACTCTATGTTGGAAAAGACATGTTGTGCACTTGCTTGGGCAGTCAAGCGCCTAAGGCAGTATATGTTAAACCACACAACCTTGTTGATTTCGAAGATGGATCCGATTAAGTACGTGTTTGAGAAGCAAGCACTTTCTGGAAGGATAGCCCGTTGGAAGATGGTTTTGACAGAGTACGATATTCAATATGTTTCTCAGAAGGCCATTAAGGGAAGTGTTCTGTCAGAATATCTTGCTGAACAGCCGGTCGAGGATTATCAGCCAATGAAGTTTGAGTTTCCGGACGAGCATGTTATGTTTTTGAAAATGAAAGATTGTGAAGAGCCTCTGCCTGACGAAGGACCTGAGATTGGGTCTCAGTGGAAGATGATTTTTGATGGGGCTGTTAACTCATATAGTAATGGAATTGGGGCAATCATTACAACCCCAAAGGGTTCTCATATACCTTTCACTGCCCGGTTAGCATTCGCGTGTACCAACAACAAGGCGGAGTATGAAGCATGCATCATGGGGTTAGAATAAGCAATTGATTTGAGAATTAAGAACCTCGATGTCTATGGTGATTCCGCGTTGGTAGTTAATCAGATTACAGGAGAATGGGAGACTCGTCAGACGAATTTGGTGCCTTATAACAACTATGCCAGAAGGTTGTTACCTTTCTTTGACAGGGTGGATTTTCATCATGTGCCCCGAGCTGAGAATCAGATGGCTGATGTGTTAGCAACATTGGCATCCATGTATAAGGTGAACCGGTGGAATGAAACTCCGTCGATTAGAATCATGCGTCTGGATAGACCAGCTTTTGTGTTTGCAATTAAAGATGTGTCTGATGGCAAACCGTGGTATCACGATATTAAGGTTTTTCTGAAGAGACAGGAGTATCCAGAGGGTGCCTCCACCAAGGATAAGAAGACTCTGAGAAGGTTGGCAGGAAACTTCTTTCTGAACAAGGATGATGTGTTATATAAGAGGAACTTCAATATGGTTTTGCTACGTTGTGTTGATGAACACGAGGCAGGTTTGTTGATGGAGGAAGTTCACGAGGGTTCTTTCGGTACTCATTCCAGTGGACACACCATGGCTAGAAAGTTGTTGAGGGCAGGATATTATTGGATGACTATGGAGTCTGATTGGTTCAAATACGCTCAAAAGTGCCATAAATGCCAGATTTATGCAGATAAGATGCATGTACCGCCTACGCCTCTGAACGTGTTATCATCTCCTTGGCCTTTTGCAATATGGGGCATAGATATGATTGGAAAGATTGAGCCCACTGCTTCCAATGGGCATCGTTTCATTTTGGTTGCCATTAACTATTTCACAAAGTGGGTGGAGGCAGCCTCGTACGCCAACGTCACGAAGCAAGTGGTAGCCCGGTTTATAAAGAAGGACATCATCTGTCGTTATGGGGTCCCGGAGAGAATCATCACTAATAATGGCTCGAATTTGAACAATAAGATGGTGAAGGAATTATGTCAAAATTTCAAGATCGAGCATCACAATTCTTCTCCATATCGTCCGAAGATGAATGGTGTTGTTGAGGCAGCGAATAAGAATATCAAGAAGATTGTGCAGAAGATGGTGGTAACGTATAAAGACTGGCATGAGATGCTACCTTATGCCCTACATGGTTATCGTACTTCGGTGCGTACGTCAACCGGGGAACCCCTTTCTCATTGGTATATGGTATGGAAGAAGTTTTACCCTTGGAGGTCGAGATTCCGTCTTTGAGAGTTCTGGCAGATGTGAAGCTCGATGAAGCTGAGTGGGTGCGTTCCAGGTTGGATCAGTTGAACCTTATCGAAGAAAAGAGATTGGCAGCCATCGCACATGGTCGGTTGTATCAGAGCAGGATGAAGCACGCCTTTGACCAGAAAGTGCGTCCTCGGAGTTTTCAGACAGGTGAATTAGTGTTGAAAAGGATCCTTCCTCCTCAGACAGATTACAGGGGCAAATGGACTCCAAACTACGAAGGGCCATATGTAGTAAGAAAGGTTTTTTCTGGTGGAGCCTTACTACTTTCAACTATGGATGGCGAAGATTTTACATCCCCTGTGAACGCAGACGTAGTCAAAAAATACTTCGCATAAAAGAGACCCGCTGGACATAAAAAGAAAGTCCAGGCAAAAAAGGGGCATCCCGGCGAACCATAAAAAAGGAAAAGGTTCGGGCAAAAATTAGGGATAAAATGTAAAAAAAGAAATGTATAAACCCGCAAAGTTGAAAACCGGTAAAGGCAACTTTGGCAAAAATGGGTATCCCGATGGATTGAAAACCCGAAAAGGGCGATCCAGGCAAAAGTTAGGGATTTATAAGCGAAAGGCTATGGTCTGCGTTCGATCTGTGAGCACTTTCAATACCTGGAAATTCTGAAAGAAAGGAATCAGTACAGTTAGTCTCTTCGAAGATCAAGACATTTGTGGATAAGCAAGACATATGGGTCATAGCTGAGTCGAATCATGGTGGATATATGTTCCCACATTGCCGACATATGTATTTTCCTTTTGCTTTTGCGCAATTACCTCTTTTTAGGAATTGCTTCCGATTGTAAATGCCTATTTACAGGCCACTTTTCTCAATAAAATTTTCATTTCACTCAGAGAGCTTTCCGTTGTTTGTTTTACTTTTACTGTTTTGTTTGCAAAAACGTCCGATATTTTTGATAAACATTGCATATAAAACTTCGAGCTTTGCTGAGCATAACGAAAAGCAATAGAAATTACTTAGGCATTAATGGTGATAATCATGTTGTGGCATATTCTATTTGTTGTTATTTAACTTGCAGGGCAACAGCATTGTACTCCCCCAGTAGGGTGGCTCTCCCCAGCATTGAGATTGCACCTTTCCTCAGCAGAGCAGACCTTCCCCATCAGGAGATTTGGGAAGTATTTTCTCCGGATCAAGATGTTATTTTCCCACATAATCAAGGTGTTCACCTTCCCTATCCAGTCAGGAAGCGCACTTTCACCGACAACGTTATGTTCTAATCCCCAGCAAGGTGAGGATAAAGTCATTCGCCCCTTCAGTAGGCTAAATTCAGCAGTATTCCCCAGGCAGGATGGTATTATGGACTATTTTCCCCAAGCAAGATGGTATTATGGGCTGGCACCCCCTGCAGGTCCTAAGCCCATCTGTTATTGGCAATCCTCAGTAATAGACTTCCGGTTCCGTTATTGGCATTCATTCTCAACTCCCCCAGCAGAGGAGGAATCTCAGGTTCGATGTCACCTTCAGCAAAGGACATGTGCAATCCCCGGCAGAGTGTATATGTTTTTGGATCTCATCCCCGGCAGAAGTTGTGGATCCAAAGAGTCGGTCAGTGTGATCCTTCTCAACAGAGTTCCTGGATTCGGAGGACAATTTACTTTTGTCATCCCCAGCTGAATTGGTCTTTTCTCTCCAGCATTTATTTTGCTGGAGGGACCCTTTTTGCATATCATAAGCATTTGCATTGCATCCTCAAATGCGTAGCATTTCCACTTCGTGTGGAGCATTACGACAAAATTCAAACATAGGCATCCGAAGCATAAGCCAGGTTTGAGTTTTCCTTCGTCGAAAAAAAAGCAGAATTTGGAGAATATCATTCGACTTTACTCCACAAGTGTTGGGTTTAGTCATTCAAAGTAATATTTGACATTCCCTTGCAGAGTTGTTTGCCAGGAGCATTAATCCATGATTTCATTTTTACCCCTTCGTCCAGGTGGTCCTTTGGTTTATTCCCTCAAGGGTTTTTTCCGTCAGACACCCGTCCGTGTTCTTTCAGCACCCGTCCGTGTTTGAACTTTTGTTTCAATGCCCGTCCGTATTGACATTTGGCACCCGTCCGTGTCCTTTTAGCGCCCGTTCGTGTTTGAACTTTTGTTTCAATGCCCATCCGTATTGACATTTGGCACCCGTCTGTGTCCTTTCAGCACCCGTCCGTGTTTGAACTTTTGTTTCAATGCCCGTCCGTATTGACATTTGGCACCCGTCCGTGTTTGAACTTTTGTTTCAATGCCCGTCTGCATTGACATTTGACGCCCGTCCGTGTCCTTTCAGCGCCCGTCCGTGTTTGAACTTTTGTTTCCATGCCCGTCCATATTGACTTTTAACACCCGTCCGTCTTGCCTTCCGTTCCCCAGCGAGATCAATCCCCGGTAAATTTACCTTTTTGCACCCGTCCGTGTACCTTTTCGATACCTGTCCGTATTAAAACTTTGCACCCATCCGTGTACCTTTTCGATACCCGTCCGTATTGAACCTTTTTACACTCGTCCGTGTATCTTTTCGGTACTCTGTTCGTATCTGATATCTTTGACTCCTCGACACCCGTCCGTGTTTATCCCCAGCATAGTTAACACTCATTTGTGTTTATTTCATGACATCCCAATACATTGTTCGTATTGATTTCCAATGCTCGTACGTGTTGTGACAGGTGCAACATTTATTGCTTGTTCCCCAGTGGAGTCGTCCCTCCTTTAAGGATTGCAAATTTCAGGTTTCTTTTGGTATTCAATACCCGTGATTCCTCGGAATGCATGACAGCCGCTGCTATCATACCTTCAGGACCATGTCGATTGAATAGGGGCAGCTGTAGCACCCCAAAATTTGCTCTCCTACCTTTAGTACTAACTGGCTTATGTTTCATTTCATTTTTGCATTATCATGTGTGCATATCATTGGTTCTTAGCATGGGGTCAAGGTGCCTGAGGCAGTTCAAGAGGAGAAGATGTTCTTCAAAGGGTCAAGCAAGAGTCCTTGTATTGTCCAAGAGAGCTCAAGTGGATCACTCTCTCCTAACCAGTGCAGAAATTAGGGTTTTGAGATTCTTGGGTTTATTGCTATAATGGGCAAGCTTCTTGGGTTTTTATCATCACCAAATGGCATATCTTATCTTTGTTGGAGAGGATACACATCATATTCAGAGGAATTTGGATTTGGAGACTGTGTTATTTCCTCCTAGACTGAGGGTACCAAAATTAGGGTTTGCTATAAAGTCAGTTTATTTCTAATTTTTTGGGCAAGACTTGATTCCATGGTATTCCTTGGGTCCCTAAGTATCTAGGAATTGGAGATGGTCCATCAGTGTGGTTCATGAGAGATTCAATTGGCCAATGGATTGGGAATCAGGAGAATTAGGGGAAAAGTCAACAGTGAGAGGGGAAGTCAACTGTGAAATTTTGAAGTTCTCTTCAAGTTTTTCAAGGTCTCACATCCTCATATGGTCTTTAAGGGTCAAGTTTCATATCATTTATCAAGAATCAAGGGTTGGTACAAAAGTTACTAAATATGAAAATGACCTATAATTTGAAAGTTTCCATTTTGGGCAAGTTCTTATACTACTTTCAACTTGACCTTTCATCATCAAAGAAGCTTCAAATGAGTTTTCCTCAAACATGAAAGTTGAAGATCTTTTTCTCCCCTTTCTAACAAGTACTAGATGGTCTCCATATCATTTGTGAAACTCAAGTTATGATCAAAAGAATGCAAAGTGGTTTTTAGGGTTTCTCATGGTTCCATTTTCACAACTTTTGCATTTTGGGACATAGTGACCTATATTTGGTTCCATTGCTTCATGTCACATTCTAACATCAAATTACATTCCATAAGGACCATTTTTGGCCTTTGAATCAAGTGGATCCGTGGCTTATTCATCACTTATTTCCCATTATGCAAAATTGCAAGATCATTGAAAGCTCATGAACCAATACATCTCAAGGCCCAAATTCCATACAGGTGTGATTAGCAATTGAAATATAAGTGATCCATCATAGAATGCTTGGGTGTACATGCATGGAGGAGGGTGTATTTCACATTATGTAAATTTCCAAAATCACTCTAAACTCGTTAAGTGAGGAATTAACAAGGCCCAAGTGATTATCAGTGGATTAACCCTAGGTATTTAAGCTAACTCATGCACTGGTTAGGAGAAAAACACGTGATTTTGAGGAGAATTCAAGTTTCAACCCTAATTCTTCATTCCTTCGAATCTCTCAATCCACAAGAGCTTTTCCAAAAATTCCTTCACAACATTAATCCTTGGGATCCATAGAACGCAAATCATCCATCGTTTGAAGCTAACATCAAAGATACGGATTGCTTGATCTCAGGTTAGTGATAATTTGCATGCTCTTAAAACTCCTCTTTTTGATGCGTATAATGATGTGTGACATTCACTGATAATTCTGGTATAGTTTGTTTTGAGTTTGGACGCATGGTTTGTTTGTATGACGAGTTTGAAATTTTTGAGCCCTAACTTGTTTCATTCGAATCTTGTTGTATGATGGGTGTTTGTGAAAAATAACGTGATATTATTGATCCTGGTGAAATTCTGGTCAAGAAGGTATATTCCTTTGCGTGTTCTGGTAGTTTTCTGGTTGCAGGTGACCGGAGAGGGTGACCGGAACCCTAGCTCCGGTGGCCAATTCTGTTTCCGGTCGGTGAAGGTGTTGGAGGAAGAAGGTGATCTCCCAGCCGTTGATGGCTTGGATCGTGTGGTCCATGTTGTGCCACCTATTTTAAAATTCTGTTTTATATTGCGGTTTGTGTGTGTGTCCATCCATATTAATTACCATGCACCCTAAATCTAAGCCACTTATCATGTTAACTCTTGTTTGATCTGGGACGTTGGATCCATCTGGTGGTCTGCAGGATGCCAACACATTAAGCGTTCCATGTGATGGTCACGTTTTATTTTTTAATTCTGGGTAATTGTGTGTGTGCATGTGTATGTTAATTATTGTGTGCGTGTGAATCAGAGCCCTAGATCATAATTACGTTGTGTTTTGATTGACTGATGGTGAGCGTTAGATGGATCCTGGGGTTGTTATTGGATCTGATTGGTTGAGTGAATTCCATGGGATTGTTTTATTTTTCTGATGGATTTAAGTGTTTGGGCTTTCTATTTACACCCCCCAGTTAAGCCCAGTTACCATTTTCAACGTGAGTTATTGCTGCATACACCCCCATGTTTATTTCTTTATGTTCATTTTTATTTTATTATTGCATTTCATTTTTAATCTTTAAAAATAGTTTTTTGCATTAAAAAATTACAAGAAAATTCATGAAGCATTTTTAAAGTTTTATAAAATTTTCTCAAATTTTATTTTTTATTTTTATTTTATTTTTAGCATCTGAAACAATTATTTGTTTATTTTCTTTTGAATTTATTCCATACATGCATACTCTAACTTGTTTATTTTATTTCTCATCATCCATAAAACCTTTTGAACTCATTCTTTTTGCATTGTTTCATCAAAGTATTGAATGCCATTAAAAAAAATTTCTCTCATTTTTAAAAATCACTTCATATTGTATTTTGGTCCTTTTCTTTTGCATGTTGAACCATGCTTCTTACTTGATCTTTGCATGATTGTTTGAGTGACTTATCTTGTGAATTTTTGCATGAGTTTTTGACATGTTGTTTGTTTCTGGTTGAGATATTTTGATAATTAATTTGGTAATTTTAGAAGATGTTTTTCCAATTATGTGATTGCTCTTTGTCTGAGGTCCTCTTGTATGCATATCCTTGATCATGTCTGATTACTTGTTTGAAAAGGCACTTGTGCCATTGTTTTGGGATTGTTTCTTTGACTTCTTGAACCATGTTTAGATCATCATAGGTCTCTTGAATGCAATTATAGGTCATTGGTGTGAGGTTGTTGCATACTTTGTGCATATGTTCAATGTTTGATTTACATGCCTCTTTGTGTTTCATGTTCTCACTCCTTCTCATCTGTGTCTCTTCATGATTTATGTTTGGTTTATGTATGCCATGCCATTTCATTCATTTGTATTTCATTTGATGTATGTTTCTGACTTTGGAACTTTGCATTCATGTCATATGCTATTCATGCTTCATCTTACATACTTGAACATGTTTCACTTATATGCTTCCTTCTCTTTCTTATGATGATTCTTGATGCTTGGATATCTGTTTGCATGCCTCATGTGACACTTGTATAACATGTTTAGGCACATGTTTAGGTCATCCACATTCTGACTTGGATAATATTTAAAGCATTCTTGCATGATCACCTTGCATGTCCACTCTTCCTTCTTCTACTCCTTCTTTGATAACTCTCTTGTTTGTTTTGCCACTGGTTTGCATTATATTTGCTTGATTTTGTTTGGTAAACATTGGGGGTCACCTCTAAGGTGTATATTCTAGTTGGGATGAGTTTCATTTGGTTTGTAACCTTTTCTCTTTGGTTTATGACTTGCTTGGGTTTCATTTGTCTTATTGTTACTTATGTCTGTTTTGTACTAACCTTGTATGCAGGGGCTGAGGTAAGTTATTTGAGGGTGTGGATTAGTATCCATGTCCACTCTCATTCTTTCTTTCTCTCATCTTTTCTTTTCTTTAGGCTTAGGTTATTGTCAAACCTCCCCTTAGGGCCATCTTTTCATGATAACATTAGGATAGATTTTCCCCGTAGTATTTTTCTTTTCTTTTGAGTCCCTCTTCTCATCTCATAACATCTCTAAGATACTTAATAAGGTCAACTTGCCTTGCACACAAGCCTTAAACATAGGAAATAAAGATTGAGGGGTCCCCCTTCTCTCTTCTAGAGTGTTGAGCATACGTCCCATTGGGGGTGACCATGCGACGCATTCGTTCCCGTGTCGTAGACTTTGGTTCAAGTTGAGTTATGAACTAACTCAAGTCACTTCTGTCTTAAAAAATACAAACAAATCTGAAACCTTTTGTCCTTCGGGATTGTCAAACTAAAGGCTATTTTCAAAAAGGGCACGTTACTTTCCGTCTGAGTCGCAAACAGGCATTGACCCTAACTGCCGGACGCGAACTTAACGTCGCTCATAAAAAACACAAATAGAACTTGGTCCGAACTACGTTGACTCTTAATTCCCTATTGCACAAAGGGGGTACGTAGGTCTAGGACGTCGACGTCCTACCGAGTCTGTCTTAATTTTTCTCTCCCCCGTCTTAGTGCAGCCCTAGATGTTAGGATAACTCACCCTCAGAATAGACAACAAGCGTGGATCCCATCGAGTACGATGGACGCGTGGGGTGCTAGTACCTTCCCCTCGCGTAACCGACTCCCGAACCCAGGCTATGGTTGCGATGACCATTCCTTTCCCCCTTCCTCAGGTTTATGCGGTGTTCCCTTTCCCTCTCTTGGGATAAATTTACACGGCTGGCGACTCTGTTTTCCGCGCCTCTTTCGCGTTTGTACCTGGATGAAAATCCTGGGAGCGACAGTGTGTTGAGTTGTAATTCCTTGTGTCGAAGTGTCGAAGGAGGTTCCTTCACACATGATTTCGACTTAGGCCTATTTTAGTAATGCTAACTATTTTGGGCTTTTATAGTTTTGGGCCTTGGTTTGGGTGCAAGCTAACCTAAATCTATAAATAGGGAGAAACCCTTATCTTTTTGTAACAAGCTTAGAATTGAGAAATTGTATTCACAGTTGCAAGTGAAATAATAGATTTTCCACCACAGTTTGTGGGAAGAGAGTTCTCTGCAGAAAATTATTCATCTTCTTCTCCAACATTTCTCTTTCTTTTCTTTCTCCACCCTTTTTCATCGTCATTGCGTGTTTTGTTAACAATCTTGAGATCAAGATTGAATAGGAATTCTCAAAAGGTTTTGTGTTAATTCTAACGAGGCATGGACAATCCTTTGATGATATACGACTGAGATATTCTCGACTACAGAAAAATTTGCCACGCGAGATGAGTCGACTAGGTGGATTAGGGAAGTTAGAGTCAGGACTTCCTCACGAGTCGACGGCTGTCGAGTCGGCCGTCCCTCAGCGTATCGTCGATAAATTCTTCCATCCGGTCCTCGAATGCGAGCCACTAAAACAAAACAAAAATTAAAAAAAAATCTATCAAACCGGAAAACTACAATGCAAGTTTTCCAGAACTGCAAACAACAAAACCGGATAACATGTGGATAAGTTATCCAGTGAAAAAAATATAAGAACCGGATAACTTGACCATAAGTTATCCGGTGTGCAGAAAACTCAAACCGGATAACTTCACCACAAGTTATCCGGAGAATAAATTTAAAAAATGTAAACCGGAAAACTTACTAGTAAGTTCTCCGGAATGCAAAATGTGAACCGAAAATCTTGTGTATGAGTTTTCCGGAAGTCAAAAAAATTCTACAGACTAGCCGGAAGGAAATGAGGAAAAAGCTAAAAATTTTGAATTGTTGGGTATTTGTACAATGGTATTTTTGTCCAATTTTCTATGTTGTAGGGGTATGGAGTTAAATGTAGGGATATGGAGTAAAATTTTCCCAAAACCGAACCGAATCGCAAATAAATTTATATTTGGATCATATGAATTTTAATCTCAAAACCGATACAAATTGAACCGCAAACATCTCTATTAATTATATATTATATTATTATAATAAAAAAATTAATCTTATTAAGATATAAAATTATGTATTAAATTATCATAATTGCTGATAAAGACAATATATTTTTACATAGAGATAATTGATCTTGATTTTATTAAATTTAATTTTGATATAATTAATGGAAGGATAATATTATTATATAAGTAAAATTTGGAAATTTCTATTATATTATTGGTGTATTTAATTCTATTAGATTAGTTTAACAAAATTGGGATAAATATTAAGATTAATAATTTTTTTTGGTAAATTAGAAGAAAATATTTATTTTCCTATGTAGATAATTATTGATAAATAAAATTAAAATAAATATTTTTCTTATGTATGTCTTTACATTATTTATCAAGACAATTTATATTTTAATTTATTATAAAAAAAACATTCAAACTTTAGTTCGATAGATTTAAACCCTAATATACATAATAATTCCATGAATACATTAAATACAAATGAAAATTCTATTAATAATATTTTGGAATGATATAAATGAATTGTAGTATGAAGTATTTAAAAAAAAGATGAAATCGAAATTTCTCTCTTTACCATCAATAATAATAATAATAATAATAATAATATTATTATTATTATTATTATTATGAAATATTTAGAAATTTTAAATCACAATATTTTTTTCTTTACATTACTCAATTATTTTTCTTTTTTATAAAATAAATGCTCAATTGTTTTTATTTTTATTATAAAGACACCAAATTTTAAATAAATATGTGAATTTTAATCTTCCATAAAGACCTCACATGATCCAAATACATGAATTTTGTCCATCAAAATATAGGTAATTATGACTACTCATTCCACCACACCTGCATCATTCCCAAGGTGTCTTCTAATCTCATAAAATTCTTACCTCATGTACAGTAAAAAAAATTTCCTCGTAACAAACAGTTTTCTCTCCTACTTTTCTTTTCATTTTTCAAAATTTTTACTATTCTAAAACAATATAATAAATTATCAAGTTTGTATTTATTGATGATTTAATGTTGAACATGACACGTTAAAGAAATAATCTTTGTACTCTTTTTTTTTTTAGAAAACTTATTACATGTCATACACCTCATCCACTCATACACTTTAAAAATCTCATCATTACATTTTTATCTTACATTTCATCAGTTTCCATGCAACCAATCAAACTAAAATTTTGTCCCTCTTAATAATAAAGGCTCTTTCCAGTGATCAAGCTCTTTTTTTTCCTCTAGTATGAACATTAAGTCTTATTTTAGTCATTACTGATTTGATTTTGTCTAAAAATTTACTTTTAAGACTATTCTTTTTTAGATGAATTTGTTTTTGTTTAAAAATTATTAAATTATGCTTATAAGTTTTTTCACATAAGATAAATATAATAAAAATTTGATATATTTATTTATGAGATTCAAAACATTGATAAAAAATATTTTTTATTAAAAAATATTTTTTATTTAAAAAATATTTCTTACTTTATAGAAAAAGACAAAAAATAAGAGTTTTTAAACAAATATAATTTTTCAAAAAAATAAATTACAAACAAATTTAATATTTTTTTCTTTACATATGTGTGATTTTTTAAAGGTAAAAAAAATAAAAAATTTCTTATAACTAATACTTCAAATACCTAAAAATATAATAAAAATTATTAACTATTCTTCTTTTTTTTTTCAGGTCAATTTGTGTTTTGTCTAAAAATTGCTGAAAAAAATATGCTTTTAGATCTAAAATATTGGTAAATAATTATTTTTAAAAATAAGGCAAAAATATTTCTTACTTTATAAAAAACAACATATAATAATAATTTTTAAACAATAATAACTTTTGGAAAAAAAACTATAGATTATAAGCAAATTTAATATTTTTCTTCTTTGCAGATATATTTTTTTGTTTAGAAATTATAAAAAAGATAATTTTTTTTAATACTATTATTTTAAATATGAAACATATCATTAAAATATTTTTATGATTTTGCAAAAGTATAATTAGTTTTAGAACCAAGACATTAATAAAAAAATATTTTTAAAAATTAAATACAAATATTTATTATTTTACAAAAAAAAACACAGCATAAATATTTTTAAACCAAAACACTTTTGATTATAGGTATCAAGGTTTTTCTTGTAACAAGAAATTTTCGTTTGTTGGAGGAGGTGAGACTTGAACCCATCCCCTTTCTTTCGTAGGTTCCCCTTCTTACTACCAAACCAATCCATTTCTTTTGTTATTATATGCTTTTAAAATGTATATATTATATGAATAGTATTTTTTCTATTAATATAAACTAAATTATTTTAACATTAGAATTTAGTATTTAGTTTAATAGTTTCTAATAATACTAATAGTTTAATATTGCTATTCAATTTAGTTTTTATTTAGTTTTTATTTACTAATACGTTAGAATTTATTTATTCAATTTAGTTTAATACTAATAGTTTCTATTAATAGTTTAATAGTTTTTAATAATACTAATAAATTAATAGAAAAAAATACTAAACATATAATATATACATTTTAAAAGCATGTAATAACAAAATAAGTGGATTGACTTAGTGGTAAGGACGAGAACTTATGAAAGAAAGGGGATGGGTTCAATTCCCACCTCCAATAAGACTTAATGCTCATATTTTGAAGAGATCAAACCTCTTCATTACACTAAAGTTTTTTCCTTCTCAATGATCAAGCCTCCTCCCAGTGATCAAACTTTTTTTTTTCCTCTAATATGAGCATTAAGTCTTATTTCAGTTATTACTGATTTAATTGTCTAAAAATTTACTTTTAAGTCTATTCATTTTTAGATAATTTTTTTTTTGTCTAAAAGTTATTAAATTATGCTTATAAGTTTTATCACATAAAATAAATATAATTAAAATTTGATATATTTATTATGTGATTCAAAATATTGATAAAAAATATTTTTTATTTAAAAAAGTATTTCTTACTTTATAAAAAAAGACATATAATAAGAGTTTTTAAACAAAAATAATTTTTCAAAAAAATAAATTACAAACAAATTTAATATTTATTTTTCTTTACAGATCTGTGATTTTTTAATGGTAAAAAATTACAAATTTTCTTATATCTAATACTTCAAATACCAAAAAAATATAATAAGGATTATTTTTTTTTGGAATAAAAGATTTTATTAAATCCCCAAAAAAACAATACAAAACACGACGATCAACGATCCAGCCAAGGAAAAACAAAGAAAACCAACACAACTAACTTAGGGAAGCAATAATTTGCCAATATGTTTTCTAAGACTATGGCTCGCCCAACACCTGTTCACTACAACATCTATGATTTTGGGCCCTATGGTTCCAACATCAACTTATTTCCAAAGCTATGACTATTTCTAACATTCCAAGATTCATAAACCGTCTCTGTGAATGCACACTTCAGAATCTTAGCCTTCCACCCTTTACCTTTGCTATTATTTTGAATCCACTCTAGCTCTTCATTCCAACCAAGAGGGGCATGATTGATGTTAAGCCATTGAAGCATATGAAGCCAAATCCTATTCATTGTACCACAAGAGAATAACAAGTGCTGCAAAGATTCAGCACTGTTACAGAAACAACACCTGGTGTGGTCGATGAAACCAAAACGGTGCATTATATCCTTAGTCGCAAGCCTACCATTACAAGCCATCCACAACGTAAACATTGCCCTCGGTCTCACCGGATTACTGAACCAAAGATTCCTCCAAGGGATCTAAGCCTGAATCGGTTTGATGGCCAAGTAAATACGCCTCGTGGTGATATTATTCTGCTTCCTAATAGTGATCCAATCTTGAGGAGATATTCTGTTCCTCTGGTTAAAGATTTCTTTTATGATCCACGACCAATGGTTTTTCACTGATACCTCCATTATGTCCCTACCTTTTGAGTAGTAACTATGCACCCACTTAATCCATAAGTTGTCCCTTTTGCCACTGAAATTCCACAACAGTTTCAGAAGGTTAGCCTGATTCCACTCAGTAATTGCTCTAATGTTCAGACCACCTTGTTTTTGCTATAACACGACTTCTTCAAAGAGATAGGCGCCTTTCTAGTTATTACACCAGAACCTGACCATAAGAACGAACGATAAACAGCTTCCACTTGTTTAATAACTTTTTTAGGCAGAGGAATACACTGCATCCAGAAATTTGTTACAGCCATCAGAGTACTATTAATGAATTCAAGCCTTCCAGCAAAACTCAAAAGATGCACACTCCAATGATCAATACGGGCTACAATTTTTTCAACCAGAAAACTACAATCAGCTACTGAAAGCTTCCTACTAGATAGAGGAATCCCTAGATACCGAAAGGGAAGACAACCTTCCTTGAAAGAGGTTGAGTTGAGGATGTCTTGTTTTGTTATGTCATCCACATTTCCAAAATAAATTTTACACTTATGAGGATTCACTGTCAGACCCGTAGCTTCTGAAAAGTCCCTGAATGCCTGCATAGCAAGGTTCACAGAAGGAGAATCACCACGAGTGAACACCAAAAGATCATCTGCAAAACAAATATGGATTATGCCCAGTTTTTCACATCTCGAGTGATAGTTAAAATTAGGATTCCCAGCCAGATTACCAAACACCGTGTAAAGGTACTCCATCATTAAAACAAATAGCATAGGGGAAAGAGGATCCCCTTGCCGTAAACCACGATTAGGTTTCAAACTGTTGGTTTGTTCTCCATTCACATTAAAACGATACGAGACTGTTTAAACAGTGAGGAGGATCCAATTTATGAATTGAGGAGGGAAGCTAAGTTCATATAGAATACTCTCTGTTAGTTCTTATTATTGGCTGGAATTTTGGTAAAATAATGGTGGTGTTAATGATGTCATATGTCTGATGTCTTAACATGAGTTACTAATATTCAGTTTGTGTTAAATTGTAAATGGTTGCAGATTTTATGCTGATGTCAAACCCGATGTTAAGACATCAGTTGATAAAACATCAGTCTGAGTTGTTTTATTAGGGCTGCGTGTTTCTATTATTGGAGAGATATTATGCTGAAGAGAGTGAGAGTTGTAGGCGAATATCTTGGTAAAGATATATTCAGTTGCAATCAGATTTGGAGCAGATCTTGTTGCTGTTTTTAAGGCTAAAAGATATGAAGATTTAATTGAAGATTTAATTGAAGATTTAATTAAAGATTTGATTGAAGATTTAATTGAAGATCTATTTAGTGGCAGAATCTTCTGCAGATTTGTAGCAGTTAATATGCTGAGATTTAAAGCCCAAATCCAGTTGGGAAAAAGTTATAAATAGAATGCTTGTAATCTAGAATAGGTACGGGTCCAAGATGTAGATCATTAGGGCTTTGTCTAAGTGAACCACTCGGGCTGTGAGATGGTCACTGTGTTATTACTCAGAAACCTGTAGGTAATGAGTTTTGTATTGTTCTTGGAGGAAGCTGTTAAGCAACTCTAAGTGTTGTACTTAGTCATGAGGGTCATGTCTAGGTATTGTTGTAGGAGTGTGGCTTCTATGTGTTTGAAGAGTTGTTGGTAATCAAGTTGTTGATGCAGTGGCAGAGATGTTGACTGCTAGACATCATTGCGATGATTGGGAGTGAGATGGAGTCTCTTATCTAGGGTGGACTTAGATAGAAGGGTCATTGGGTAGTGATTAAGTTTAGGAGATGTCAACTGGTTTGTTGAGTCTGTAATTTGATACTACTAATAGTGGACTTCCTTCCTGGCTTGGTATGCCCCCAGATGTAGGTTGTTGAACCGAACTGGGTGAACAATCCTTGTGTGTTTTTCTGTACTTTTATTGTCTTGTTCATACAGCAGATATTGATGTTGTGAAATCACACTTAACATCACATATCTAATACCAGAATTTCAATTGGTATCGGAGCAGGCATCCTGTCTGTTTCTGGATGAGATCTAGGGAAGATACTTTCTGGTTCATGAGCAAGGAAGATAGTTTTGCTGAGTTGAAGGATGGACTATTCAGGTGTGTAGCTTTGGTGGAGAACTGCTGTTGTGAGTTTGATTTATTTTCAAATTTTTTTGGCACTTGGATTATGGTGATGGTGTGCAAGGATTATTGAGTAGTGCCTGAAGAGTGTTGAGGAGTTGTTGTGTGTTCCGCTCATGGTATCTGATGTAACCCTGGTGGTGAGACTTTAGGAAGGTATTTTCTTAGAAAGATTTTAGAGTTTGGTCTCCTCAGCAGAAGAAGAATATATTTCAAATCAGGTATTGAAGACCAATCTGTCCAGAACATTGATTCCTTCTTTATCAATTTTCTTGATGGTGAAAGAAGAGGGTGGAGCCAAAGCAAAAGAGTATCACTGTCAAATCTTTCATGCGGGAGTGAAGATCTTGATAAGTTATCTCTTAAGCTTAGTTATGGTGACCTAATTTGGAGGAAGTTTCACCAAGAAGAAGCTGAGCTTAATATGTCAATTCTAATGTCTCGACATCGCGCTACACATCAGCAGTTTATGGTAAATGCTTAGTCAAAGACCTATCAGATAGTACCTGTTTTGAAGGTTCTCTGCAGCTGTGAAGTTGAATAATATTTGAGATACTACTGACGGTTGTATTTGTGCAAAGTATCATTCATAATGTCATAGCTGTTTGACTGGAGCTGGTTGAAAGAAAGGCAGTAATCTTGAAAGCAGAAGAGAAGGAGATGATCCATAAAATTGTCTGAAAAAAATAAAAATGCATCCAAGAGATTGTGGGCAGCACTAGTGTATGTCAGCCAGTGGTTATTTAGTGGCTTGAAGGATTGGAAATAGCAGATGATTTATGGTATGTTGATACCATGGTATGGTGTAATGTGCTTCAGATACCTGTTAGAGGGAATTTCTTCTTTAGGTGCAGAAGAATGGCAGTTATTACTCTTAAGTTAGACAAGAGGTCTGAACCTTGTGCTTATATAGAAGAAGCTTCTGGAAGAGTGTGTTATGCAAGTTACTGCAGTTTTGTTGGTCTGATCTTGGAAGTTGATCAGATGTTGATATGTTCTCGTGTGTTCGCTGCAAGAGATATGTGTGGATTACTATGGTTGTAGTCTCCAAATCCTAGTAGATGTTTAATGTGATTTACTATGGTTGCTGATGTCGGAACTGATGTTGAAACATCATTTCAGTTCTTTGCTCAGGGTGGAGTGAAAGGTCAAGACACTGACCTAACCTGGATTATTTTTGTGGTGTGAATGGTTGTCATGATGGTTTGTTTTGAAGAAGAATCAGCAGATGCCTGTTGTGTGAGAAGGTTACCTTGACAGGAGTTGAGTATTTGTCTACTTTTGATAAGGTTTTGCATTCAACTGATGACAAAATACATTGACGGGAGACTATGTATATGTCTGATGTAAAAGTGCAGGACTGTTGGTGTGTGAGAACTCTGTGAAACAATCATGATCTTGAGATTATAACAATAAGATTGTGTGTATAGTTATGGGGTAGTCTTAGACTACTTATTTTCTGAAGATTCAGATGTGGTTGGTTTGAAGTCTTTGGAGTTTTTAAGCAGGATGGAGGTTGTCTACTCAAACTTGATTGTTGAATCAAGTCTATGAGAGCATGGAAATCTGTTTCTGCAAAGGGAGGAGGTTCTTCTGAGTGGCAGAAGGAAGAGCTTAATTCAACAGTTGGATGTCATAATGTTCTGACATCTAGCTTAACATCAGAAGTCTCAGCTGGTGATGTGGCACATCAGCTTATGATAGGGTGATCTACAGGAATGAACAATAGGATGGTTCAAAAAGATCGTTCTCATGGCAGTTTGCGGGAGCTGCAGGAAGGAGAAGATGTTACATGACCATGGCTTAGGGAGTCTAAGTGTGTTTGCTTTTGAGCAAGCGGAACATGTGACTTGAAGATCAAGTTTCCTTGGTGGATCAAGATATCTTTGTGAGAGTTTTGACGAACGTGAAAAGGTCAAAATGTGGCATTTGATTGTTTTCATATGAGGATTCATGAATGAGGTGATCAAACTGTGGCATCTGGTTTATCTCATAAGTGGATTCGAAGAATCAAGATAATCAGAGTGTGGCAGCTGGTTATTATTGAGGATAGTCTTGGAACAAGTTACTCTTGGGCAGAAGGGTGATGAGTTGAAGACTCAAGGAGATTATTCTTCTTGAAGGTGGATGAGAGGTTAATTCTCTAGTTCTTTGGATTACTGTGCAATAGTAAGTCCAGTTGGTGGAGCATATCAAGAATCATGGTGATGATGTCTTGGTGGGTGACAGATGTTCTAACTTGTGTTGGGACATTATCTGGTTGGATATCCTTGGTGAAGGATGATTATGCTCTGGTTCAGAAGCGTGGTGCCTACATTATGCCTAAGGAGCGTCTACATAGTCATACGGGAGAATGATGAAGTAGAAGGTCTGCCTTGGATGGAGTATGTAGAAAAGACTGAAGTAGATCAGGTATTGATTGATTGGAAGTCTGAGGATGAAGAGTATGATAGGGAATGACTGCCTTTGGAGAGTTGGGGGATCTATGTGACTTTGATCTTTATCTAACAGTTTGTTTGAAGGAGGATGGTGATTTTTATGTTCCTCACGAATAGCCCTATTGTAACTTCATGTGGAGATGAATGCTCAAGCAGTATTGTCAGAAGAGGTGTTTCTAACTGTGTGGATTAGAATGTGGAGATTTTGAGCTTGTTTTTAGTAGTATGTCCTGGCAAAGCATGACTACTAATTTGGAAGACTTCACTAGTATCAACGACTACTAGTGAATGTAATGGCAGAGGAATTGTGTCATATGTTGTGATCTGATCAGAAAGTTTTTTTTTGGCTGTTCTTTCTTCTGTTGCAAGTATCTCTTGAAGAGATTGGATCTCAGTAAAGCTTTTAAGTAAGCTGAGAATTCGTGGAGTTTGTGAGCAATGTCAAACCAGTCAGGATACTTGGATGTGTTCTCTAGGAGTGAGAGTAAAGTGTGTGAAGATCTGGTGCTCAAATGTTAATCTCCATCTAGAGCATTGGTTAACCATGACAGGGGGAGTACTTGTCTATGGATTTTGCTGCAAAGGTACATATATTGTGAAGATTGCATGCTGATCAAGATTGTGAAGATTGGTAGAATCTTATGAGGATATAATGTCAGATAACATGTTATGACATTAGGCTGTTGGATGACATGTTGGTGTGAACATGAATGGTTCTAGCCATGTGAAGCTAATTGTTTGAATCATATGAGCACATGCTTCTGAGGAGAAGTCTGAAGGACAACTTTGGTTGTGTATGGGAGAATTTATTTTTCTCTGCAGATTTTGGAAGAGCTTTGTGTGGGTTCTTGTTGATGGGAGATGTCACACTTGTCTTGATGTGTGTTATTAATTCTAAGTAAGAGGAGTTTACTTAGAGTTCAGTGGAAGGCATTGTGAGTGTGCTTTAGAACTTGTGGATGACTGGATGACTGGATGAATGAAGACTATGTCTGGATTTTCCAAATGTTATGATATACTGGTCAAGGAGCACCATTTGTGAAATATAATGGGAGAACTTCTGTCTGTACTAGTGTGGTACTTGGATTGTTTGAGGATTAAGCATTAAGTGAATGCGTTCAGCAGGTGTGTTGAACAAAGGGTGCGCTCTTGAAGACATGAAGATGAGTCTTATGTTTTCCATTCATTTAAGGTGTTCTTCTTGCAAAGGAGCACTGGTTATCTTAGATAGGGAGAGTTGATCTTTTGTTGAAGAAGTTGTTTATCCAGATTGGAATGTCAGACAAGATGTCGTGACATTGTGTTACTGGTGAAGTTCATGGTGTACTTGACAGTTTAGACCTGGTTCTATAGATTTGTGTGTCAATGGATTGAATCAGAAGTATACATTTACACCAATGTTTGTCAATTTTTGGCCATAAAGGGGGAGAGAATGTACAGTAGTAGCTGCTGAGTCTGGATTTTGTTATGAGTATATTGGTTGGATGATTCAGAGTTTGATTTTGGAATTTCTTTTGTGCTTGCTGTGATGTTCAGAGTTTGTCCAATTGTGGCTAAAAAGGGGGAGAGTTAGCCTAGTTGTTGCCTAGTTGTCTGTTGTGGTTCTAGTTTTGTGGGGGAGTTGTTGCTGCTAGTTGAGTGCTGATATGGCAGGTATCTCTGATGTTGACTGAGATTGTTTTAGCCAAAATTAGCCAAAGGGGGAGATTGTTAGTTCTTGTTATTGGCCGGAATTTTGGTAAAACAATGGTGGTGTTAATGATGTCATATGTCTGGTGTCTTAACATGAGTTACTAACATTCAGTTTGTGTTAAATTGTAAATGGTTGCAGATTCTGTGCTGATGTCAAACCCGATGTTAAGACAACAGTTGATAAAACATCAGTCTGAGTTGTTTTATTAGGGCTGCGTGTTTCTGTTATTGGAGAGATATTCTGCTGAAGAGAGTAAGAGATTGTAGGCGAATATCTTGGTAAAGATATATTCAGTTGCAATCAGATTTGGAGCAGATCTTGTTGCTGTTTTTAAGGCTAAAAGATATGAAGATTTAATTGAAGATTTAATTGAAGATTTAATTAAAGATTTGATTGAAGATTTAATTGAAGATCTATTTAGTAGCAGAATCTTCTGCAGATTTGTAGCAGTTAATATGCTGAGATTTAAAGCCCAAATCCAGTTGGGAAAAAGTTATAAATAGAATGCTTGTAATCTAGAATAGGTACGGGTCCAAGATGTAGATCATTAGGGCTTTGTCTAAGTGAACCACTCGGGCTGTGAGATGGTCATTGTGTTATTACTCAGAAACCTGTAGGTAATGAGTTTTGTATTGTTCTTGGAGGAAGTTGTTAAGCAACTCTAAGTGTTGTACTTAGTCATGAGGGTCATGTCTAGGTATTGTTGTAGGAGTGTGGCTTCTATGTGTTTGAAGAGTTGTTGGTAATCAAGTTGTTGATGCAGTGGCAAAGATGTTGACTGCTAGACATCATTGCGATGATTGGGAGTGAGATGGAGTCTCTTATCTAGGGTGGATTTAGATAGAAGGGTCATTGGGTAGTGATTAAGTTTAGGAGATGTCAACTGGTTTGTTGAGTCTGTAATTTGATACTACTAATAGTGGACTTTCTTCCTGGCTTGGTATACCCCCAGATGTAGGTTGTTGAACCGAACTGGGTGAACAATCCTTGTGTGTTTTTCTGTACTTTTATTATCTTGTTCATACAGCAGATATTGATGTTGTGACATCACACTTAACATCACATATCTAATACCAGAATTTCACTCTCCAAAGCCAACCACTCGACAGAATCGTAGGCCTTTTGGAGGTCTATTTGGATCATACACCTAGGGGGCCTCGTTTGGTGCTATAACCTTTTATTAGCTCGTATGCCAACAATACATGATCTTGAAGATGCTGGCCAGGAACAAAAGCTGTCTGGCTGTGATGAACAATAGAGCTCGAGACTTTGCTAAGTCTAAAAGCCAAGATTTTGGCTATGATTTTATAAACAACAGTATAACAAGATATTGACCTGAACTCTTTCACCATCTTCACATTTGGAACTTTAGGGATAAGAGTAACCAAAACACTGTTAAAAGCATAATGCATTATGTTATTTTCAAAGAAATCTTTGATTGCTTCAGAAAAACCCTTCTTAGTATGCTTCCAAGTGGACTTGAAGAACTTGGCGCCAAAACCATCAATACCTGGTGACGTATTGTCTCTTATACCTTTAAGGGCTGAATCAATTTCCTCCATTTTAATGGGAATTACAAGGCAATTTCTTTGCTCCCTAGATAATTGAGTACCCTTCCTCATGGACACGATATCTATACCTCGAAGACTAGAAGCAGCCTTACCAACCAAGTTGTTATAATACTTAAGGATATCCTCTTCAATATCTTTCTGATCATACACTGTTTCCCCCATTTCAGTTGTAACACCCATAAACAATATAATACATCAAAGCATCCATATCATACATGAATTCACGTTTTGGTACTGAAATAACATAAGTCCCTAGTTAACATATTATACATATACATGCCCAAAATACTATATACAAAAAAACCTATGGCATCATATGTACAAGATGTTCCAATACTAAGAACTAGGTCAAATAATGATCCCAAAAAAATCTTCACAGTGGAAGCCTTGCCACACAAAATCTACGATCCGAACAAAAATCAACCAACTTTGTCCTTACCCTTCGCCGAACCTGTAGTACCTGTGATGTAAACAACAACATGGGGTGAGATACATCAATCTCAGTGAGTTCTCTATCTTATCAGTCCTCTCGGCTTTACAAGGTTCTAAAAATCCTAACTCGAGTCCAAGGGAAAGGGGAAAGGACTTTGAGTTCACAATTCCAATTCTCACACTATATGGAAACATGTCATGAGTTCATCAACTTACAATATCACTAATCGATAACCATACCAAGGCATCCCCTTTTCCCGTCCGCTTCTACGTCTAGAAGTCAACCCGAGTCATGGATCCTCGTAACCTACTTGACATACGAATGGATTCGGGTTCTACGAGCCATTAACCGTTATGAACCGTCACCTCACACGGGCCATTAACTGTCACAAGCATACGCTCCCTGAGCGCCATTCGTACTGCACGCGGGAATCAAACCTGCCAAGTAGTCATGCATACGTTTCAGAGGAGCTCGAGACTCATGAAACTGCAACTCAAAACAACCGGTTATGATTACGTGATAACACACACAAACGTGATTGTATTCGACAACCACTAGGTCACAATGCCTCAAGGCCACATTCACCTTTCTCCCAACCACAATGGTTTACATACATGTTCCATACTAGTGTTCACTCTCACCTAGGCCAATCTCGTCACGGATGTACCTTCCTACATCAGGTGCCCGAGCCTTGCCGTCTAGGGTTTTCGATAAATTCCTAGTCATAGCACTAGATTATACTATAGTTCCGCATTGAGGTTTCCTCACTCTTCCTATTCCATCTTTATCTTTTAGCATGCATATTCACTCTCAATCGAAATTACACAACAAGAGAAGTAGGAAATCACAAGTCAATTACATAATAGAAACACATAAAACAATATTTCACAAGTCACACCAATTCCGGTTCCCTCCGATTTATTTAATCGGGCATCAAAACTAGTATTTTCCACTTCCATTAGATAGAGTATTTCCATAGCTTCACATCGATACCAAGAACACTCAAATCGGATAAACGAGTCAAAAGTTATGGATTTATAAGGAAAAGGGAACATTTGGAAAAGTCCCAGGAGCGCCTGGCGCTCCAACCATCGCCCGACGGTGTCCCCTTCGCCTCCGCTTCGCCCAGCGAAGCAGGGGCGTAAAATCCCTAACCAAAACTCAAAAGATACAGAAGCGTGCCATGCTGCGCCTCTTGGGCATCGCCCGACGAAGCAGGGGCGCTCGCTTCGCGTCGCCCGGCGCTCTGCACCAGAACAGCCATTCTCAGCTGCATTTTCCATAGTTTCAAGGTCCAAAATTCATCTTTCTCAACCTAAAACATTCCTAATCAGCACAAACAAGCATCATCAATGATCATATCACTACGCCAAAAATAGGAATAGACAGCACCAAAAAGACAGCGCTTTTATAAAAAAGCGCTGATAAAAAGAATAAAAAAATTTCGCTAAAAAAAAGCGCCGTAAAAGACAGACTTTAGAAAGCGCTTTTAAAAAGCGCTGTTAAATGCCATAAATGGATGCCACCTTAGAAAGCGCTTTTTGGAAAGCGCTGCTATAGGTATTACTTTAGACAGCGCTTTTAAAAAGCGATGTCTAAAGGTAACCTTAGAAAGCGCTTTCAGAAAAGCGCTCTTATAGGTCTTAAATTCTTTTCACTTTAGAAAGCGCTTTCTAAGGAAAGCACTCTTATAGGTAGCACATAAGAAAGCGCTTTCTGAAAAGCGCCCTCTAAAGTCATTTACGAATTAAAATATAAAACAAACACAAATATTTTTTTTAAAACTAATTTTTTACATAAATTTGAATCAGTAGAATTAGACATTATATAATATATTTGTTGAAGCTAATTATTTTATAATTTAATTTTAAAATAGCATCAACAATTCCTAATGCTAATGTATTATTAATTTTTAATTTTATAGTTAGTGTTTATTAGTTCTGAGGCTAAAAGAAAATATACTCAAAAGTTTTCCCATATTTTTTTTTACATTTCCCTCATTTTTATTTTAGAAAATTTTTCCCTCTTTTTTATTTTTTATTTTATTTTAGAAAAAATATTTCTAAAACCTAATATCTATTCACCTTTCATTTCTACATATCTCACGTTCTTCCCTCACGACCGCCGCTCACCAAAAATTTTCGACGATCTCCGTTCACCGATCTACACGTCCTCCATTCAGTATTCTTCGACGAAGAGGTAAGGAATCAAACTCCTAATCCTTTTTCCTTTTTTTTTTAATTTATTTCTTCTTTCGTTCACCACCGTTATCTACTCTTTTACATTGAACTAGTAGCTTTCTATTTTTCTCTAAACTCTATTGTCTTTCTCCTCTTCTATAATTTCTTGTATTTATATTTTGGGTTTTCTATTTCTTGTATTTTAGGGTTTGTGATTTGTGAAAATCTTTGATTATTTTGGTCATTTGGGCTGTGTGGTTTCTTCTGATTGATTATTCCTACTTAATGTTGTCAAAATAATTTGGTGTAGAACCTAATTGTCCCAACTCTGCCTTGTAATGCGTATTATGTAACTCTGTTTCAATATAACATGAATTCTTTTTCATTATTAATTAATGTATCTTCAGTATGATATGTTTTCTTTTTCATCAATAATCAATGTATTTTCATTTGTATAAGTTAAAATTGTAAGGAAACAAATTCTATATGGAAGATTTTCTTATGTATGTTATATTCTCTCTGTAACAATAAGTAAAAGTGAGGAATGATAACATCGAAAAGTTATCTTGTAAATCAGTGACTGAAACAGTATTAGTGATATATCAATTTGTTCTTAATACTAAATACGATTCATAATTTGTTCTTTAATATAAAACGGTGAATAACGGTATCGGTATCAACACCTTTCGATACTGTTTTGACATATTCGGCTTTGATTTGGTTATTTATCATTTGTTGAAGTATGGGTTTAGTGGTGTGTAAACTGAATAAATTGATGCAGAGGTTGTAACGTGAGTTACTCGGGCCGGCTACATAAAGTAATACTCAACCTGAATACTTCTTGTGAGGTACAATTACAAACTCCTAGAATTCATCTTTGTCATGTGTTTTTGAATTATTGCATGTTTTCTACTTAAAATTATCCATGCTTTTGTCTTTTTATTGCACAGTAATATTTAAAGATGATTTCTTTTAACTTTAATTCAAGACTATGTCATTCTTTATTGAGTAATGTATGTTAAGCCTGAGATGCGTGGTTAATTCATGATATATGCTCATTGGTGGTAACTTTGTTATAAATCATTTGCTGCTGCAATATATTTTAAAGAACTGTCTTGATGACTTTTTGTTGGGACTGTATTTTTGTTTATGGACGGTTTTTGTAAATTATACCTTTGTTGGCACTATATTTGTGTACTGATGCAATATATTTAAAAGAACTATCTTGATGAATTTTTGTTGGTGATGTGTCTTATTGAGATCTTAGCTAGGTAATGTAGCTTAAGTAGTTGTAATCTAAACTTGTTAATGGGTAGAAGTTTCACACTCAAGTGTGGAGTAAGGGAAAAAGACCACAAATTATGGGATACACATAAAAGGTCTAACATAATGATAGGCCATGTTTTGAATTAGATATTTTTCTATCTATTTGTATAATCCTTTACTTTTTCAATTATATAATGATTTTCTATCTATTTGTAGAATGATTTACTATTTCTATAATGTTTTACTTTTTCATTTATATAGCATGTAGTTTTTATTATGTATTTGTATAATGATTTACTTTTTAAATTATACAATGCTTTATTGGCAATTTGTGTTGTATCTATGTTGTATCTTTTCTTGATATATCTTAACTTGCTATTGTGCAGCAAGACTTATACATTGAGAAAAATGACTGGACAATGCCATGGAACTAAGAGGAAGAATTCAGGTAATAATTACTGTGTAATAATTACTGTGGTTTACTAAATAATGCGTATTTTGTTTTGTTATGTAGTATTTATCGGATATGTCATATAATTTATTATTTTTAACTAAATAATGTGTATTTTGTTTTGTTATGTAGTATTTCGATGATATGGCGTGTCCTTATTACACGAGGAAACAATTGCAAGATACTAAGGAGGAATTGTGCGAATTTTTTATTGCAAGAAGAATTCTTTCTTGAATGTATAGTTTTGTGAATGTAAATTCTAGTTTATTGAAATGTAAATTCTATACAGGTTTGAAACCATACAATAGAATTTGTGCGAATTCTGCATGTAAATTCTAGTTTATTGAAATGTACAAATTCTATACAGGTTTGAAACCATACAATATAAGGAATTGTGCGAATTCTGCATTAATGTAAATTCTAGTTTTGAAATAGAATTTGTTAATGGAAATGCGTATCCATACTGGTTTATTGAAATGTGAATTATACAGGTTTATGGAAATGTGAATTATACAGGTTTCTGCATAAAAAAATGGTTAAAATGGGATTTTTTAAAAAAATCTTCAAAATTATACGTAGACAAAAGACAGCGCTTTTGAGAAAAAAGTGTTGTCTAAAGGTATACATTAGACAGCGCTTTGAAAAGCGCTGTCTAAAGTTTCCCTTTAAAGAGCGCTTTTAAGGAAAAAGCGCTCTCTAAAGGTATAAAAAAAAATCATTATACGTATACATTAGACAGCGCTTTCAAAAGCGTTGTCTAAAGTCCCCCTTTATAGAGCGCTTTTGAAGAAAAAAGCGCTCTCTAAAGTATATAATTTTTTTTTTTAATTTTAAACGTATACATTAGACAGCGCTTTTGAAAGCGCTGTCTAAAGTCCCCCTTTTAGAGAGCGCTTTTTCATAAATAAAAAAGCGCTGTCTTTACCTACGACAGCGCAGGCTTAGACAGCGCTTTTAAGCACTGTCATAGGCCAAAAAAAGCGCCCTCTTTTCCCTTGTTTGGCGTAGTATATGCATAATACGATTATACTACGCAATTTATATCGATTTTCTACCGTTAGATTCATGATTTTTTTCAAAATTATTCATTTTCTCCCAAAACCAACCCTAACTCTAAAACTCAAGAAATTCTACAACTTAAGCATCTATCTAGAACCCACCTTGAATAGATGATGATGAAGATGATTTGATGAAGACTAGAGGTTGATCCAAGCTTTTCTCTTCAATTCCAAGTTTTCTCTTCTTTTTCTTTCCTTTGCTCTTCCTTCTCTCTCTCAAAAGTTACTAACTTTGGCCAAATGAGGGAAAAGGAAAAGATATAGAAAATGTCATCAATTTAGTAATACTACTAAATGTCCAAATTATCTCAAATGCACCAATAATAAAACCTCAGAGTTAAATACTATTAATTTGATCAGTTCTAAGTTCGCCAGATTACTCTAATTATTTTATCCAACAAATTCTCAGAGTAACCCGGAACGCAGTTGACCGTAATAATATTATCCCGAGTGGAATAATTCACGGGGTATTACATCAGTTTCCAGAAAAGAGATTTGGTTGAGCACTCTCTTACTTTTCAATAAAGCATAAAAGAAAGTAGAATTATTGTCTCTATTTTTAAGCGAATCAATCTTCAATCGTTGTTTCAGCAGTTGATCTTCAATGTTACTCAAATAGATAACCTTTTCAGAACAAGTTTTGGCCAACATGATTTTTTCTCTATTCATTTTATCCTGAGCAAGGTTGTGTTGGGCAATTCTGAGCTTATCTCTAGCCTCCTCCACTTGGTTTTTGATACCGTAGAACATCCTGTTTTTCTCTTTTATAGCAGGTTGGAGCCTCATGAGCTTTTCCACAAAGCTCTCATCCCATTCCCTCTAACTGGCTGATTCCAATTCCTAATCACCATATCTAGAAAACCTTCAGTGTTAACAATGGGATTTTGGAATTTGAAAATACTTTTATTTGGCTTCTTAATCTTTTGCTCCATGTGGTATAACATGGCATGGTCAGACACCCCACTATCCATCACCTTCAGGATACTGTCAACATGAATTTGGTGCCACACCAGGTTAGCAAAAATTCTGTCAATCTTAGAGTATATAGGGTTGTCTGCCTGGTTGTTGAACCAGGTATAGGACTCACCAATACTATCTTTGTCATATAAACCAGTTCTCTTCAGCATATCAACCAAGTCCTTAAACTCAGCTTCATGAACAATAGCACCTCCCAGACAATCCTGGACACAGAGAACATTGTTGAAGTCTCCCATTAAGAACCAAAGATCAGTATTATTAAGTTGCAACTTCTCTATGTCTTGCCATAGAATTTTCCTCATCTCCAAAGTATTGTAAGCATACATTGGAGTGCACCACATTTTAAACTCACCATTTCTAGAGTAAATGCCACAATGAATAAACTGGGACGAGCAACTAACCTTATCTACTCTCACCTTATTAGGATCCCACAACACCCAGATTCGACCATTGGCATGCTCAGTGTAGTTATCTATGAAAGACCAATAGGGGCCAAAGTTATTCCTTATCTTAGACGCCTTAGACTCTAGTTTCTACCAAAATGATAATAGAAAGGCATATGCGATTGAGGCGGGAGCAAACCTCTCTACATTTCCCATTATTATTGATCCCCCTTATGTTCCAAGCAATAATCATTATCCATTGTCAATGGACACTAGGGGATCATTCAAAATTCCTAGTGTTTGGAAACCATTTTGACAAACTATACCAGCTGTTACGTTCTCTTTTGTATCGGTCTTACTTTTTCCTTTCCTGTTGCTTTCAACCTCTGTCCATGAAGTGGATCCTGCATCTTGTTTCAATTGAGTAGAACCCTGTTCCACAACCTTGGTAACTTGGACAACCTCTTTTTCCTTCCATTGTTTCACCATTCTGCTGCTCTCCTTGTTGCATTTGTGACCTATTTTTTTGACACATATCACAGAAGAGAGGTTTCCATTCGTACTCGACTGGCTGTTGGATGATGTTACCTTCAGGATCTTTAATCGTGATAGTTTCTGATCGTGAAGGCTGGATCAGATCCTGTAGAATGGCCGCCAAGTGCATCAGGGATGCTGGTCGTATGGAGAAGAGGAGGGGGTGTACCTGCAAGGCACTCCGACACTCAAGTAAGTAAAGGTTAGAGAAAAAGGGGCAAGTACAAAGAGTGAATTCTTAGGGTGAATATTGGATACCTGACCCTCTCAAGCGAGAGGGTTTATATAGAGCCTCCAGCGCGTGGCCAACGGTCCTATTTTCGGGGCGAAATAACCGTTTCCTCCAAAGAATAGGTAACTGCCCAAACTAGCCGTTATGTCGGGCAGGGTGCCCGAAACTAGCCGTTATGTCGGGCAGGGTGCCCGAAACTAGCCGTTATGTCGGGCATAAACGCAGTTCTGGGAACCTGTCCTTTGCTGTTCGGGCAGTGAGAAAGTCGTGCGTAACGGGCATCAATGCCGGGGAGGAACGTTGCATTCCTTGCCCGGTTTGAGGGGCAGAAAGGTCACTTTTTCCCCCCTCTGTGGATTGGACTTAGGCAATTTGGGCCGCTCTGGAGCAGAGGCAAATTGGGCCAATTCTAGCCATTGGTCCAGTCCAGAACAGGAGCCCCCCAAGTCGTTGCTCCCGAGCATGGGAGTGATGACTTAAGGACTGCTCGTTGCTCCGTGGAGCCAGCATAAAGTCGTCGTTTGGAGACGAGGAGGATTGTCTCGAAGTGCTCGTGACTCTCGGTGTTTGTGATATTCGTGGTCATGACCTAATTGCCCGGTATTCGGGGAGATTAAGCGTCAGACAGAATTGGAAACGTTGGGTTGCCACGTGTGCCTCGAGCCCCGTGTAGCAGTTAATAGGTAATGATGGCTAGTGGGTAGTCATTATGGCCTACGAACGTGTGTGTGCACGTGCCCCTCAGTATAAAAGGGGGAAGATTGTCCCATTTTGCACTTTTTCTTTCTGATTTCTCTTCACGTGCATGATTTTACTTGCGTTTATTTTGCTAAGTCTTGTATGCATGCTTGCGGTGAATGTATGTCTGCCCGTGTTTGGGAGCTTTTGACCTGTGCGAATATTTATGGGGGATTGCTCGTCGTAGGTTTGTTCGACAGTGTGGGGAACTGGTCGAACGGCCGGGGAATATCCTGGCTGGGGAGCGGAGCTCAGGTCGCGTTTGAGGCCTGAGTTCGCGGCGGGAACGTCCCATCGCGAGCTGGGGTTCTGCCAATCATGGTACTTTGACGACGGCGATGCTCGATCGAGGACCGCTGTCGAGCAACTACCTAGCTCGTTACTGAGCGAGGTTGTGCTTTAATCATATGTGACGCTTATACCTAGACGCGCATAGTGGTCGGTAGTTGACGTTTGTCATTGCGACGAGTCAAACCGATGATTTAGTTGTAGTATTGTTTTAGCTTTTCGGCATTCCATGGTCGAGCGAGTTCTTCCCCAGTGAGATGTTCTAGGTAGTAGGCCCCATTTTCCGTTTTTGCCCGGATGCGATAGGGTCCCTCCCAATTGGCTGCTAGCTTGCCTTCGTGAGAGTCTTTGTGGTTTCTTCTTAGGACAAGGCTTCCCACGTCGAACTCCCGTCGTATCACTTTAGCGTTGTGCCTGATGGTGATCTTTTGTTTCAGTGAGGCTTCGCGGAGATCTGCCCCGGTTCTGATTTCCTCGACGAGGTCGGGCTCTTCCCTTAAAGATTCGTCGTTCATCTCCTCGTCTAGGGGCGACTCTGTCCGCCTATAGGGCACATGAACTTCGACGGGAATTACAGCCTCGGTTCCGTATGCTAAACGGAAAGTTGTTTCCCCGGTCATTGAATGGGGAGTTGTACGGTAAGCCCAGAGCACGCTGTGTAACTCCTCGACCCACGCCTTCTTTATTTTGTCTAGCCTTCGTTTGAGGCCTCGAAGGATGACTCGGTTAGCTTCCTCAGCCTGCCCGTTTGTTTGGGGGTGTTTGAAGGATGCGAAGTGTTGCTTCATGCCCAGTTGGGCGACAAAGTCCTGAAACTTCCTGTCCGTGAACTGCGTTCCGTTGTCTGTTACTATCGCTTGGGGAATACCGAAACGTGCAAGGATATTTCATTTGTAGAAACGCAGGATGTTGAGGGCAGTTATTTTGGCTAGAGGTTCAGCTTCTATCCACTTAGTGAAATAATCCACGCCCACTATGAGGTACTTGTTCTGACTTGATCCTACCACGAAGGGTCCTAGGATGTCTAGGCCCCACCAGGTGAATGGCCACGGGGAGGACATAGCCTTGAGCTCGTCAGGTGGAGCTAGGTGCATGTCCCCGTGCCGTTGGCATTTATCCCACTTCTTTACGTGCTCTTTTGTGTCGTTTTGCATAGTTGGCCAGTAGTATCCTGCTCGGAGGGCCTTTCGAGCAAGGGACCTTCCGCCGAGATGTTGGGCGTTGATTCCTTCGTGGATTTCACGCAGGATGTGCATGACCATTTCTTCCTCGACACATCTGAGCAGCGGAATGGAGAATCCCCGTCTGTATAGTTTGTCTTCGATCAGGACATAAGAGCAGGCCCTTTGCCTGACTATGTCGGCCTCCTTTGGGTCGGACAGGAGTTCGTCCTTGGCGAGGTAGTTATAGACTAGGGTCATCCAGCAGTTGTTGTCGCCGATCATCTGCACGTCGAGTGTCGGGGAGGCCTTCTCGATGCTGGGTCGAGGAAGTACTTCTTGTATGAAGGATTTGTTTCTGCCTTTCTTCTTCGTGCTGGCCAGTTTAGACAGCACGTCCGCTCGTACGTTATGTTCGCGGGGAACGTGTTTCACTTCTACTGTTGTGAACTTTGTCATTTCCCTCCTTACCAGGGCCAGGTATTCGGTTAGGTTGTCGTTTTTGGCTTGGTATTCACCTCGGACCTGGAGGGCCACGGGTTGTGAGTCCGTGCAAATGATGACTTCTTCCGCTCCTAGATCCTCGGCAAGGCGTAGCCCAGCGAGGAAGGCTTCGTATTCAGCCTGGTTATTGGAAGTTGGGAAAGACAGTGTGAGTGATACCTCGACGATAGTCCCTTCGTTGCTTTCCAGTATAATGCCCGCGCCGCTCCCTGCCGAGCTTGAGGCACCGTCGATGAAGATGGTTCACTTACGTGTCTCACTCGCGGGGGAGTCCGCGAATGTCATCTCCGCGACGAAATCGGCCAGAGCTTGGGCCTTAAGGGCTTTTCTGCCTTCGTACCGGATGTCAAATTCGGATAATTCTAGCGACCATTTAAGCATTCGTCCGGCCATATCTGGTCGTCCAAGCAGCTGCTTTATGGGCTGGTATGTTCGAACCACGATCGTGTGGGGTAGGAAGTAGTGCCTTAATCTCCTGGCAGCGTTGATGAGGGCCAATGCCACCTTCTCTATCTACTGGTATTGTAACTCTGGTCCTTGTAGCGCCTTTCTCGTGAAATATATGGGCTTTTGCCCGTCAGGTGTCTCGCGGATGAGAGCGGCGCTCACAGCTTCGGCTGCTACGGCCATGTATAGGTATAGCGTTTTGCCATTGTCCGGGCGAAAGAGAACCGGTGGCTCTGAGGGTGCTCGTTTCAGATGGAGAAGGGCCTTTTCACACTCCTCGGTCCATTCAAATGCGGCCTCTTTACGGAGGAGCTTGAAGATTGGTAGGGCATGCTGGGCAGACTTGGCCACGTAACGAGATAGTGATGCGAGCATCCCATTGAGGGACTGGATGGATTTTTTGGACTTGGGCGTAAGAAACTCGGAGAATGCCCGGAATTTGTCGGGATTAGCTTTGATTCCTCGTTCCGTTAAGTAGAAGCCGAGGAATTTGCCTGCTCGGACACCGAACGTGTACTTCTCCAGATTGAAACGCATTTTGTATTTCCTGGCCTGTTCGAAGACCTTTCGCAAGTGGGCGGTATGATCGGTTTCCTCGTGGGACTTTACGATCATGTCGTCCATGTATACCTCGAGCATGTCACCTATTTCTCCCCGAAATACCTTGTTCATCATTCGTTGGTACGTTGCTCCGGCGTTCTTCAGGCCGAAGGGCATTACATTGAAGTAATAGTTGCCCAATTCGGTCATGAAGCCGTGTATTTCTTGTCGGACATTGCCATTGGGATTTGATTGTAGCCCGAGTAGGCGTCCATGAATAATAAAAGTTTAAAACCAGTGGAATTATCAACAAGTTTATCAATATTGGAGAGGGGGTAGGCATCCTTCGGGCATGCCTTATTGAGATCGGTATAATCAACGCACATACGCCATTTTCCATTAGATTTTTTGACCAATACAACGTTGGACAGCCAAGTGGTGTACTTGGCTTCCGAAATAAATTTGGCCTCGAGGAGGTCCTTTACAGCTTTTTCAGCAGCCTCCATTTTCTCCAGAGACTGCTTTCTCCTACGTTGTGCTACGGCCTTAATGGTCGGGTCAATGGTCAGCTAGTGACATGCAGTGGACGGGTCTAAACCGGGCATCTCTGCGGCGCTCCAAGCGAAGAGGTCGGCATTCTCCCGGAGGCATGCTTTGAGCTGCTTCCTCACGATGTCAGGTAGGTCTGCTCCGATCTTCACTCCCCGTTGGGGATCTTCGCCAAACAGAACTATCCCAAAGTCGCCATCCAGGATTGGGCGAATCGGATGGGAGCTGCTGCTGGATGCTGTGGATGGGCCGGTTGAAGCTGCTCGTTCCTCCTGTTGGTCGTCGGGGAAGTGACTGTCGAGGTCGATAGATTCGACCTGGGGCAGAGGCTTGGCTTCTTCAGAGCTGCTTGGCAGTGCTGGCTTGCTCGATACCTTTGGCTTGGGCACAATGGTGTTGAGCCCCTTTGTAGCTGCTTTGAAACACCGTCGGGCAGCTTCTATATCACCGTGGAGGGTGGCGACCATCCCTTTTGAAGTGTAATACTTCATCTTCAGGTGGACGGTTGAGGGCACTGCTACCAACTCGGCTAGAGTTGGCCTTCCGAAAATGCACTGGTAAAGCGACGGACAGTCGATTACCAGAAACTGCACCTTGATGGATCTGGCCGTTTCTGCTGATTCGAAGGTCACGATTAGCTCGACGTAACCCCACGGCTTTGTTACGGACCCGTTGAATCCCTGCAAGTCGGATCCCACGTAGGGAGTAAGGTGAGATTCGTCCAGCTGAAGTGTTGAGAACAGCTGGGAGTACATGATGTCGACCGAGCTGCCCTGGTCGACAAGTATTCTGCGAACGTCGAAGTTCGCCATCCGGGCTCTGACGAGCAGAGGTATGCTGGAGTTTGGGGACCCGCCGAAGAGTTCCTCCTTGTAAAAGGAGATTGGGACAGAGCCCTTCTGGGCCTGATCAAGCGTCGTCACTTTGTTGGAGCTGGTGTTGATCAGGTGGTCGAACTTCTGTTTCACGGAGCCCACGGCGACTTTGTTGAATCCCCCGCCAGAATTGACCATGGCGGAAGGAAAAGTCTCCCACAGGCTGTGGGTGGCGAAATAAGTAGGGGCATTGAGCCCGTCCAGGACATAGAAGTCCTCTGGCCACGATATGGACAATGCCACCTGTACGTTGGTGTCATCCGAGGAGGGTACTTCTTCCTCGACCTTCTTGGACTCCTAGGCGTCTTGCCGAGGAGTGTCCTTCTTCTTTGCGAACTGTTTCAGGTAGCCGTCCCTAATCAGTATCTCTATGGCATCCTTCAGATGGATGCAGTTCTCTGTAGTATGGTTGTGACTTTTGTGGAAGCGACAGTACTTCGACTTATCCATGTTTGGTCTGTTCGGCAGCTGTTTGGGGAAACTGACACCGGCTTCTTTGAACTCCGAATTGGCACATTCGGTCAAAATCTTCTCCCTGGAAATGGTCAGGGGAGTGTAATCATGGAAGCGCCCGGAGGGCCATTTGCTGTCACGGGAGTCGCGGGGACGGTCCTCGTGTCTTCATTCACCCCGACGAGATGTCGAGGCTTCTTCTCCTTTGGCGGCCCGGGCGTTCTCCTGGCGGTGAGACGCTTGGACGTTGCAGGCCGCAATCTTCTCCTCGTACTGGATATGAGATTGGGCTTTGAGGAGGAGAGCGTTTAAATTCCTCGGTGGGGCGAGGCCGATGGTTTTAGCTAAATCGGAGTCCGGGAGGACCCCTTGTTTGAGCAGGAACTTCTTCATTTTATCTGTCGTCGGGACCTGCACCGCTTCCTTGTTGAACCTCTCGATGTATGCTCAGAGAGGTTGTCCTTTCTCTGGATTATGGCTACGAGGGAGGCCTCAGTTTTGGGGTGGCGGCGAGATGTTGTGAAGTGCTGCGAGAACATCCTGCCGAGCTGTTTCCACGAGGTAATGGACTCCTCGGGCAGTTGTTTATACCATGTCATTGCTCCTTTCCGAAGCGTGGTCGGGAACAGTCTGCATTTGATGGCGCCCCACACGCCGCGGTAGTCTAAGAGGGCATCGATATTCTCGATGTGCTCGTCTGGGTCAGTGGTCCCGTCGTATGTGCCAAGTGACGGGGGTTTCTCCAAGCCTTTTGGGAGGCGGGTGGCCAGGATCTCCTAGGACAACGGGCCGCGAGGCTCGTCGTCATCACTGGAACTGGTGTATAATGGTGACCGGACGGGCTGCTCGTGTCGGCGGTTCCTTCGTGGAGAAGGTGAGCGGTTCCTTCGAGGAGAAGGTGAGCGGTTCCTTTGAGGAGAAGGTGAGCGGTTCCTTCGTGGGGAAGGTGAGCGTGTCCGTCCTTTGGACTTGATTGGAGACTCCTCGTTCCTTCGAGTCCTTTTGTGGTCGTGAGCGTGCTGATTATGCGGGGAGATCTGGTCGCGCTTTCGGGCTACGGGAGGATCATGCTCTTGGCGCAGTCTTCGGTCGATTTCTCTCCGTGGCCGCGGGCTTCTAGATCGTCGCTGGTTCTTCCGCGTAGGAGGGGATCTTGGACGGCGAGACTCTTCCAGTGCCCCGATCCTCTCGTTTTGCTGCAGGATCAGGGTGTTGGTTTTGTTGAGGGCCTCCAGGAGGGTTGCCACGGCCGGGTCGGCGCTGGGCGGGACAGGAACGGGCTGGAGGTCGAGAGACGGTTGATTGCCGTTACAATCAGCAGGGTTGGGGAAGGAGAAGCGGTGGCTCCATCCCTAAGGAAACGGGCATCTCGGAGGAGAGACGATTGGCCGTCAACGTCAGATTTGTTGACATGGAGGATGGTGGAATGAAGAGCATCCTGGGTGCGATCTTGGGAGGCCATGATCGTGATGATGTTCGAAAGTTGTTTTGATTTTCAGTTAAAGAAATAAGGGGAGAACAAAGATTCCCACAGACGGCCCCACTGATCGTGAAGGCTGGATCAGTTCCTGTAGAATCAGGCCGCCAAGTGCGTCAGGGATGCTGGTCGTATGGAGAGGAGGAGGGGGTGTACCTGTAAGGCACTCCGACGCTCAAGTAAGTAAAGGTCAGAGAAAAAGGGGCAAGTACAAAGAGTGAATTCTTAGGGTGAATATTGGATACCTGACCCTCTCAAGCGAGAGGGTTTATATAGAGCCCCCAGCGCGTGGCCAACGGTCATATTTTCGGGACTAAATAACCGTTTCCCCCAAAGAATAGGTAACTGCCCAAACTAGCTGTTATGTCGGGCAGGGTGCCCGAAACTAGCCGTTATGTCGGGCATAAACGCAGTTCCGGGCATCTGTCCTTTGCTGTTCGGGCAGTGAGAAAGCCGTTCGTAACGGGCATCAATGCCGGGGAGGAACGTTGCATTCCTTGCCCGGTTGGAGGGGCAGAAAGGTCACTTTTGCCCCCCTCTGTGGATTGGACTTAGGCAATTTGGGCCGCTCTAGAGCATAGGAGGATTGGGCCAATTCTAGCCATTGGTCCAGTCCAGAATAGTTTTCTTCTGTTTTTGAGTAATATCCATTTCCACAAGAATCCTCGCATACGATATTCGCAATTTGTTCGCTGTGCACTCGTTTGTGACCAGGGGGTTACCCAAGGCACTTCCAATTTTTCCAAGACTTTTGGGACCCCAGAAATAAAGAGGAATATGTGGAAGCTTTACCCATATGGGGAGAGTTTTGAGCATATCCATATGAAAGTTGAAGTTCGGCTTCTAATCCTTGAGAATCATTGGCATATTATAGATAGTGTAAGGACCCTTCATCTGCACCATTTCTTTCTCAGCATACGATTTAAACCTCAAGATAAAGTAACCTTCTTCATGGTAAAATATTTCAGGGAGCTTGATAAAATTCCAAAACCTAATCATAAATTGTTTTACTGCATTCATGCTCAAATCCTTTCCCAACACTTACATGATTAGAGACGATTCCCAGTACTTAATTTCCATTTCGACATCCTCTTCCTCAATTGTTACTTCTATCTTACCTTCCACAATATTTGGGGCAACAAATTCAATGATCATACCATCAGCTGGAATGCGATTTCTGTAACACCCCCAATCTATACCCCCAATTAATAATAAAACAGCAAATCACTTAATAAAAATTTCGTCAGAGTATATTTAAATTATCATGGCATAGACTGGGAGAATCACATTATATTGAAACAATACATACAACACCTGCTCATAAAGATATGCAACGGTGGGGTAGCAATCAACAGAGGAACTCAGTTCCTTACACCCACATTTCAGATTTTAGAATAAAAGCGAAAAATCTAAAACTGAATAACATATATATATATATATATATATATATATATATATATATATATATATATATATATATATATATATATCACATGAAAGGTTTATCATACATCAAGTTATACATGCTCAAGCCAAAAGATATATATATACATAATACACAAATAATCACAAACGGCCTCTCTAACTACCTGGTGTCACATATCAGAGCCGACCGACAAAAGAATGAAGACGCAAAGCTTCACAAAAATACCTTCAGCAACTCTAATCTGCAATGCCTCATAGAGCATTATAAAACAGCAGAAGGGTGAGAAAAACAATCATAATACAGTTGCATATAATTATATATTAACATAGAAATGCACATATAGATTTCTCACCACAACATACAACAGAATTCAAATACCACACAACATCATACATATTTCATTTATCTAACGTCAATGCACATTAATCGTACACAATGCAATTATCACCAAGAATATCAATTCATCAATTCCACACACGATTAATCCATTCACAATTCTCACACATAGTCAATCATATTTATGATTTATGCAAATGCACAGAGACCGACACAACGACTCTATGCACATGCCATGCGGTACCGACTTCCAATATTTCTCACCACTAGTTCACTCAGGAACTCTGCTGGAATCATCGCTCGTTACTGAGGATCACTCAAGTAACATCCTGTCGGGCAAACGATGTCCCTCGTCGCTTTAGGTCCTCTTGGTATAAGGCGCACGACGTTTATGGATTGCTTTAGGTCCTCTCGGTATAAGGCGCACAATCCGATCGCTCACACCCCACATGGGCACACGATCGTCTATAACCATCGCTCTCGGTCCTCTTATTTTTAAGGCTATTCATACCTCTTATTTTTAAGGCTCATGATTTTATAGCAGATTCCCTCTGGAATCCAAACCGTCACTCAGGACGTCTCAACAATGCATATCATGATGCTTGGCATACAATGACTCATGACATTTAATATGCGCACATAAATGCATTCATCTACATCAACAAAATCACACTTTGCACTTATGCCCAAAACAATGCATTTAATTGCCATATGACCATAATTCATCTCAATACCATCCAAACACATGCATTTACATCATACAACAGCACCTTGCACGATACACATCAATTACGCACAATTATAATGACAAAAGTTGACAAACCGACACTATTCCCCATTTTTGACATAATTAAATCGGCTAACAATTTCAAAATCATCATAATAAGAAAGTACAGCTCAATAGCTTTCCAACGATACCAAGAATGTAAAAATCGAATTAACGGAACCCAAGTTACGAAAGAAAAACGAAAATGATATTTTGAAAAGTCTCATTTTACCATTCTCCTGGCCATACGCGTATTGCCCTGAGCCATACGCGTATTGCCCAAAATCCTCGCCATGCCATACGCGTATTGCCCCAGGCCATACGCGTATGGGCAGAGACCATTTTTCTCCAAAATTCACGTTTTAATTCCAATACGCGTAGTGTATCCCATCATATGTGTATTTCCCTGAAGTGATACGCGTATCATACGTAAATGGGCAGATGGCCGAGAAAATTGAAGATCCATACGCGTATTGGCCCATACCTCGCCCATGTTACGCGTAATGCCAAGGTCCATACGCGTATGAACATGCCCCATATGCGTATGACCTGGAAAAACCAGAAAAAATTCTGCAGAAAAAAGTTCTGCGTTTTCTCAACCCAAAATCTTCCAATTTTCACCTACACCCAGAAAATTACCAATACAATGCATAGCAATGTGTATCTATCATGTATCAACAATAATGAACACTAAAAACATGATTTCCCACACATTTAATCAATTTTACATAATATAGACTTTACTAAATTTTTCCAATTCAATCCAATAACAACCACAAACACATATACATAATCATACACAATCATACAATAATTGAGTTTCGCACCCTTACCCGATTAAACCGATTATAGGAGTTGTTCTCTTGAATTTTCCAAGCTTTCTCACTTTTTCTCTTCTTCTTCTCTTTTTCTCTCCTTTTTCTTTCTTCTCCTTTTCTTTCTCTCTATTTTTCTCTCTTTCTATTTTATTCTTACTAACTTAATTAAAAATATTATGAAATGACCAAAATACCCCCACACTCAAATATCTCGCAAATGTTCCCAAAACGCGATAAAATATATTCACGATGAAAAATAACATATTTCCAAATAAAAGTCGAAAATAAAATAATATAATAATAAAATAATATAATAATAAAATAATCAAACGACTCGATTAAATAAAACTCACACAAAAACTGGGGCATTACAACTCTCCCCCACTTAGAAATTTTCGTCCTCGAAAATATACCTGAGACGAACAACTCTGGATACGACTCCCACATCCGACTCTCCAACTCCCAAGTCAAATTGCCCTCAGCAGCGCCTCCCCAAGCCACTTTCATATGTGCAATATCCTTGCCTCTCAACCGCTTCACCTCGCGATCCAATTTCCTAACTGGTAATGCCTCGATCATAAGGTTCTCCCTTACCTCAACCTCATCCATCGGAATCACATGCGACGGATCCGGAACATACTTCCGAAGCTGTGAAACATGAAACACATCGTGAAAATTCGACAGATTCGGTGGCAACGCCACCCTATATGCCACAGCACCCACTCTCGCGGATATCTGGTAAGGACCAATAAAATGAGAAGTAAGTTTCTTCGATTTCAATGCACGACCCACACCCGTTACCGGTGTAACTCTCAAAAATACATGATCGCCCTCTTGAAACTCAAGATCTTTCCGTCTCCGATCATGATAACTCTTTTGCCTACTCTGAGAAGCCTTCATTTTCTCTCGAATAAGCTTTACCTTCTCTGTCGTCTGCTGTACCAACTCCGGTCCAACCACCGTTCTCTCACCAGATTCGTGCCAACACAAAGGTGTTCGACATCTTTGTCCATACAATGCTTCAAACGGTGCCATTCCAATACTAGAATGAAAAATGTTATTATACGTGAATTCAATCAATGCAAGATAACTATCCCACGCACCACCTTGTTCCAAAACACAAGCCCTCAACAAATCTTCCAAAGACTGAATGGTCCTCTCCGTCTGACCATCCATCTGCGGATGATAAGCCGAACTCAATCTCAATTTAGAACCCAACACCTTCTGCAAACTTTCCCAAAATCTCGAAGTAAACCTCGGATCTCGATCCGAAACAATACTCAATGGAACTCCATGTAATTTCACAATCACACTGATGTAAATCTCAGCTAACCGCTCCAAAGAAAAACTGATGTCAATCGGAATAAAATGAGCCGATTTAGTCAGCCTATCAACAACCACCCAAATAGCATTATGCCCTCGCTGAGTATTCGGTAACCCTGTCACAAAATCCATCGAGATACTATCCCATTTCCATTCCGGAATATCCAACGGTTGCAACAAACCACTAGGCCTTAGATGTTCCACCTTCGATTTCTGACAAGTCAAACATGCATAAACAAACTGAGCCATATCTCATTTCAATCCAGACCACCAGAAAATTTTCTTCAAATCCTGATACATCTTATTCGCTCCCGGATGTATACTCAAATTACTCCGTTGTCCTTCCTCCAAAATCATCCTTTTCAACTCCGCATCATCCGGAATACAAATTCTACCTCGGAATCTCAAAACACCATTAATATCCACTTGAAAATCACTATTCGTATCTTTTCCTCCTACCAACATCAAATCCACAAATTTCACATCCAGCTTTTGCTTTTCACTAACAGTCATCAGAAAATCATTAGTAATCGTTAGCATTCCAAGCCTCACGCTATCCGACGTCACTTCACAAACCAAACTCAAGTCTCTAAACGATTCCAAAAGTTCCCACTCCTTAACCATTAAAGCGGACATATATAACGATTTCTGGCTCAATGCATCGGCTACCACATTAGCTTTACCAGGATGGTAATTCAAGCCAAAGTCATAGTCCTTCAAAAATTCCAACCATCTACGTTGCCTCATATTTAGCTCTTTTTGATCAAACAAATATTTCAAACTTTTATGATCACTAAAGACTTCAAACCTTGCACCGTAGAGATAATGCCTCCAGATCTTTAACACAAAAACCACAGCCGCTAACTCAAGATCATGAGTAGGATAATTTTTCTCATGAACTCTTAACTGCCTTGAAGCATAAGCCACGACCTTACCTTCTTGCATCAGAACACCACCTAGATCAATCAAAGAAGCATCACAATAAACTACAAATGGTTCATTAGGATTCGGCAAAATCAAAATCGGATCTGTCGTCAATCTTCTCTTCAGCTCATTAAAACTTTCTTCGCACCGAATATCCCAAATGAACGCTTGCCCTTTACAAGTCAACTGGGTCAAAGGAAGTGCTAGCTTAGAAAAACCTTCAATAAACCTTCGATAATAACCGGCCAAACCCAAAAAGCTTCGAATTTCAGTAACAGATCTCGGAGCCTCCCATTGTAGAACTGCTTCTACTTTAGATGGATCCACAGAAATACCATTGCCTGAAATTACGTGCCCAAGAAAACTCACTTCCAACAACCAGAATTCACACTTGGACAATTTGGTAAAAAGCTTCCTTTCCTTCAAAACCTGCAAAACAATACGCAAATGCTCCGCGTGCTCTTCCCGAGACTTAGAATAAATCAAAATGTCATCAATAAACACAACGACAAATCGATCCAGATACTCGTGAAAAATACGATTCATGTATTCCATGAACGCACCTGGCGCATTAGAAACTCCGAACGGCATCACAGAATATTCATAATGACCGTAACGTGTCCTAAAAGCCGTCTTCTGAATATCTTCCTCCTTCACCCTTATCTGATGATACCCTGACCTCAAGTCAATCTTACTAAACACACAAGCCCCAACCAACTGATCCATCAGATCATCAATCCTTGGAAGAGGATACTTATTCTTGATCGTCACCTTATTCAACTGGCGATAATCAATACACAGCCGCATGCTTCCATCTTTCTTTTTCACCAATAAAACTGGAGCACCCCAAGGAGAAACACTTGGTCTCGCGAACCTCTTTTCCAACAACTCATTCAACTGTTTCTTTAACTCAACCAACTCATATGCCGACATACGATAAGGTGCCATAGAAACAGGTCTAGTACCAGGAACTAGATCTATTGAAAACTCCAGCTCTCTCTCTGGCGGCAAGTCTGAAATATCCTCAGGAAACACTTCCGGAAATTCACACACAACAGGAAACACATCAAGTGAAACTTGACTATCCACAGTTAAAGATGCAAACAACCCAAACAACTGAGCTTCATCCGCTAAAAGTCTCTTCAACTCTTTGGTAGATAAGAAACTCGAGTCTTCGTCTTCCTCAAGAGAAGGAAACCTTACCAGCTTATGATAACAATCAATGTGAACTCGATTGAATTGCAACTAATTCATTCCCAGAACCACATCTAAACCCTCCAACGACAAACACACTAAATCCATCTCAAAGTCTTGACCATAAATGGTTAAAGGACATCTTAGACAAACCAAAGAAGTAGTTACTGACCCCGTTGTTGGAGTATCAATAACCATCTCACCACCCATCACAGACAACACAAGATTCAAACGCTTCGCGCACTCAGACGAAATAAACAAATGAGTCGCTCCAGTATCAATAATAGCAACTAAAGGCGTACTATTAATAAACAAGTACCTCTGATCAGACGATCTGCACTTGAAGTCTGTGTTCTTGCTAATGCAAATACTTTCCCACCTGCTAGAGCCTGCTTCGGTTTCGGACACTTCGTACTAATATGACCAGGTTCACCACAGTTAAAACACTTAACCACATTCTTTCTCTTGCACTCAGCTGCTACATGTTCTAAACCTCCACAATTAGAACACTTACTCACATCTTTCTTGCACTCAAACTGACGATGCCCCAACTCACCACATTTAAAACATCTCGGAGAATTATACATACCTCCTCCACCTGACCTTCGATCAAAAGTACCCCTTGGTTTACCTTTATCAGCTGGTGTCACATACGAACCACCACGGAACTGTTGCTTCCCTTTCCTCTTGCTCACACTCTTGTAATGAGTAGAACGAGCCATACTGTCCTCTTCATAAATCCTACAATAAACCACCAAATCAGAAAACCTCTAGATCCTCTGATATCCAATCGCTTGCTTTATCTCAGGACGCAAGCCATTCTCAAACTTTACACACTTAGAAAATTCAGCAGTCGCTTCAGCATAATGAGGATAAAACTGCACAAGTTCCACAAACTTAGCAGTATAATCAACAACAGACATATTACCTTGTTTCAGCTCCAAGAACTCAATTTCCTTCTTTCCCCTTACATCTTCAGGAAAATACCTCCTCAGAAACTCCATACTAAACACAGCCCAAGTAATCTCCTCCTCTGCAGCTTCCAACACACGACGAGTACTAACCCACCAATCATCAGCTTATTCCAATAATATGTGAGTACCAAGTCTCACCTTCTGATCTTCAGCATAATCCATCACTCGGAAAAACCTTTCAATCTCTTTCAGCCAAATGTGAGCACCATCAGGATCATATCTTACTTTGAAGACAGGCTGTTTGTTCTTCCTGAACTCATCATTACCTGCAGCATGAGGTGCACCCTGCACAACCCAAGCCATAGCTTGCATAGCCGCAGCCAAAGCAACATCATTCCTACTAGCCATATTATGTTCATTTCCAATAACAGAAACTATGGTTAAATAAACAGCTCAACCAAACGCCAAGACCGACAAGGACTGACACAACAGACACGAACTGACACAAACTGGCTCTGATGCCACTTAATGTAACACCCCCAATCTATACCCCCAATTAATAATAAAACAACAAATCACTTAATAAAAATTTCGTCAGAGTATATTTAAATTATCATGGCATAGACTGAGAGAATCACATTATATTGAAACAATACATACAACACCTGCTCATAAAGATATGCAACGGTGGGGTAGCAATCAACAGAGGAACTCAGTTCCTTACACCCACATTTCAGATTTTAGAATAAAAGCGGAAAATCTAAAACTGAATAACATATTTTATATATATATATATATATATATATATATATATATATATATATATATATATATATATATATATATATATATATATATATATATATATATATATATCACATGAAAGGTTTATCATACATCAAGTTATACATGCTCAAGCCAAAAGATATATATATATATATATATATATATATATATATATATATATATATATATACATAATACACAAATAATCACAAACGGCCTCTCTAACTACCCGGTGTCACATATCAGAGCCGACCGACAAAAGAATGAAGACGCAAAGCTTCACAAAAATACCTCCAGCAACTCTAATCTGCAATGCCTCATAGAGCATTATAAAACAGCAGAAGGGTGAGAAAAACAATCATAATACAGTTGCATATAATTATATATTAACATAGAAATGCACATATAGATTTCTCACCACAACATACAACAGAATCCAAATACCACACAACATCATACATATTTCATTTATCTAACGTCAATGCACATTAATCGTACACAATGCAATTATCACCAAGAATATCAATTCATCAATTCCACACACGATTAATCCATTCACAATTCTCACACATAGTCAATCATATTTATGATTTATGCAAATGCACAGAGACCGACACAACGACTCTATGCACATGCCATGCGGTACCGACTTCCAATATTTCTCACCACTAGTTCACTCAGAAACTCTGCTGGAATCATCGCTCGTTACTGAGGATCACTCAAGTAACACCCCGTCGGGCAAACGATGTCCCCCGTCGCTTTAGGTCCTCTTGGTATAAGGCACACGACATTTATGGATTGCTTTAATTCCTCTCGGTATAAGGCGCACAATCCGATCGCTCACACCCCACATGGACACACGATCGTCTATAACCATCGCTCTCGGTCCTCTTATTTTTAAGGCTTTTCATACCTCTTATTTTTAAGGCTCACGATGTTATAGCAGATTCCCTCTGGAATCCAAACCGTCACTCAGGACGTCTCAACAATGCATATCATGATGCTTGGCATACAATGACTCATGACATTTAATATGCGCACATAAATGCATTCATCTACATCAACAAAATCACACTTTGCACTTATGCCCAAAACAATGCATTTAATTGCCATACGGCCACAATTCATCTCAATACTATCCAAACACATGCATTTACATCATACAACAGCACCTTGCACGATACACATCAATTACGCACAATTATAATGACAAAAGTCGACAAACCGACACTATTCCCGATTTTCGATATAATTAAATCGACTAACAATTTCAAAATCATCATAATAAGAAAGTACAGCTCAATAGCTTTCCAACGATACCAAGAATGTAAAAATCGGATTAACGGAACCCAAGTACGAAAGAAAAACGAAAACGATATTTTAAAAAGTCCCATTTTACCATTCTCCTGGCCATACGCGTATTTCCCTGAGCCATACGCGTATTGCCCAAAATCCTCGCCATGCCATACGCGTATTGTCCAAGGCCATACGCGTATGGACAGAGACCATTTTTCCCTAAAATTCACGTTTTAATTCCAATACGCGTGCATCCCATCATACGCGTATTTCCCTGAGTGATACGCGTATCATACGCAAATGGGCAGATGGCTGAGAAAATTGAAGATCCATACGCGTATTGGCCCATACCTTGCCCATGTTACGCGTAATGCCAAGGTCCATACGCGTATGAAAATGCCCCATACGCGTATGACCTGGAAAAACCAGAAAAAATTCTGCAGAACAAAGTTCTGCGTTTTCTCAACCCCAAATCTTCCAATTTTCACCTACACCCAGAAAATTACCAATACAATGCATAGCAACATGTATCTATCATGTGTCAACAATAATGAACACTTAAAACATGAGATCCCACACATTTAATCAATTTTACATAATATAGGTTTTACTAAATTTTTCCAATTCAATCCAATAACAACCACAAACACATATACATAATCATACACAATCATACAATAATTGAGTTTCGCACCCTTACCCAATTAAACCGATTCTAGGAGTTGTTCTCTTGAATTTTCCAAGCTTTCTCACTTTTTCTCTTCTTCTTCTCTTTTTCTCTCCTTTTTCTTTCTTCTCCTGTTCTTTCTCTCTATTTTTCTCTCTTTCTATTTTATTTTTACTAACTTAATTAAAAATATTATGAAATGACCAAATACCCCCACACTCAAATATCTCGCAAATGTTCCCAAAACGCGATAAAATATATTCACGATGAAAAATAACATATTTCCAAATAAAAGTCGAAAATAAAATAATATAATAATAAAATAATCAAACGACTCGATTAAATAAAACTCACACAAAAACTGGGGCGTTACAACTCTCCCCCACTTAGAAATTTTCGTCCTCGAAAATATACCTGAGACGAACAACTCTGGATACGACTCCCACATCCGACTCTCCAATTCCCAAGTTAAATTACCCTCAGCAGCGCCTCCCCACGCCACTTTCACAAGTGCATTATCCTTGCCTCTCAACCGCTTCACCTCGCGATCCAAAATCCTAACTGGTAATGCCTCGATCGTAAGGTTCTCCCTTACCTCAACCTCATCCATCGGAATCACATGCGATGGATCCGGAACATACTTCCGAAGCTGTGAAACATGAAACACATCGTGCAAATTCGACAGATTCGGCGGCAATGCCACCCTATACGCCACAGCACCCACACTCGCGGATATCTGGTAAGGACCAATAAACCGAGAAGTAAGTTTCTTCAATTTCAATGCACGAACCACACCTGTTACCAGTGTAACTCTCAAAAATACATGATCGCCCTCTTGAAACTCAAGATCTTTCCGTCTCCGATCATGATAACTCTTTTGCCTACTCTGATAAGCCTTCATTTTCTCTCGGATAAGATTTACCTTCTCCGTCGTCTGCTGTACCAACTCCGGTCCAACCACCGTTCTCTCACCAGATTCGTGCCAACACAAAGGTGTTCGACTTCTTCGTCCATACAATGCTTCAAACGGTGCCATTCCAATACTAGAATCAAAACTGTTATTATACGTGAATTCAATCAATGCAAGATAACTATCCCACGCACCACCTTGTTCCAAAACACAAGCCCTCAACAAATCTTCCAAAGACTGAATCGTCCTCTCCGTCTGACCATCCGTCTGCGGATGATAAGCCGAACTCAATCTCAATTTAGAACCCAACGCCTTCTGCAAACTTTCCCAAAATCTCGAAGTAAACCTCGGATCTCGATCCGAAACAATACTCAATGGAACTCCATGTAATTTCACAATCACACGGATGTAAATCTCAGCTAACCGCTCCAAAGAAAAACTGATGTCAATCGGAATAAAATGAGCTGATTTAGTCAGCCTATCAACAACCACCCAAATAGCATTATGCCCTCGCTGAGTATTCGGTAACCCTGTCACAAAATCCATGGAGATACTATCCCATTTCCATTCCGGAATATCCAACGGTTGCAACAAACCACTAGGCCTTAGATGTTCCACCTTCAATTTCTGACAAGTCAAACATGCATAAACAAACTGAGCCACGTCTCTTTTCAATCCAGACCACCAGAAAATTTTCTTCAAATCTTGATACATCTTATTCGCTCCCGAATGTATACTCAAATTATTCCGTTGTCCTTCCTCCAAAATCATCCTTTTCAACTCCGCATCATCCGGAATACAAATTCTACCTCAGAATCTTAAAACACCATTAATATCCACTTGAAAATTACTATTCGTATCTTTTCCTCCTACCAACATCAAATCCACAAATTTCACATCCAGCTTTTGCTTTTCACTAACAGTCATCAGAAAATCATTAGTAATCGTTAGCATTCCAAGCCTCACGCTATCCGACGTCACTTCACAAACCAAACTCAAGTCTCTAAATGATTCCAAAAGTTCCCACTCCTTAACCATTAAAGCGGACATATATAACGATTTCTGGCTCAATGCATCGGCTACCACATTAGCTTTACCAGGATGGTAATTCAAGCCAAAGTCATAGTCCTTCAAAAATTCCAACCATCTACGTTGCCTCATATTTAGCTCTTTTTGATCAAACAAATATTTCAAACTTTTATGATCACTAAAGACTTCAAACCTTGCGCCGTAGAGATAATGCCTCCAGATCTTTAACATAAAAACCACAGCCGCTAACTCAAGATCATGAGTAGGATAATTTTTCTCATGAACTCTTAACTGCCTTGAAGCATAAGTCACGACCTTACCTTCTTGCATCAGAACACTACCTAGACCAATCAAAGAAGCATCACAATAAACTACAAATGGTTCATTAGGATTCGGCAAAATCAAAATCGGAGTTGTCGTCAATCTTCTCTTCAGCTCATTAAAACTTTCTTCGCACCGAATATCCCAAATGAACGCTTGCCCTTTACAAGTCAACTGGGTCAAAGGAAGTGCTAGCTTAGAAAAACCTTCAATAAACCTTCGATAATAACCGGTCAAACCCAAAAAGCTTCGAATTTCAGTAACAGATCTCGGAGCCTCCCATTGTAGAACTGCTTCTACTTTAGATGGATCCACAGAAATACCATTGCTTGAAATTACGTGCCCAAGAAAACTCACTTCCAACAACCAGAATTCACACTTGGACAATTTGGCAAAAAGCTTCCTTTCCTTCAAAACCTGCAAAACAATACGCAAATGCTCCGCGTGCTCTTCCCGAGACTTAGAATAAATCAAAATGTCATCAATAAACACAACGACAAATCGATCCAGATGCTCGTGAAAAATACGATTCATGTATTCCATGAATACACCTGGCGCATTAGAAACTCCGAACGGCATCACAGAATATTCATAATGACCGTAACGTGTCCTAAAAGCCGTCTTCTGAATATCTTCCTCCTTTACCCTTATCTGATGATACCCTGACCTCAAGTCAATCTTACTAAACACACAAGCCCCAACCAACTGATCCATCAGATCATCAATCCTTGGAAGAGGATACTTATTCTTGATCGTCACCTTATTCAACTGGCGATAATCAATACACAGCCGCATGCTTCCATCTTTCTTTTTCACCAATAAAACTGGAGCACCCCAAGGAGAAACACTTGGTCTCACGAACCTCTTTTCCAATAACTCATTCAACTGTTTCTTTAACTCAACCAACTCAGATGCCGACATACGATAAGGTGCCATAGAAACATGTCTAGTACCAGGAACTAGATCTATTGAAAACTCCACCTCTCTCTCTGGAGGCAAGTCTGAAATATCCTCAGGAAACACTTCCAGAAATTCACACACAACAGGAAACACATCAAGTGAAACTTGACTATCCACAGTTAAAGATGCAAACAACCCAAACAACTGAGCTTCATCCGCCAAAAGTCTCTTCAACTCTTTGGTAGATAAGAAACTCGAGTCTTCGTCTTCCTCAAGAGAAGGAAACCTTACCAGCTTATGATAACAATCAATGTGAACTCGATTGAATTGCAACTAATTCATTCCCAGAACCACATCTAAACCCTCCAACGACAAACACACTAAATCCATCTCAAAGTCTTTACCATAAATGGTCAAAGGACATCTTAGACAAACCAAAGAAGTAGTTACTGACCCCATTGCTGGAGTATCAATAACCATCTCACCACCCATCACAGACAACACAAGATTCAAACGCTTCACGCACTCAGACGAAATAAACAAATGAGTCACTCCAGTATCAATAATAGCAACTAAAGGCGTACTATTAATAAAACAAGTACCTCTGATCAGACAATCTGCACTTGAAGTCTGAGTTCCTGCTAATGCAAATACTTTCCCACCTGCTGGAGCCTGCTTTGGTTTCGGACACTTCGTACTAATATGACCAGGTTCACCACAGTTAAAACACTTAACCACATTCTTTCTCTTGCACTCAGCTGCTACATGTCCTAAACCTCCATAATTAGAACACTTACTCACATCTTTCCTGCACTCAAACTGACGATGCCCCAACTCACCACATTTAAAACATCTCGGAGAATTAGACATACCTACTCCACCTGACCTTCGATCAAAAGTACCCCTTGGTTTACCTTTATCAGCTGGTGTCACATACGGACCACCACGGAACTGTTGCTTCCCTTTCCTCTCGCTCACACTCTTGTAATGAGTAGAACGAGCTGATGACACTGAATTTCACCGTATTTTTGACTCCAATTTCGCATGCATTCTTAGTCTTTTAACGTCATTTTATTATGTTATTATTATGTTTTTCTTTGTTTTCAGGTTTTTAGTCTAATCGGAGCCCCGAGCGAGAAAAGGAGCGAAAAAGGAGCCGAAATGAGCTAAAATAGAGAAAATCAGCATTTTGCACTTATGGCATCCACTCTGGCGGCCGCCACAGGGTCTTCCATGACGTGGCCATATCTCAAACTCCTCCCAACTGTTTTCCCCACGATCTCCAACTGCCCAAGCAATTTTACACTCATGGCGGGCGCCATGGTGTTGTGGCGGGCGCCACAAGAGCAAAACAAGTTCCCGCCCAAATTCAAATGCTAGGGGCATCCTTGTCTTTTCCACATGTTTCCTTGCCTATAAATAGGACTTTAGATTTTCATTTTTCTTCATCCAAGTTCAGTTGTTCATAAGCATATATTAGTGTAATAGTGGTAATTGCTTCACATCGAGGTGTTACTACATTCGAGAGATCGAGTCTGTAAGAGCCTGTGAGATTGAGTCTTGGAGCACTCTGGAAGGAAGTTAATCCTGCCGCCATTTTACTTTCAGTTCGCATTTTATTCAACCACTCCGATTGGAGCAGGTTTTTATTACTTTACCTTTTGTCAACTTTATTTCTTGCACTGTCTTTTAATTTCATTTATTTTCCGCACTGCTTTACTTTCATTTACTTTCCGCACTCGCACTACTTTCATTTACTTTCCGCACTCGCACTACTTTCATTTACTTTCCGCACTCGCACTTAAATACCTTTTTTATGAAAAATCTAAAAATGAACTTTTACTTTACCATGTCTGGCTAATTTTATAAAGGTTAGAATGTGAAGATCATAACCGAACCGATAATCTGTACAATTGTTAGTGGAAACACTTAAGGGCTATTTTAACTTTCAATATAAGTTTTCCTGTTCTTAAATTCCGTTGGGTAAGATCGAAAGCCGTCCAACGCCTATCTAAACTTAATTGTTTTTTAAACTATTTCAAAAACAGCGAAAGCGCTTTGTTTAGTTTATTAGGAGTTTTTAATTTAAAAGGAAAAGAGATTTTAAAACCATTTTCGGACGCGTTAAGAAGTTTAAAGTCTGGTTCGTAAGAACCTCTTTTTTTTAGAAAATCCAGGTTAAAATACTTTTCAACTTGGTCAAGATACTATATTTCTTAAAAATAGGTTTACTACTCTAACGCAATGCGCGCCTTTTTATCCGTGACAATAAGAGGGTTTGATTAGGGGGTACAACTCGGTTCTGAGTACGCGAAAGCAACAGTTCCTGTCAAATTAGTTCTTTTCAAAGTAGAAAACATTGCCCGTAAGTAGTTCTATTAGCAAGTACTTGGATTATCAATTGGTTGTGTGAATTGCATTTGAACCTGTCTTTATCAATTAATTTTAATTACTTTATTTACTACTGTGCACTCTTCAAAACTACTATTTTCAATCACCTTAGCTACACACCTTAACAATAGATAGCGATAGATTGACACTTGGTCTCTGTGGATACGATAATCTTTTATATTACTCTGACGCGTTCGTACACTTGCGAAAAAAATACGCATCAAGATTTTGGCGCCGTTGCCGGGGACCAATTTCGTCAAATTTCGTACCCTGTTGTTATACCGTTTAGACTAAGGAAGTTACCCACCGGTCAATGCGAAAAACTCGTAGTACCGGAAGTTTAGTAGACCCTCTAGCTGAACCAGAACGTTACGCTCGCGCACGTTTATATTTCCGTAAACTTAGGAAAGCTATGGCCGAAGATCAAAATCAAAGACCTCTTAAGGATTTCGCCCAACCATCCAACGAGGAACCTAGTTCTAGTATAGTAAATCCAGCCATACCAGCTAACAATTTTGAACTTAAACCATCCCTGCTGCAGTTAGTACAGCAGAGACAATTCGCAGGTCTTGCTACAGAGAACCCAAACCAACATTTGAAAAACTTTCTCCAACTAGCAGACACCTTTAAAACCAATGGAGCCCCTCCTGAGGCGATTCGCTTAAGATTATTTCCTTTTTCCCTCAGAGATAAGGCCCTATCTTGGTTAGATTCCCTTCCACCAAATTCCATAACAAGTTGGGAAGACCTTAGAAAAGTATTCCTTGCCAGATATTTTCCCCCGAGTAAGACCGCTGTTCTTCGAAACCAAATAACTAGATTTACCCAAAACCAAGGAGAATCGTTGTTCGAAGCCTGGGAGAGATATAAAGAGCTATTAAGAGCATGCCCACATCATGGTTTAGAAAATTGGTTAATCATTCAAACCTTCTATAATGGACTTCATTATAACACTAAGATGACCATCGACGCCGCCGCAGGTGGCGCACTGATGAACAAACCTTACCCTGAAGCTAGTGCCCTTATCGAAGATATGGCCCAAAACCATCAATCATGGGGAGTAGAACGAGCGACAGTGGAAAAGAAGGAAGCCCAAGGAGGAATACATGAGTTAAGCTCTATAGACATGATGCAAGCTAAAATGGACGCATTAGCCCTAAAAGTTGAGCATATGTGTACAACCCCGAATACTGCAGCCGCAGTTTCGTCAGATTGTGAGATATGTGGGACGAAAGGACACCAATCCGCAGAATGCAGTCTGTTAAACGAGACCAGCTCTGAACAAGTGAACTACACCCAAGGGAACCCATTTTCAAATACCTATAACCCTGGATGGAGGAATCACCCAAACTTTTCCTATAAGAATAATAACCCTATCCAAAATACTGCCCCTCTGAAACAATCAAGTTATCAAGCCCCAAGATCAAATCAACCTATGCAACCTGTACCACCAAAAGCGAGCCTTCAGAAAATCGTGGATAATTTTGTCGCTGCTCAAATCCAACAAAACAAGGAGTTCATGAACCAAAACATTCATGTTAACAAACTAATTACCCAGTTAGGAACCAAGGTTGACCAAATAATCACTCACAATAAGATGCTTGAAACCCAAATCTCGCAGGTAGCTTTAAACCAAGCCCCTCAGACCACACCTGGAGGACAATTCCCTGGACAACCTCAACAAAACCCGAAAGGACAAGCAAATGCCATTACCCTACAAAGTGGGACCGCTTATGATGAACCTTGTAACCCAAGGTTGAGTGATCCCAAAACTTCTAAGGAAGATGACAACATCCCAGATAAAAAGAAGAAACCAGAGGAATCTGTAAACCAGGAAAGTCAAGAAAAAGGAGAAGAACCCAAAGACAAAACCTATATACCACCCCCGCCATACAAACCACCAATACCATATCCGCAAAGACTTAAACAAACCCAGATCAATAATCAGTATCAGAAATTCATTAAAGTTATAGAAAAACTTCACGTAGAAATCCCGTTCACAGAAGCCATTACCCAAATACCATCCTACGCAAAGTTTCTCAAAGACATCCTTACCAATAAACGTAGACTTGATGATCCGAAACCTTTGGAATGTAATTCTATTGCCGAAAATAAATTATCAAAAAAGGATAAAGATCCTGGAAACTTTTCCATTCCTTGTATTTTGGGGAGTCATGTCATCGAAAAAGCTTTTCTAGACTTAGGAGCTAGTGTGAGCTTAATGCCCTTAGCGGTTTGCGAAAGGTTAAACTTAGGAGAGTTGCAACCTACCAAGATGTCACTTCAATTAGCCGATAGATCTGTTAAATATTCGATAGGCATACTTGAAGACGTCCCTGTTAGGATAGGTCAGTTGTTTATCCCTACTGATTTTGTTGTCATGGACATTAAAGAAGATGATGACATACCAATTCTTCTAGGTAGACCATTCTTATCGACTGCTGGAGCCATAATAGATGTCAAAAAGGGGAAGCTAACCTTCGAGGTAGGGAACGAGAAGATAGAATTTATACTTTCAAAATTTCTTATGGCACCTGTGATAGGAGACGCGTGTTATGCAATAGATATCATTGATGAATGTGTTAGGGAGTTAGAGCAAGAAGAAGTCATTGAAACAATTAAGCTGCCATCAACTCTTATTTTGGAAGATGACAATTATAAGAAACCCTACATCGATGATAACCTTTACGAATGTTTATCCCTTACCCCAGATCCTATGCCTTGCCCTATTAAACCAGCCTTGGAACTTAAGGAACTGCCTAAGAACCTGAGATATGAGTTTCTTGATGAAGAAATGAACCGTCCGATTATAGTTAGTGCTGCCTTGAGACAAAAAGAAACAGATCAACTCTTGGACGTTTTACGAAGATATCCCTCAGCCTTAGGATATAATATCTCTGATCTGAAAGGTATAAGTCCATCCGTATGCATGCATCGGATTTCGCTCGAAGCAGATTCAAAACCTTCCAGAGAACACCAGAGAAGGATAAACCCTATACTGAGTGATGTTGTCAAGAAGGAAGTTCTGAAGTTGCTAGAAGCAGGTATAATATATCAGATCTCGGACAGTAAGTGGGTGAGCCCTGTGCATGTGGTACCCAAGAAGGGAGGCATCACAGTTGTGCAAAATGAGAAAGGTGAACAAATAGCAAAGCGGATAGAAGGAGGTTGGCGTATGTGCATAGACTATAGAAAGTTAAACAAAGCAACTAGGAAGAATCATTTCCCTTTATCGTTCATAGAACAGATGTTAGAACGTCTTGCCAGACATTCTTACTTCTGCTATCTAGACGGGTATTCGGGATTCTTCCAAATACCTATACATCCAGAAGATCAAGAAAAAACTACCTTTACATGCCCTTTTGGAACTTTTGCCTACAGACGAATGCCTTTTGGACTCTGTAATGCCCCTGCTACTTTCCAACGTTGCATGATGTCAATCTTTGCAGATTATCTAGATGGAATCATGGAAGTATTTATGGATGATTTCTCGGTTTGCGGTTTTGATTTCCAAAATTGTCTTATCAACCTTGAGAAAATCCTGGAAAGATGTGTGGAGGTGAACCTTGTGCTGAATTGGGAAAAATGCCATTTCATGGTGACTGAAGGAATTGTTTTAGGACATATAATCTCCGAAAGAGGTATAGAGGTAGATAAAGCAAAAATAGAAGTTATAGAGAACCTAAAACCACCCAAGACTATCAGGGAAGTTAGAAGTTTCCTTGGACACGCTGGATTCTACCGTCGTTTCATCAAGGACTTCTCCAAAATAACAAAACCTTTAACTGGCCTGTTAATGAAAGATGTTGAATTCATCTTCGATGAAAAATGCAATGAAGCATTCAACCTTTTGAAGCAAGCATTGATTTCAGCACCCATTATGAAACCCCCTGATTGGTCTGAACCGTTTGAGATAATGTGTGACGCCAGTGATTATGCTGTAGGTTCCGTTCTAGGTAACCTTCGACAGGTCAGAGATGCCCAGGCGGCCTTATCAGCCCGATTGGACCGGAGAGACCAGCATCGCAGCAGATCCCGTCGTCCCAGGCATTCCCAGCAGGACGACGAGGGCACCAGTGGTCCACATCAGTAGTTTTACAGGTTACTCTCCTTATCTTATTTCGAAACATTGGGGACAATGTTCGATTTAAGTGTGGGAGGGGATTTTATTGCTTTCTATTTCCATTTTTAGTTAGTTGTTTATTTCTTGTTTTTGTCTATGTCTTTTTTCTAGAAAATGCATGAGTCTGACGAGTCACCAGTACAGTGTATCCCTAGTGCACCCTCATTTTTCCCCATTTCTTTAGCCCTACAAAAAAAAATTTTGCAAAAAGAAAACATTGTTGTTCTACACGTTTTTTGGGCTTTAAGACAGGTTTGGATTAGGATGTGGTGACTTAGGTGAACTTTTTGAAACATTAGTATCGTTTTAGCACCATAGACTTCACGAATATAGAAATCATTCCAAAACCCCATGTACCATGGCCTTAATTATCATTTCCAAATTTTTCCTAAGTAGTTTATTTCAGCAGTCAGCTCCGGCCTAAGCATGTTCTACGTAGGGGACTGATGAACATAAGTGAATGATCCAGTAAAATAAATAAAGAAAAAGGCAAACTCCAGATAGATGACCCTCACAAGGTCGTTTAAACCAAAAAGTTGAATTGTTGCCACAAAAAAAAAAAAAAAATATATATATATATATATATATATATATATATAATTTTAGCTCACTCATTGTTAGTTGGTTCAGAGGTATCTGGCGCTGAACTCGGTAGGGAGGATTACGATCCGATCCCCCACAACTGCATTTGGGTTAAATAAAAGGGTTTACACAGTCTTATGTGCCAGAAACCCTATGTTTTGGATCAGAATCACTAACAGGTCACTCTACTATGAAACATGTACGGATAACGGGCTTAATGTGATTGCGCCTGAATGAAAATGACCCAAAAAGAGATGAAGAGGTAGGCCTAGTTATTGTGGGATGATACGGTTGATTAATATAAGAATGAAGTTTATGTCCGCCTCTGCGGATAAGTGTCATTACGATACCCTTGGTTCACTTAGTACCTGTCACTGCATCCTGACTTGAACTTAGAAGCCCTTTTTGCCCGAATCACGTGTCAGCACTAGTTTTCTTACTTTGAGCTTTAAATGTTTTGCTTGAGGACAAGCAAAGGTCTAAGTGTGGGAGAATTTGATGACACTGAATTTCACCGTATTTTTGACTCCAATTTCGCATGCATTCTTAGTCTTTTAACGTCATTTTATTATGTTATTATTATGTTTTTCTTTGTTTTCAGGTTTTTAGTCTAATCGGAGCCCCGAGCGAGAAAAGGAGCGAAAAAGGAGCCGAAATGAGCTAAAATAGAGAAAATCAGCATTTTGCACTTATGGCATCCACTCTGGCGGCCGCCACAGGGTCTTCCATGACGTGGCCATGTCTCAAACTCCTCCCAACTGTTTTTCCCCACGATCTCCAACTGCCCAAGCAATTTTACACTCATGGCGAGCGCCATTGTGTTGTGGCGGGCGCCACAAGAGCAAAACAAGTTCCCGCCCAAATTCAAATGCTAGGGGCATCCTTGTCTTTTCCACATGTTTCCTTGCCTATAAATAGGACTTTAGATTTTCGTTTTTCTTCATCCAAGTTCAGTTGTTCATAAGCATATATCAGTGTAATAGTGGTAATCGCTTCACATCGAGGTGTTACTACATTCGAGAGATCGAGTCTGTAAGAGCCTGTGAGATTGAGTCTTGGAGCACTCTGGAAGGAAGTTAATCCTGCCGCCATTTTACTTTCAGTTCGCATTTTATTCAACCACTCCGATTGGAGCAGGTTTTTATTACTTTACCTTTTGTCAACTTTATTTCTTGCACTGTCTTTTAATTTCATTTATTTTCCGCACTGCTTTACTTTCATTTACTTTCCGCACTCGCACTACTTTCATTTACTTTCCGCACTCGCACTACTTTCATTTACTTTCCGCACTCGCACTTAAATACCTTTTTTATGAAAAATCTAAAAATGAACTTTTACTTTACCATGTCTGGCTAATTTTATAAAGGTTAGAATGTGAAGATCATAACCGAACCGATAATCTGTACAATTGTTAGTGGAAACACTTAAGGGCTATTTTAACTTTCAATATAAGTTTTCCTGTTCTTAAATTCCGTTGGGTAAGATCGAAAGCCGTCCAACGCCTATCTAAACTTAATTGTTTTTTAAACTATTTCAAAAACAGCGGAAGCGTTTTGTTTAGTTTATTAGGAGTTTTTAATTTAAAAGGAAAAGAGATTTTAAAACCATTTTCGGACGCGTTAAGAAGTTTAAAGTCTAGTTCGTAAGAACCTCTTTTTTTTAGAAAATCCAGGTTAAAATACTTTTCAACTTGGTCAAGATACTATATTTCTTAAAAATAGGTTTACTACTCTAACGCAATGCGCACCTTTTTATCCGTGACAATAAGAGGGTTTGATTAGGGGGTACAACTCGGTTCTGAGTACGCGAAAGCGACAGTTCCTATCAAATTAGTTCTTTTCAAAGTAGAAAACATTACCCGTAAGTAGTTCTATTAGCAAGTACTTGGATTATCAATTGGTTGTGTGAATTGCATTCGAACCTGTCTTTATCAATTAATTTTAATTACTTTATTTACTACCGTGCACTCTTCAAAACTACTATTTTCAATCACCTTAGCTACACACCTTAACAATAGATAGCGATAGATTGACACTTGGTCTCTGTGGATACGATAATCTTTTATATTACTCTGACGCGTTCGTACACTTGCGAAAAAAATACGCATCACGAGCCTTACTGTCCTCTTCATAAATCCTACAACAATCCACCAAATCAGAAAACCTCTGAATCCTATGATATCCAATCGCTTGCTTTATCTCAGGATACAATCCATTCTCAAACTTTACACACTTAGAAAATTCAGCAGTCGCTTCAGCATAATGAGGATAAAACTGCACAAGTTCCACAAACTTAGCAGTATAATCAACAACAGACATATTACCTTGTTTCAGCTCCAAGAACTCAATTTCCTTCTTTCCCCTTACATCTTCAGGAAAATACCTCCTCAGAAACTCCATACTAAACACAGCCCAAGTAATCTCCTCCTCTGCAGCTTCCAACACACGACGAGTACTAACCCACCAATCATCAGCTTCTTCCAATAACATGTGAGTACCCAGTCTCACCTTCTAATCTTCAGCATAATCCATCACTCAGAAAAACCTTTCAATCTCTTTCAGCCAAATCTGAGCACCATCAGGATCATATCTTCCTTTGAAGACAGGCTGTTTGTTCTTCCTGAACTCATCGTTACCTGCAGCATGAGGTGCACCCTGCACAACCCGAGCCATAGCTTGCATAGCCGCAGCCAAAGCAACATCATTCCTACCAGCCATATTCTGTTCATTTCCAATAACAGAAACTATGGTTAAATAAACAGCTCAACCAAATGCCAAGACCAACAAGGACTGACACAACTGACACGAACTGACACAAACTGGCTCTAATACCACTTAATGTAACACCCCTAATCTATACCCCCAATTAATAATAAAATAACAAATCACTTAATAAAAATTTCGTCAGAGTATATTTAAATTATCATGGCATAGACTGGGAGAATCACATTATATTGAAACAATACATACAACACCTGCTCATAAAGATATCCAACGGTGGGGTAGCAATCAACAGAGGAACTCAGTTCCTTACACCCACATTTCAGATTTTAGAATAAAAGCGGAAAATCTAAAACTGAATAACACACACACACATATATATATATATATATATATATATATATATATATATATATATATATATATATATATCACATGAAAGGTTTATCATACATCAAGTTATACATGCTCAAGCCAAAAGATATATATATACATAATACACAAATAATCACAAACGGCCTCTCTAACTACCCGGTGTCACATATCAGAGCCGACCGACAAAAGAATGAAGACGCAAAGCTTCACAAAAATACCTCCAGCAACTCTAATCTGCAATGCCTCATAGAGCATTATAAAACAGCAGAAGGGTGAGAAAAACAATCATAATACAGTTGCATATAATTATATATTAACATAGAAATGCACATATATATTTCTCACCACAACATACAACAGAATCCAAATACCACACAACATCATACATATTTCATTTATCTAACGTCAATGCACATTAATCGTACACAATGCAATTATCACCAAGAATATCAATTCATCAATTCCACACACGATTAATCCATTCACAATCCTCACACATAGTCAATCATATTTATGATTTATGCAAATGCACAGAGACCGACACAATGACTCTATGCACATGCCATGCGGTACCGACTTCCAATATTTCTCACCACTAGTTCACTCAGGAACTCTGCTGGAATCATCGCTCGTTACTGAGGATCACTCAAGTAACACCCCGTCGGGCAAACGATGTCCCCCGTCGCTTTAGGTCCTCTTGGTATAAGGCGCACGACTTTTATGGATTGCTTTAGGTCCTCTCGGTATAAGGCGCACAATCCGATCGCTCACACCCCACATGGGCACACGATCGTCTATAACCATCGCTCTCGGTCCTCTTATTTTTAAGGCTATTCATACCTCTTATTTTTAAGGCTCACGATGTTATAGCAGATTCCCTCTGGAATCCAAACCGTCACTCAGGACGTCTCAACAATGCATATCATGATGCTTGGCATACAATGACTCATGACATTTAATATGCGCACATAAATGCATTCATCTACATCAACAAAATCACACTTTGCACTTATGCCCAAAACAATGCATTTAATTGCCATACGGCCACAATTCATCTCAATACCATCCAAACACATGCATTTACATCATACAACAGCACCTTGCACGATACACATCAATTACGCACAATTATAATGACAAAAGTCGACAAACCGACACTATTCCCGATTTTCGATATAATTAAATCGACTAACAATTTCAAAATCATCATAATAAGAAAGTACAGCTCAATAGCTTTCCAACGATACCAAGAATGTAAAAATCGGATTAACGGAACCCAAGTACGAAAGAAAAACGAAAACGATATTTTAAAAAGTCCCATTTTACCATTCTCCTGGCCATACGCGTATTTCCCTGAGCCATACGCGTATTGCCCAAAATCCTCGCCATGCCATACGCGTATTGTCCAAGGCCATACGCGTATGGGCAGAGACCATTTTTCCCTAAAATTCACGTTTTAATTCCAATACGCGTGCATCCCATCATACGCGTATTTCCCTGAGTGATACGCGTATCATACGCAAATGGGCAGATGGCCGAGAAAATTGAAGATCCATACGCGTATTGGCCCATACCTTGCCCATGTTACGCGTAATGCCAAGGTCCATACGCGTATGAAAATGCCCCATACGCGTATGACCTGGAAAAACCAGAAAAAATTCTGCAGAACAAAGTTCTGCGTTTTCTCAACCCCAAATCTTCCAATTTTCACCTACACCCAGAAAATTACCAATACAATGCATAGCAACATGTATCTATCATGTGTCAACAATAATGAACACTAAAAACATGATTTCCCACACATTTAATCAATTTCTAATCAATTTTACATAATATAGGTTTTACTAAATTTTTCCAATTCAATCCAATAACAACCACAAACACATATACATAATCATACACAATCATACAATAATTGAGTTTCGCACCCTTACCCGATTAAACCGATTCTAGGAGTTGTTCTCTTGAATTTTCCAAGCTTTCTCACTTTTTCTCTTCTTCTTCTCTTTTTCTCTCCCTTTTCTTTCTTCTCCTTTTCTTTCTCTCTATTTTTCTCTCTTTCTATTTTATTCTTACTAACTTAATTAAAAATATTATGAAATGACCAAATACCCCCACACTCAAATATCTCGCAAATGTTCCCAAAACGCGATAAAATATATTCACGATGAAAAATAACATATTTCCAAATAAAAGTCGAAAATAAAATAATATAATAATAAAATAATCAAACGACTCGATTAAATAAAACTCACACAAAAACTGGGGCGTTACAACTCTCCCCCACTTAGAAATTTTCGTCCTCGAAAATATACCTGAGACGAACAACTCTGGATACGACTCCCGCATCCGACTCTCCAATTCCCAAGTTAAATTGCCCTCAGCAGCGCCTCCCCACGCCACTTTCACAAGTGCAATATCCTTGCCTCTCAACCGCTTCACCTCGCGATCCAAAATCCTAACTGGTAATGCCTCGATCGTAAGGTTCTCCCTTACCTCAACCTCATCCATCGGAATCACATGCTATGGATCCGGAACATACTTCCGAAGTTGTGAAACATGAAACACATCGTGCAAATTCGACAGATTCGGCGACAACGCCACCCTATACGCCACAACACCCACTATCGCAGATATCTGGTAAGGACCAATAAACCGAGAAGTAAGTTTCTTCGATTTCAATGCACGACCCACACCCGTTACCAGTGTAACTCTAAAAAATACATGATCGCCCTCTTGAAACTTAAGATCTTTCCGTCTCCGATCATGATAACTCTTTTGCCTACTCTGAGAAGCCTTCATTTTCTCTCGAATAAGCTTTACCTTCTCCGTCGTCTGCTGTACCAACTCCGGTCCAACCACCGTTCTCTCACCAGATTCGTGCCAACACAAAGGTGTTCGACTTCTTCGTCCATACAATGCTTCAAACGGTGCCATTCCAATACTAGAATGAAAACTGTTATTATACGTGAATTCAATCAATGCAAGATAACTATCCCACGCACCACCTTGTTCCAAAACACAAGCCCTCAACAAATCTTCCAAAGACTGAATCGTCCTCTCCGTATGACCATCCGTCTGCGGATGATAAGCCGAACTCAATCTCAATTTAGAACCCAACGCCTTTTGCAAACTTTCCCAAAATCTCGAAGTAAACCTCGGATCACGATCCAAAACAATACTCAATGGAACTCCATGTAATTTCACAATCACACTGATGTAAATCTCAGCTAACGGCTCCAAAGAAAAACTGATGTCAATCGGAATAAAATGAGCCGATTTAGTCAGCCTATCAACAACCACCCAAATAGCATTATGCCCTCGCTGAGTATTCGGTAACCCTGTCACAAAATCCATGGAGATATTATCCCATTTCCATTCCGGAATATCCAACGGTTGCAACAAACCACTAGGCCTTAGATGTTCCACCTTCGATTTCTGACAAGTCAAACATGCATAAACAAACTGGGCCACATCTCTTTTCAATCCAGACCACCAGAAAATTTTCTTCAAATCCTGATACATCTTATTCGCTCCCGGATGTATACTCAAATTACTCCGGTGTCCTTCCTCCAAAATCATCCTTTTCAACTCCGCATCATCCGGAATACAAATTCTACCTCGGAATCTTAAAACACCATTAATATCCACTTGAAAATCACTATTCGTATCTTTTCCTCCTACCAACATCAAATCCACAAATTTCACATCCAGCTTTTGCTTTTCACTAACAGTCATCAGAAAATCATTAGTAATCGTTAGCATTCCAAGCCTCACGCTATCCGACGTCACTTCACAAACCAAACTCAAGTCTCTAAACGATTCCAAAAGTTCCCACTCCTTAACCATTAAAGCGGACATATATAACGATTTCCGGCTCAATGCATCGGCTACCACATTAGCTTTACCAAGATGGTAATTCAAGCCAAAGTCATAGTCCTTCAAAAATTCCAACCATCTACGTTGCCTCATATTTAGCTTTTTTTGATCAAACAAATATTTCAAACTTTTATGATCACTAAAGACTTCAAACCTTGCGCCGTAGAGATAATGCCTCCAGATCTTTAACATAAAAACCACAGCCGCTAACTCAAGATCATGAGTAGGATAATTTTTCCCATGAACTCTTAACTGCCTTGAAGCATAAGCCACGACCTTACCTTCTTGCATCAGAACACCACCTAGACCAATAAAAGAAGCATCACAATAAACTACAAATGGTTCATTAGGATTCGGCAAAATCAAAATCGGAGCTGTCGTCAATCTTCTCTTCAGCTCATTAAAACTTTCTTCACACCGAATATCCCAAATGAACGCTTGCCCTTTACAAGTCAACTGGGTCAAAGGAAGTGTTAGCTTAGAAAAACCTTTAATAAACCTTCGATAATAACCGGCCAAACCCAAAAAGCTTCGAATTTCAGTAACAGATCTCGGAGCCTCCCATTGTAGAATTGCTTCTACTTTAGATGGATCCACAGAAATACCATTACCTGAAATTACGTGCCCAAGAAAACTCACTTCCGACAACCAGAATTCACACTTGGACAATTTGGCAAAAAGCTTCCTTTCCTTCAAAACCTGCAAAACAATACGCAAATGCTCCGCGTGCTCTTCCCGAGACTTAGAATAAATCAAAATGTCATCAATAAACACAACGACAAATCGATCCAGATGCACGTGAAAAATACGATTCATGTATTCCATGAACACACCTGGCGCATTAGAAACTCCGAACGACATCACAGAATATTCATAATGACCGTAACGTGTCCTAAAAGCCATCTTCTGAATATCTTCCTCCTTCACCCTTATCTGATGATACCCTGACCTCTAGTCAATCTTACTAAACACACAAGCCCCAACCAACTGATCCATCGGATCATCAATCCTTGGAAGAGGATACTTATTCTTGATCGTCACCTTATTCAACTGGCGATAATCAATACACAGCCGCATGCTTCCATCTTTCTTTTTCACCAATAAAACTGGAGCACCCCAAGGAGAAACACTTGGTCTCACGAACCTCTTTTCCAACAACTCATTCAACTGTTTCTTTAACTCAACCAACTCAGATGCCGACATATGATAAGGTGCCATAGAAACAGGTCTAGTACCAGGAACTAGATCTATTGAAAACTCCACCTCTCTCTCTGGCGGCAAGTCTGAAATATCCTCAGGAAACACTTCCGGAAATTCACACACAACAGGAAACACATCAAGTGAAACTTGACTATCCACAGTTAAAGATGCAAACAACCCAAACAACTGAGCTTCATCCGCCAAAAGTCTCTTCAACTCTTTGGTAGATAAGAAACTCGAGTCTTCGTCTTCCTCAAGAGAAGGAAACCTTACCAGCTTATGATAACAATCAATGTGAACTCGATTGAATTGAAACTAATTCATTCCCAGAACCACATCTAAACCCTCCAACGACAAACACACTAAATCCATCTCAAAGTCTTTACCATAAATGGTCAAAGGACATCTTAGACAAACCAAAGAAGTAGTTACTGACCCCATTGCTGGAGTATCAATAACCATCTCACCACCCATCACAGACAACACAAGATTCAAACGCTTCGCGCACTCAGACGAAATAAACAAATGAGTCACTCCAGTATCAATAATATCAACTAAAGGCGTACTATTAATAAAACAAGTACCTCTGATCAGACGATCTGCACTTGAAGTCTGAGTTCCTGCTAATGCAAATACTTTCCCACCTGCTGGAGCCTGCTTCGGTTTCGGACACTTCGTACTAATATGACCAGGTTCACCACAGCTAAAACACTTAACCACATTCTTTCTCTTGCACTCAGCTGCTATATGTCCTAAACCTCCATAATTAGAACACTTACTCACATCTTTCCTGCACTCAAACTGACGATGCCCCAACTCACCATATTTAAAACATCTCGGAGAATTAGACATACCTCCTCCACCTGACCTTCGATCAAAAGTACCCCTTGGTTTACCTTTATCAGCTGGTGTCACATACGGACCACCACGGAACTGTTGCTTCCCTTTCCTCTCGTCCACACTCTTGTAATGAGTAGAACGAGCCTTACTGTCCTCTTCATAAATCCTACAACAATCCACCAAATCAAAAAACCTCTGAATCCTCTGATAACCAATCGCTTGCTTTATCTCAGGACGCAAGCCATTCTCAAACTTTACACACTTAGAAAATTCAGCAGTCGCTTCAGCATAATGAGGATAAAACTGCACAAGTTCCACAAACTTAGCAGTATAATCAACAATAGACATATTACCTTGTTTCAGCTCCAAGAACTCAGTTTCCTTCTTTCCCCTTACATCTTCAGGAAAATACCTCCTCAGAAACTCCATACTAAACACAACCCAAGTAATCTCCTCCTCTGCAGCTTCCAACACACGACGAGTACTAACCCACCAATCATCAGCTTCTTCCAATAACATGTGAGTACCCAGTCTCACCTTCTGATCTTCAGCATAATCCATCACTCAGAAAAACCTTTCAATCTCTTTCAGCCAAATCTGAGCACCATCAAGATCATATCTTCCTTTGAAGACAGGCTGTTTGTTCTTCCTGAACTCATCGTTACCTGCAGCATGAGGTGCACCCTGCACAACCCGAGCCATAGCTTGCATAGCCGCAGCCAAAGCAACATCATTCCTACCAGCCATATTCTGTTCATTTCCAATAACAGAAACTATGGTTAAATAAACAGCTCAACCAAACGCCAAGACCGACAAGGACTGACACAACTGACACGAACTGACACAAACTGGCTCTGATACCACTTAATGTAACACCCCCAATCTATACCCCCAATTAATAATAAAACAACAAATCACTTAATAAAAATTTCGTCAGAGTATATTTAAATTATCATGGCATAGACTGGGAGAATCACATTATATTGAAACAATACATACAACACCTGCTCATAAAGATATGCAACGGTGGGGTAGCAATCAATAGAGGAACTCAGTTCCTTACACCCACATTTCAGATTTTAGAATAAAAGCGGAAAATCTAAAACTGAATAACATATATATATATATATATATATATATATATATATATATATATATATATATATATATATATATATATATATATATATATATATATATATATATCACATGAAAGGTTTATCATACATCAAGTTATACATGCTCAAGCCAAAAGATATATATATATATACATAATACACAAATAATCACAAACGGCCTCTCTAACTACCCGGTGTCACATATCAGAGCCGACCGACAAAAGAATGAAGACGCAAAGCTTCACAAAAATACCTCCAGCAACTCTAATCTGCAATGCCTCATAGAGCATTATAAAACAGCAGAAGGGTGAGAAAAACAATCATAATATAGTTGCATATAATTATATATTAACATAGAAATGCACATATAGATTTCTCACCACAACATACAACAGAATCCAAATACCACACAACATCATACATATTTCATTTATCTAACGTCAATGCACATTAATCGTACACAATGCAATTATCACCAAGAATATCAATTCATCAATTCCACACACGATTAATCCATTCACAATTCTCACACATAGTCAATCAGATTTATGATTTATGCAAATGCACAGAGACCGACACAATGACTCTATGCACATGCCATGCGGTACCGAATTCCAATATTTCTCACCACTAGTTCACTCAGGAACTCTGTTGGAATCATCGCTCGTTACTGAGGATCACTCAAGTAACACCCCGTCGGGCAAACGATGTCCCCCGTCGCTTTAGGTCCTCTTGGTATAAGGCGCACAACGTTTATGGATTGCTTTAGGTCCTCTCGGTATAAGGCGCACAATCCGATCGCTCACACCCCACATGGGCACACGATCGTCTATAACCATCGCTCTCGGTCCTCTTATTTTTAAGGCTATTCATACCTCTTATTTTTAAGGCTCACGATGTTATAGCAGATTCCCTCTGGAATCCAAACCGTCACTCAGGACGTCTCAACAATGCATATCATGATGCTTGGCATACAATGACTCATGACATTTAATATGCGCACATAAATGCATTCATCTACATTAACAAAATCACACTTTGCACTTATGCCCAAAACAATGCATTTAATTGCCATACGGCCACAATTCATCTCAATACCATCCAAACACATGCATTTACATCATACAACAACACCTTGCACGATACACATCAATTACGCACAATTATAATGACAAAAGTCGACAAATCGACACTATTCCCGATTTTCGATATAATTAAATCGGCTAACAATTTCAAAATCATCATAATAAGAAAGTACAGCTCAATAGCTTTCCAACGATACTAAGAATGTAAAAATCGGATTAACGGAACCCAAGTTACGAAAGAAAAACGAAAACAATATTTTGAAAAGTCTCATTTTACCATTCTCCTGGCCATACGCGTATTGCCCTGAGCCATACGCGTATTGCCTAAAATCCTCGCCATGCCATACGCGTATTGTCCAAGGCCATACGCGTATGGGCAGAGACCATTTTTCCCCAAAATTCACGTTTTAATTTCAATACGCGTGCATCCCATCATACGCGTATTTCCCTGAAGTGATACGCGTATCATACGCAAATGGGCAGATGGCCGAGAAAATTGAAGATCCATACGCGTATTGGCCCATACCTCGCCCATGTTACGCGTAATGCCAAGGTCCATACGCGTATGAATATGCCCCATACGCGTATGACCTGGAAAAACCAGAAAAAATTCTGCAGAACAAAGTTATGCGTTTTCTCAACCCAAAATCTTCCAATTTTCACCTACACCCAGAAAATTACCAATACAATGCATAGCAACATGTATCTATCATGTGTCAACAATAATGAACACTAAAAACATGATTTCCCACACATTTAATCAATTTCTAATCAATTTTACATAATATAGGTTTTACTAAATTTTTCCAATTCAATCCAATAACAACCACAAACACATATACATAATCATACACAATCATACAATAATTGAGTTTCGCACCCTTACCCGATTAAACCGATTCTAGGAGTTGTTCTCTTGAATTTTCCAAGCTTTCTCACTTTTTCTCTTCTTCTTCTCTTTTTCTCTCCTTTTTCTTTCTTCTCCTTTTCTTTCTCTCTATTTTTCTCTCTTTCTATTTTATTCTTACTAACTTAATTAAAAATATTATGAAATGACCAAAATACCCCCACACTCAAATATCTCGCAAATGTTCCCAAAACGCGATAAAATATATTCACGATGAAAAATAACATATTTCCAAATAAAAGTCGAAAATAAAATAAAATAATAATAAAATAATCAAACGACTCGATTAAATAAAACTCACACAAAAACTGGGGCGTTACAACTTCCGCTGATAACATCGAACCATAGCTTGGTGTTGCTCTCCTATTTCTGGTTGCTCATTTCTTCGACGTCTAGAGTGGGATTCTAAACTAGGGTTTGCGCAATGATTTCCTCTTCACTGCTTTCTTCACCCTAACCATTTGATACCTTGTGACTATCCCTCATTGTACTAGATTCCGGGTTCTCATCTCTATACGGAGTGAAAGCGCTCGAAGGTGTCGCCTTGTTCTTCTTCTGCCTACCCCATTCCTTTCTTCATCTCAATCTCACAGACAACACGAATCCACCCGGTCTAGTCCCTACTTCGAAGAGCGGGACTTTAAACCCTCTCAGGTAAGATTCGGTTGCCAAACCCTAACAAAGTTGGTGGCACCGAAAAGCTACTCATCGGAAATCGCAGGGCTGCCGGAAATCGCAAGAGGAGCTTTTGATTGTAATATAATAAAGATTATTAACTGTTCTTTTTTTTTTTCAAGTCAATTTGTGTTTTATCTAAAAATTGCTAAGAAAATATGTTTTTTGATCTAAAATATTGGTAAATAATTATTTTTAAAATAAAGAAAAAATATTTCTTACTTTATATAAAAAAACATATAATAATAATTTTTAAACAATAATAACTTTTGGAAAAAAAAAATATAGATTTTAAGCAAATTTAATATTTTTCTTCTTTGCATATATATTTTTTTTGTTTAAAAAATATAAAAAAGATAATTTTTTTTATTACTATTATTTTAAATATGAAAAATATCGTTAAAATATTTTTATGATTTTGCAATAGTATAATTAAATTTGAGAACCAAGACATTAATAAAAAATTATTTTTAAAAATTAAACACAAATATTTATTATTTTACGAAAAAACACAACATAAATATTTTTAAACAAAAATACTTTTGATTATAAGTATCAAGCAATTCCATACCAAAAATTATCTAAATACAAAAAATGATAACCAAAAACTCTATACTTTTGTGAAAAGGATAACAGATAATTTTTCAAAAGAACTATTTATCATGCATATAGAAAAAAAGAAGTTAAAAAAATGAATGTAATTTGAAAAGAAAAATAAAAATATCAATTACCCCATTATCTTATTTTTATTGATATGTCTTAGTGTGAAATTGTTCCATTGGTTATGTCATAATTTTTTTTTCCTCGTAACAAACAATTTTCTCCCCTAACTTTCTTTTCATTTTCCAAAATTTTTACTATACCAAAACAATGTAATAAATTATCAATTTTGTATTTATTGATGATTTAATGTTGAACATGGTACGTTAAAGAGATCCTCTTTGTCTTTTTGTGTAATACTAACTTGTGTCCTACGTGCACAAGTTAAAAAACCTATTTATAGTAAATCTGTATGGAAAAAAATAATTTAAAAATAATTTTTATACTTTAATTAAAATCTATACACAATTTTCAAGACAATACTTTTTAATTTAGTTTTTAACTTGTACCCCAAAGACACAAGTTAACATTACCCTGTCTTTTTTTTTATTTGTCAGAAAACTTATTACATGTGATACAACCCATCCACTCATACACTTTTAAAAATCTCATCATTACACTTTCATCATACCTATCATCAGTTTTCTTTAAATGATCAAGCCTTTTTTTTCCTCTAGTATGAGCATTAAGTCTTATTTTAGTTATTACTGATTTGATTTTGTCTAAAAATTTAATTTTAAGTCTATTCTTTTTTAAATGAATTTGTTTTTGTCTAAAAATGATAAAATTATGCTTATAAATTTGTTCACATAAAATAAATATAATTAAAATTTGATATATTTCTTTATGTGATTCAAAAAATTGATAAAAAATATTTTTTATTAAAACATATTTTTTCCTTAAAAAATATTTCTTACTTTATAAAAAAAGACATATAATAAGAGTTTTTAAGCAAAAATAATTTTTCATAAAAATAAATTACAAACAAATTTAATATTTTTTCTTTACAGATCTGTGATTTTTAATGGTAAAATTTTTTTTTCTTATAACTAATACTTCAAATACCAAAAACTATAATAAAGATTATTAACTATTATTTTTTTTTCACGTCAATTTGTTTTTTGTCTAAAAATTGCTAAGAAAATATGTTTTTAGATCTAAAATATTGGTAAATAATTATTTTTAAAAATAAAGCAAAAATAATTCTTACTTTATAAAAAACAACATATAGTAATAAATTTTAAACAATAATAACTTTTGAAAAAAAAACTATAGATTATAAGAAAATTTAATATTTTTGTTCTTTGCAGATATATTTTTTTGTTTGAAAATTATAAAAAAGATAATTTTTTTAATACTATTATTTTAAATATGAAAAATATCGTTAAAATATTTTTATGATTTTGCAAAAGTATGATTAGTTTTTAGAACCAAGACATTAATAAAAAATTATTTTTAAAAATTAAACACAAATATTTATTATTTTACTAAAAAACACAGCATAAATATTTTTAAACAAAAACACTTTTGATTATAGGTATCAAGCAATTCCATAACAAAAATTATCCAAATTCAAGAATTGATAACTAAAAACTCTATATTTTTGTGAAGAGGATAACATATAATTTTTCAAAAGAACTAATTCTCATGCATAAAGAATAAAAGAAATTTAAAATATATATGTAATTTGAAAATAAAAATATGATAAAATCAAAATATACGTGATTATGACTACTCATTTTACCCCACATGCATCAATTACCACATTATCTTATTTTCATTTTCATTGATCTGCCTTTGTGTGACATTATTCCATTAGTCACCTAGGCGTCGTCTTATCTCATAAAAATTTTTTCTCGTAACAAACAAATTTTCCCCCCTACTTTCTTTTCATTTTCTAAATTTTGTACTATTCCAAAACAATATAATAAATTATCAATTTTGTATTTATGGATGATTTAATGTTGAAAATGACACGTTAAAAAGATCATATTTTTTTCTGTCAGAAAACTTATTACATGTCATACACCCCATCCACTCATACACTTTTAAAAATCTCATCATTACACTTTTATCTTACATTTCATCCGTTTTCATGCAATCAATCAAATAATTTTTTTTTTCTTCTCAATGATCAAGCCTCCTCCCAGAGATCAAACCTTTTATTTCTCTAATATGAGCATTAAGTCTTATTTCTGTTATTACTGATTTGATTTTGTCTAAAAATTTACTTTTAAGTCTATTCTTTTTTAAATAAAATTTTTTTGTCTAAAAACTATTAAATTATGCTTATTAGTTTTATCACATAAAATAAATATAATTAAAATTTGATATATTTAGTATTTGATTCAAAATATTGATAAAAAATAGTTTTTATTAAAACATATTTTTTATTTAAAAAATATTTCTTACTTTATGAAAAAAGACATATAATAAGAGTTTTTAAACAAAAATAATTTTTCAAAAAACTAAATTACAAACAAATTTAATATTTTTTTCTTTATAGATCTGTGATTTTTTAAAGGTAAAAAAATAAAAATTTTCTTATAACTAATATTTCAAATACCAAAAAATATAATAAAGATTATTAACTGTTCTTCTTTTTTTTTCACGTCAATTTGTGTTTTGTCTAAAATTTGCTAAAAAAATATGTTTTTTGATCTAAGATATTGGTAAACAATTATTTTTAAAATAAAGAAAAAATATTTCTTACTTTATAAAAAAACATATAATAATAATTTTTAAACAATAATAACTTTTGGAATAAAACTATAGATTATAAGCAAATTTAATATTTTTCTTCTTTGCAGATATATTTTTTTGTTTAAAAATTATAAAAAAGATAATTTTTTTAATACTATTATTTTAAATATGAAAAATATCGTTAAAATATTTTTATGCTTTTGCAATTGTATAATTAAATTTTAGAACCAAGACATTAATAAAAATTATATTTTAAAAATTAAACACAAATATTTATTATTTTACGGAAAAACACAACATAAATATTTTTAAACAAAAACACTTTTGATTATAAGTATCAAGCAATTCCATACCAAAAATTATCCAAATTCAAGAAATGATAACAAAAAACTCTATACTTTGCGAAGAGGATAACAGATAAATTTTCAAAAAAACTATTTTTCATGCATAAAGAAAAAATTAAATAAAAAAAATGAATGTAATTTGAAATGAAAATATAATAAAATCAAAATATAGGTAATTATGACAACTCATTCTACCACACATGCATTAATTACCACATTTTCTTATTTTTATTGATATGTCTTTGCGTGAAATTGTTCCATTGGTCATCCTAGGTGTGTTCTTATCTCATAAATTTGTTTCTTCGTAACAAACAATTTTCTCTCCTAAATTTCTTTTCATTTTCCAAAATTTTTACTATTCCAAAACAATACTCCCTCCGTCCCACAATGAGTGATCCAGTTGACTATTCACACATATTAATAAAAGTGTAATAATTAAAGAGAGAATATTATTTTCATTAAAATACTCTTTATCATGTATTGGAAGTGATGAAAATGGTAATAATTAAAGGGTACAATTGGAAAAAATGAATTAATTTATATCGTAAATTAAAATGGATCATTCATTTTAGGACACCTTATTATTTCAAATGGGTCACTCATTGTAGAACAGAGGGAGTATAATAAATTATCAATTTTGTATTTAGTGATGATGTAATGTTGAACATGACACGTTAAAGAAATCATCTTTGTCTTTTTTTTCTTTGTCAGAAAATACATCTCATCCACTCATACATTTTTAAAAATCTCATCATTACAGTTTCATCATACCTTTCATCAGTTTTCATGCAACCAATCAAACTAAAGTTTTTTCCCGCTCAATGAGCAAGCCTTTTTTTCTCTAGTATGAGCATTAAGTCTTACTCTATCTGTCTCAAAATAAGAGATTTTTTAGCCAAAATTTTTTGTCTCAAAATAAAAGTTTTTTTACGTTTTCAATGCAACAATCATTAATTTTTACCAACTTTACCCCTAATAATTATTATCTACACAACTTTTAAGACAATACATCACATTACACCTTTATGACAACCAATGGTAATTAAGGGTAATTTTGTAAAATTGTTATATTTAATTAGTCAAAATTGTTATATTTAATTAGTCAATCATTACTTTTTTTTAATTTACGTGAAACAACTTTAAAAGACTTTCATTTTGAAACGGAGGGAGTATTTTACTCATTACTGAATTGATTTTGTCTAAAAATTTACTTTTAAGTCTATTCTTTTTTAGATGAATTTGGTTTTGTCTAAAAATTATTAAATTATGCTTATAAATTTGTTCACATAAAATAAATATAACTAAAATTTGATATATTTATTTATGAGATTCAAAATATTGATAAAAAATATTTTTTTATTAAAACATATTTTTTATTTAAAAAATATTTCTTACTTTATAAATAAAAGAAATAAAATAAGAGTTTTTAACCAAAAATAATTTTTTTAAACAATAAATTACAAACAAATGTAATATTTTTTTCTTTACAGATTTATGATTTTTTAATGGTAAAAAAAATAAAAAATTTCTTATAACTAATACTTCAAATAGCAAAAAATATAATAAAGATTATTAACTATTCTTTTTTTTTCACGTCAATTTGTTGTTTGTCTAAAAATTGCTAAGAAAATATGTTTTTAGATCGAAAATATTGGAAAATAATTATTTTGAAAAATAAAGCAAAAATATTTCCTACTTTATAAAAAACAACATATAGTAATAATTTTTAAAGAATAATAAATTTTGGAAAAAAACAATAGAATATAAGCAAATTTAATATTTTACTTCTTTGTAGATATATTATTTTGTTTAAAAATTATAAAAAAGATAATTTTTTAATACTATTATTTTAAATATTAAAAATTAAACACAAATATTTATTATTTTACTAAAAAAACACAACATAAATATTTTTAAATGAAAATGCTTTTGATTATAGGTATCAAGCAATTCCATAACAAAAATTATCCAAATTCAAAATATGATAACCAAAAACTCTATCCTTTTGTAAAGAGGATAACATATAATTTTTCAAAAGAACTATTTCTCATACATAAAAAATAAAAAAAATAAAAAAAATGAATGTAATTATGACTACTCATTCTACCACGCCTGCATCGATTACCACATTAATTTATTTTCATTGATTTAATTTTCTCCCCTAAATTTTTTTTTTTTAATTTTTACTATTCCAAAACAATATAATAAAGGGTTAATACACCTTTTGGCGCTGCTTTGTTGGCTTTTTTATTTTTTTATTTATTTTATTATTACGTAGATTATTCACGTTGGCTTTTTAATTTTTTTTAAATGCCACGTGTTGCTTGGGGTTTTTTGGCTTTGAATGCTAAAATCATGTAAAAACACCAAAATTAATCCCAATGGGTATTAAACCCAGAACTTTCAATTCAATTGCATGGATCACTACCACTAGACTAGCTGCTTTGCTTTGATATTATATTCTACTTAAATATATATATTATATAACTTTTGAAAAATGTTAAGCCTGCCATATGAGATTTATTGTTGAAAACTTTAGTCCTAACAATATTGAATTTTTACTAATTGAGCTAGTTTATAATAACTGTAATGTTTTTTAGTTTATAATTATTCTAAATTAATATTTTGTAATAACTATAATGTTTTTTAGTTTATAATTATTCTAAATTAATATTTTGTAATAACTAATATTAGTTTTTTAGTTATTTAATAATTTACTAAATATTTTTAATAATTTACTAAATATTAAATATACTGTAAATTTTAAATATACTTTCAATTAAATATTAAATTTTAAATAAGTAAATAAATAATTAAATATACTAAAATTTATGTTGTAATGTCTTTAAATTTTAAATATATCGTAAATTTTAAATAAATAATTTCAGTATATTTAATTATTTATTTACTAATTTCAGTATATTTAAATTTTAAATAAGTAAATAAATAATTAAATATACTGAAATTATTTATTTGTTTAGCATATTCAATTATTAATTTCAGTATATTTAATTATTAATTTTAGTAATAGTAATTATTTAATTATTATTTACAGTAATTATTAAATTAAATTATTGTAGATTATTAACATAAATATTACAGTAATTAATTTAGTGATTATTAACATAAATATTACAATAGATTATTAACATAAATATTACAGTAATTAATTTAGTAATAGTAATTATTTAGTTATTATTTACTGTAAATTTAATTAATATTTTAATAAATTTAGTAATAGTAATTATTTAGTTATTATTTACTGTAATTAATAATTATTAAAATATAAATAGTAATTTAATAAATGTGTTTTAATATTAATATTTAGTAAATATTTAGAATTTAGCTACAGTAAAATAATCAATTAAATTTAGCTACAGTAAATATTTAAAATTTAGCTACGTTAATAACTATATTTATTAATAACTATATTTATAAATATTTAACTATAACTATATTTAACTACAAATATTTATATTTTACTGTAACTATATTTACAAAAATTTTAACTATAAATTTATAAATTAATTTCACTTTATTATTAATTAGTATTTATCTTATGTTAAATTGAAATATTAAATATATAATATGTATAATATATATATATATATATATATATATATATATATATATATATATATATATATATAGTATAATATTTATAATACGTTATTTAACTATATTCTAATAATAGTTATAGTATATATAATATAGTTACAGTATATTCTAATAATAATTGATCAAAATGAAAACAAATATGCAAATGTATAATATGTATGTTTAGAGGCAATTGAATTACAAGATGAATCCTCTAACCAAGTGGTAGACGCTTAAGCTTTGAAAGAAAGGGGGTAGGTTCACTTCCCACCTCCATCAAATTTTTGTGTTTAACATATTTTCTAAATATAACACTAAAAGAAAAGTCCACGTGGCATTTCCACGTAATAATAAAAAATAAAAAATAATCCAACAAAGCAGCACCACATTATCAATTTTGCTAACCAAATCTACTCAGGGGCAAAACGAGGGAATCTACAAATGGCATGGATGAAATCTGTGTTTTTTTTTACAGGGTTGTTTTTGTGATTTCGCCCATATGGCAGGAGGTAAAAGATGTATTAACCCTATAATAAATTATCACTTTTGTATTTATTGATGATTTAATGTTGAACATGGAACGTTAAAAAGATCATCTTTGTCCTTTTTTCTGTCAGAAAACTTATTACATGTCATACACCCCATCCACTAGGGATGTTTGCGGGCCAGTTTGGTTCGGTTTTGGGAGAATCCGATACCCAAACCGATCAAAAATATATGGATTGATTTGGATTAGATTTACACAATTTTGTGATAAAACCCAAACCGAACCAAACCTATAAACAACGGGTTGGTTTGGGTTAGATTGATCGGTTACATTAGAAACAAATGTGCAAAAATATTTTTAAAAAATATTAACTTACATCAACTAATTTTCCAAAAAAATATAAAATTCTTAATTTTATTGTTTCTCCATATTGGTTGTGCATATCACAAATGACGTTTCATGTTTTTCTTCTTGAAATTTAATACCTCATTCTAGTTTCCATGATAATGATGATATATATTATACTAATTAATTATGATTGGTTCGGATAGACGGGCTTGCGGGTAAAATTTTGGAAATCCGTTGCCCGAACCAATTAACATTGGGTTTCATTGGTTTGATTTGGTTTTTGCCCGAACTAATAAAATTCCCGAACCAAACACAATGATTTGATTTAGATTTCGGTTTGGTTCGGATTTGCCCAAAACAATGAACACCCCTACCATCCACTCATACACTTTCAAAAATCTCATCATTACACGAATCCACAAATCACATTATTTTATAAAACATATTAATTGAAGAAAAATCCACAAATCACATTATTTTATAAAATATATAAAATACATAATTTTTTGAAATAATTAAAAAAAAAAAAATACAACACTTAGGGTGTGTTTGGTAGTGAGAAGAAAGTGTGAAGAGAGAAATAGATGAGAAAGAATATGAAAAGAGAGAAATAGATGAGAAATATAGTGGATTTAATCTATTTATTGGAATAAGAGAAAGAAGAAAGAAATAGAAGAGAAAAAAATGTGTTTAATTTTTGAAAAGCCTAAATTGTCCTTATACTAATATATGCAAATTTATTATCATATTAATATAATTTCAAATATAAGTTAATTTAATTTTTTTATTGTTTTAATTCATAAATAAAATTAATTATTTTTACATAAAAACTAACTTAATGTTTAATCAATAGTTAAAATATTTTACTTTAGTCAAATTAATTTTTTGCTTAACATTTAATTAATTATAGCAATTAAATTAAATTAAATATTATTAATTTTATATGAATAAATTATGACACTGTTTTTATAAAGCTATTAAATTAATATTATTAGATTTCTAAAACATAATTCAGATGCGGTTCTAAGTAAATATAAAATTTGTATAACAAAAGAAGCATGGCTTTTTTTACACATGTATTAGTAAGGCTATATTAGAAAAAAGACTCAAAGTTAAGATTTTTTTTTTAATATAACCTATTATTTCAAAAAAATTACCAAATAAACCCAATTTTCAGAAAATTTACTAAAGTGGCTGGGTTTAGGAAAGGGTTTAAAGGGTGACACCATATGGAATGACACCTCTGTTAGAGGCAATTAGCCAAACCATATGGCGCCTCGGGCCATAGGGGTTTACCCTAACAAAATCCCTGAGGAGGAGCCAAATGGAATGACGCCTCGGGGCATTTTGTTTTGTTTTTTTTTTCTTAATCTGAAATAAAAAAAAGTTTTTTTTTTAATTTTGTGTAGAGGCATGCTTACGAATAGTAGAAGCAGAGTGTATGCATGCAGAGTGTGATCTTGTCAATAGTTTGACCATGGAGAGTTGTGTGGTCATGTCAAGGCTAGTGTAGCCATGCAGTGTTGTGTGGTCATGTCAAAGCTAGTCTAGGCATGCAGAGCAGCACATGGTTCTTTGGCAAGGCTTTTTTGAAGCAATTAGACTACAAAGACACGTTTCATATATCATCTTTTCTGCCTATTAATACACATCAAATATACATCATATCATCACATACATTCAAACCATTTCTATTCTGCAAACTATTTTTTCCAAACTTTAAAGTTTGTAACCCATTTCTTCCTAACACAAATTCAGTTATGGCTCAAAGACCACAATACTTGATAACTGCACATATCCTTGGTGAGATATTTGATTGTCCAATGAGTGGTTTCAATTTTAGGGATACAAAAGTGACTAGGTTTTTAATTGATAGAAGAACAAATTTCTATCATTTGAAAGCCCGATTAGAGAAGAAATTGCAGTGCGGTCCAGTTGGGCAAATTATATACAAAAACCCTATCTTTTTTGAGGGGCATGAGCTGTGCACATTTTTTCAGATGAAAATACGGGATGATGATGATGTGCGTAATATGTTTCTCAGCCATGAGCATTCTGGTTTCAATGAGGTTGAGTTATATATTACGTTACAAAATTAACCATTGTCTCAACAACTTGAGGTATCGCAGGTTTTTAACGATTCTGGCGACGAACAAGCTGAGTTGGACGTCGTTGAAGAGGAGGAAGAAGAAGCAGAGGACGTTGTTGACGAAATGATAAACAACGACGAGGCAGACTAACTGCCAGACAATCATGTTTATTGCCCACCTCAACACATAACAACACTAAGCTTAGGCGAGGATCAACCATCAATAGATATTTTTTACGACCCATACAAACAGACGGGTGAAGTACTAAAAGTTGGAGACAATTTTCCTACAAAAGAAGATTGTATCCGAGCAATTAAACAATACCATATAAACTTAGCTGCAGATTATATAGTCGAGTGAATAAATCCGACTCTATACAAGATCTACTGCCGCAATGAGGTCTGCCCCTTTAGACTAACGACATCTTTCTGGAAGCGAAGCGATTCCTGGAAGATATGGTCAATGGGTCTGGAGCACACTTGCATACTAACCAATCCAAGTCAGGATCATCGCAAACTCGGCTCTCAGATGATCTGCAACGAAATTCTATCAATCGTGACCGACAACCCTTCTATGAAAGTTAGTACAATCATAGCTCATATGGTGCACAGATACAACTATACTCCCTCGTACAGGAAGGTGTGGATTGCTAGGATGAAGGCGGTTGAAAGGATTTTTGGAAATTGGGAGGACTCTTACAAAGAACTCCCAAGATACCTCGTCGCCCTAAAACACTATGCTCCAGGTAATGTTATCTTGTTGGAGACGTTGCCGGCATATACGCCTGACGGGAATTGTGTAAGTGGAAATGGCATTTTCCACAGACTCTTCTGGGCTTTTGAACCATGCATCAAAGGATTTACATTTTGTAAACCTATAATTCAAATAGATGGAACATGGTTGTACGACAAATGTAAGGGCACGCTACTAATGGTCGTGGCACAGGATGGCAACAACAACATTTTCCCTATCGCATTCGCTCTAGTTGAAGGAGAGACTGCTGGAGGTTGGAGTTTTTTCTTAAAAAATCTCCGACAATATGTTGCACCCTAACCTGAGGTTTGTCCGATCTCCGATAGGCATCCCTCAATCGATAGTGCTTACAACAATCCTGATAACGGCTGACAGGATCCTCCATCGAGCCATGTGTATTGCATTAGACACATCGGGCAAAATGTCCTGCGGGCGTTCAAAGACAAGGGCCTAAAGCAGCTGGTTACTAACGCGGGATATGCATTTACAGAGCCTACTTTCAGATACTACCGGGACGAGCTCAGACAAATAAACCCAGATGCATTGACTTAGATTGATAACATTCCACGGGAGAAGTGGACAAGGGCGCAAGACAATGGGCGGCGATGGGGCCATATGACAACAAACCTCGTTGAGTCTATGAACTCAGTGTTCAAAGGCATTCGGAATCTACCGATAACCGCTCTTGTGAGGTCAACTTATTTTAGGCTCGCTGTGCTTTTTGATACCAGACGTACTAAGTGGGGTTCAGTCATACAATCTGGGCAGCTGTTTAGTGACTATTCCATGACATTCATGAAGGACGAGGCTGCAAAGACTAACACACACGTCGTCACGGTCTTCGACCGTTTTGCAGGACACTTCAGTGTTGGAGAGTCTATTGATCACAACGAAGGAAGGCCTAGAGGATGTATCGAATGGAACTGGATAGGAGTTGGTGTGACTGTGGAAAGTTTCAGGCATTTCGTATGCCTTGCTCCCATGTTATAACAGCCTGTTCCAAGGTCCGACTGGACCCAACCAACTATCTTCATGTTCTTCACAAAGTCAGTACTCTATGCAATGTGTACCGTACAAGCTTTCAGGTGGTCGCAAAGAAGGACTACTGGCCTACCTACGAAGGCGAAATTGTGTGGCATAACGACTTGATGCGAAGAAATAAAAAGGGTCGCCCTATCAGCAGCCGAATTCAAACGGAGATGGATACAACCGAAAAAATGGTGAGGTTGTGTAGTTTGTGCCGCCAGCCAGGCCACAATCGTACTAAGTGTCCAAATGTGTCAGGCCCTAGCACGGCGGCATAATTACTTATGTAATCTTGTCTATTTATAATAAGAACAATTTTCATTTCATTGATGGCATACTTAACTCAATACAACGACATAGCAAACCCAAACGAAACCTAAACGAAACAACTCTTAACGAAACCTAATACCAAATCATAAAATAACAATAACAATAAAAATAACAATACCCAAACAACACAACACATAAAATCAGCTTATCTAGGCAATTACAACCATCAACCTAATTTCCTGTTTTGACATCATCATCATGAGGACAGCGACATTGTTCACCACTTTTCTCCAACTACGGGTTACTCCATTTAGACCAGGCTCCTCAACCTGCCTCTCTATCTTTCTGATCTTTTCACCTGCCTGAAATTCTTCTGGTAGCCAGTGGCGAAGTTCCCTGTGTAAATGCTCAAACGTCTGGGTGTTCCAGAGTAGCATCTCCAACGGAGGCTTGATAACTGAGTATATAACTAGGGCATTTCGTTTCATCAGTGGAAACTCTGACCACTTTTCCTCCTCCGCTGCTGACGACGACGGCCGACCGGCTATTTAAGGATGAAGACATGGTGTTGAGTAAGGAAGACTTTGGGATATTGGTGAGGGAAGGGAGGCAATTAGGGTTTGGGTAACAATTGTTGTGCAAAAACAAGTGAAGGTGACCCCTTATTTATAGGCACATCATAACCTATTAAATAATATAATTTTTTATATATTAAAAAACTATAAATATAAATTAAACATAATTATTAAAAAAAAAACAAAAACAAAATGCCCTGAGGCGCCATTCCATTTGGCTCCTCCTCGGGGATTTTGTTAGGGCAAACCCCTATGGCCTGAGGCGCCATATGGTTTGGCTAATTGCCTCTAACTGAGGCGCCATTCCATATGGCGTCACCCTTTAAACTCTTTCCCAAACCCAACCACTTTAGTAAATTTTCTGAAAATTGGGTTTTTTTGGTATTTTTTTTTTTGAAATAATAGGTTATATTAAAAAAAATATCTAAAGTTAAAGAAGCATTTCCATTTCTTCGCAGGTTAGGAGAGAAAACATTTTAATGTGAGGCCTAACCAATTTCAGTCTCTCTTTCCTATTTGGTGAATTCTTATCTACCCACCTCAAAAAGTTGGGTAGAGTTACCCATAGAGTAAATGAGAGTAAATTGCATTGGAAAACTACAAAATTTAAACTATTAAATACTCCATCCGATCACTATTATAAGAAAAAAAAACACCTTAAATCTTGGTCATTATTATAAGCAAAAGTCATTAAATTTTAGACTAATTAATACTTGTATTACTATTATACCCTTAATTTAATTTTAAAGCATTTAATGTTGAAAGTTGATTCATCAAATAAACTAAGGATATTATCGTAAATTTTACTTTGATTATACATGAAATCAAGAAAATTAATTACACTTAACTAACTTTCTTAATACGTGTAAAAGTAGTTATTTTGGCATATAATTGTGACCGGAGGGAGTATATAATTAAATATAATAAAATGATATGATATTGATTGATTGGTTGAAGGTACACTATCCAACTTTTTGTGGTGGGTAGAGAAGTTGTCCCCTTCCTATTTCTATGTTCACCAAACACAAATGATTTGACACTTCTCTTCATCTTCTCTCTTTTCAACTTCTTTCTTCTCTTATTCTTCCCAAACAAACAGACCCTTAATTTTAAAATTACATAAAATTATTAGTATACGTATAATAGTAACATATTAATTTTGTATTTTCATTTAAAATAATAATAAAAAATCATTATAGTCACGTTAACAAATTGAGTCAGCAAATCAACCGTTTAAAAAATTTAAATTTGATAATCAAAGCAAAATTAGTTTAATTTCAATCAACTGAAATGTATTTATATTTTATAAACACCCACCCTAAGTACATATATACCGTTAAAATTCAGATACATCAACAATTTACCTAGGACATAAAAATTGTACGTTAATACTAGTATTACTACTATATTAATTTAATCAAAATCAGAATTCAACTGAAAATCTCATTAAATATACATTGAAAAAAGGAAAAAGAATATAAAAATCAATTTATTCATTAATTATAATTTCTAACCTACGAAAAGATTACTGTATTTAGTTTGGTGTTCAGTGATAGATTGATTCCTCTTCTTCTGCTTTGGCGCCATACTTTCTTCATTCCCCCTCTCTCTCTCTATCTAGTACTCTTACCAACACTTTTCTTTCTTCCATTCTTAAATATCTCATCACATCACATTCCCAACTCTCTCTCTACACTTTTGCAACCAAAACAAACAATACACTGTCAAAGTTTTTTCTTCTTCTTTTGCTATTGTTCTTGTGTTTGTCACAATGGCTGGTGTTTCGAGTCGAACTCGAAGTAAGAATGTCACAATGAATGGTGTTTCGAGTCGAACTAGAAGCAAGAATGTCAAAATGAACGGTGTTTCGACTCGTACTCGGAGCAAGAATGTTCCGCTTTTCGGTAGTATTTCATTTCATGGTTCGTGTTCGTGTTCTTTGAAATCCAGGCGTAGAAAAAGAAATGAAAAGAATAAGGGTTCGAGCTCTAAAAAAAGGAAGCCAAATGAAGAGTCTTTTGGGTTGCATGAAGATGTTGATGTTGTTTGCATTGACAGTGACGAGGAAGGAGATCAAGATTTGTTGAAATTTTTTGAGGGTTGTGTTGATGGTGATTCTGATGAGGTTGGAGATGAGGATTGGTTGGAATATCGTAGGAAGAAAAAAATTGAGGTTGATGACATTGATGTTAAAGATGAGGAACTGAGTGGAGATATAGTTGAAAATGGTGGTGAAGGAGGGTTGGAAGATTGTGTGGGTGTTGATAATGAAGTAGAGAGTGAGAAAAATGGGGGAATTGGTGTGTTAGTTGAGAAAGATGAAAGCTTTGATGATGAAAAGTGTGGTTTGATATCTGAAAACCTGATTATAGATTCAGATGGCGAAGATAAAGGAGGGTTGGAAGATTGTGTGGCTGTTGAAAATGAAGTAGAGAGTGAGAAAAATGGGGGAATTGGTGTGTTAGTTGAAAAAGATGAAAGCTTTGATGATAAAAAATGTGGTTTGATATCTGAAAACCTGATTATAGATTCAGATGGTGAAGATAAAGGAGGGTTGGAAGATTGTGAAAAGAACAGTTCCGAGGGTTGTGTTGGTGTTGAAAATGAAGTAGAGAGTGAGAAAAATGGAGGAATTGATGAGTTAGGTGAGAAAGATGAAAGCTTTGATGATGAAAATTGTGGTTTGACATCTGAAAATCCGATTATAGATTCAGATTTAGATGATGATGATGATGATGATGAATCTGATGATGATGATGAAGATGAAGATGAATCTGATGATGATGACAGTGAAGAAAGTGAGGAAGTTGAGACTAGTGATGAGGAATTTCTAGTTGATGAGGTGAATGAAGTTTCTGACAGTGATAATAGTAGTTCTTCTTATGTTGATGATGATGATACTGGTGACAAGAAAGAGGAGAAGAAAAAGGTTTGGATTTGGAAGAACAGGAGTGAGGAGGAGATGAAAAAGGGTTGGGAGGAGGAAGAGGAAGAGGAGGTGGAGGAGAAGAAAAAGGGTTTGGAGCAGGAGGAGGAGGAGGAGGAGGAGGAGGAGGAGGAAGAGGAGGTGGAGAAGAAAATGGGTTGGGAAGAGGAGGAGGTGGTGATGGTGGTGGAGGAGGAGAAGACAGAGGAGGTGGTGGAGCAGGAGGAGAAGGTTGAGGAGGTGGTGGAGGAGCAGGAGGAGGAAGAGGTGGAAAAGAAGAAAATGAGTTGGGAGGAGGTGGATTTGGAAATGGATTGGCAAGAATATGACACTGTGCTGGCAGAGATGGTGAGAGAAGCCAAGGGTCAAAATAGTAATAATGAGGAGGTAAAGTATCATAATAGTTCATCTTCTGAATTGGGGCATGCAGATGATGGTAATCTAAGAACCTCTAATGCCTTCAAGAAAAAGGGTTCTTTTGTTCCAATGGAGGCTCATTCTTCTTCCAAACTGCATGAAGCATCAGAGACTCTGACATCAAAAGGTGTGCAAATGAAGGTGAAAAATGTCTCTGATAATCAAAATGTTTATGTTGGCAAATCCAAATCCAAATCCAAAGACAGTGTTAAACCTAAAGAAAGTGTGATTATTGAGGATGAAAGTGATTCTTCTATTCATGCAAAACAGAAGAAGATGAAGGATTCAGATAAACAGAAAATGATGGAGATGAAGGGAAGGGATTATAAAGGTAGAGCGTACACCCATAGTGGCGAGAAGAAGGAATCCATGGATAAAAATGGCTTGAATCAAAGGGGAAAAAGCACAGTTTTTAAGCCGAAGGAGTTGCGATTAGTCGAACTCCTTGCTGAATACTATTGGGGAAACAAGAAAAATAAAATTCAGAATGATTCACCTGTGTTGGAGATGAAAGATGTTATTCGACATGATACACGCCCACCACCTGTTTGTAACGAGACAGCTCCATTGATATGGAGTCTTAAAAAGGTGGAGAAAGTGCAAAAGACCAAGAGCGAGGAAGAGGAGGAAGCACTATGGGATAAAATGAATACAACCCTTAGAGAACTTGAAGCTGAATCCATGGTAATCCTTTCTTTAACAATATTTAAATTTTGAACTAAAGCTGATTTTTTGATTGATTTTTAATATAAATTGTTTACATGCTTACTCAATGAGATTTGTAAGGAGAAATCAGTAGAAGTGACTACCTATATGTGTTACTATCTGCAGATCGGAAATTTGGGGACCAATGAAGCTACTCAGGAAAAAACTGGAAGTCCATTCTCTGACTGTGAACATGACATTCGTCTCGATGAAGAGATTGGTGTATATTGCAGGCGGTGTGGTTGGGTTGTCACTGATATTAAAGATGTCTCACCACAAGTGGTAAGCATGGTTTCTGATGTTGATTTATATAAATACGATCTTGCTTAGTATTTGTATTTGGCTCTTGGTTAGCAAAATTTGGCGGAACTTTTTGCTATCAGTGACTGACAAACTGATTTGCATTAAATAGATTCATGTTTAGTTTGATTTTATTATGATTTGTGGTATTATTCTGTCATTTATTTTCCATTTAGTTCTTGTATGTTTGTTCTGATTTTATAATGGGATTCATTGGTGGGAGCCACTGATGCTTGCATCTTTGGTTTGATGTTGATTAATGTAAAAAGTAGCTTAATTTTTGGATTTGAACTGTTTTATATATAATTGCTCTGATTTGACTATGAGAAGAGGCCCTGAGTTTTTGCATACTTGTTTTCTATGTGACACAGATTGATAAATATCCCTATGAAGGATCGGGACAAAGGGCTTCGTTTGGTGATGCAAATGTCTCACACTTTCATGACTCCCACTTCAATGTTTCTGATCATGACTCGGGGACTAATTTATCTTATGATGAAAGAACAGTTTGGGACCTAATTCCTGATGTAAAACCGACCTTATATTCTCACCAACAAGAAGGTTTTGAGTTCATTTGGAATAAGTTAGTAGGAAACATCGAGCTTCAAGGGTTAAAGAACGCCAATCTTCAAAGGGAGGGTGGTTGCATTATTTCACATGCTCCTGGAACTGGAAAGACAAAGCTGACAATAATGTTTCTCAAGGCTTATTTAAAAGTTTTTCCGAAATGCTTGCCGGTCATTGTTGCTCCTGCGGGTTTGTTGCTTACTTGGGAAGACGAATTCAGAAAATGGGACATCGGTGTTCCATTTCACAATTTGAACAATCCTGAGTTATCTGTTAAAGAGCATGATGATGTTGTTAATGCAACTAATTGGTCTAATTCACGGCGGCATAGTTTGGACGAGACGCGAATGGCAAAACTGATTTCATGGTTCAAAGAAACAAGCATTCTGGGAATCAGTTACAGTTTGTTCAAGGTGCTAGGCGACGGAGAAGGGGAATGCAAAGATAAGAAAAAGAATAAACATGCGAGAGGATGGGAATGGGAATCCGAAGATAAGAAAAAGGAGAAACAGAAGAGAAAAGAAAACAGTTATATGAGGAAGGCTTTGCTTGAAGCTCCTGGTTTGTTGGTTCTAGATGAAGGACATACGCCAAGAAATGCAAGAAGTAATGTTTGGAAGGTGTTATCAAAAGCTCAAACAAAGAAGCGAATTCTGCTTTCTGGAACTCCTTTCCAGAATAATTTCTTGGAACTGTACAACACTTTCAGCATAGTGAAGCCTTCTTTTCCTAACACGATACCACCCAAGCTGAAAAAGTTTTGCAAGAAACATAAGGAAGCAGCAAAAGAATGGAGTTGGGAACCGGTAACTGGAAACAGCACAACAGGAAATCCTTCTGATGATAAAATCAAGCATTTGAAGTTGCTAATGGATCCTTTTGTTCATGTTTACAAAGGCGCGATTCTTCAAAAAAAGCTTTTTGGGTTAAGAGAGTGCGTGCTTCGTTTGAAGCCTGACAGTTTTCAGAAGCAAATTCTTGAGAGCATTAAAAGTTCTCAGAACATATTGAACTTTGAGCGTAAGCTGATACTGTCATCGGTCCATCCGTCTCTATTCCTCGAATGCAAACTTTTGGAAGAAGAAGAATCTGTTGTTGACAAGGAACGGCTAGAAAAACTTAGATTGAATCCACATGTCGGCGTCAAAACAAAATTTTTGGTGGAGTTTGTTAATCTTTGTGTTGCTGTTAATGAAAAAGTTCTTGTGTTCAGCCAATTCACCGCCCCTTTACACTTAATTGTAGAGCAATTAAGCTCATCCTTTAATTGGGCCGAGGGGAAGGAAATACTCTACATAGATGGCACGATTGATCTGAAGGAAAAACAGTCTTTAATCCACAAATTCAATGATGCAAACAGCAAAGCTAAGGTTGTACTTGCATGTACGAAAGCTTGTTCCGAGGGAATTAGCTTAGTTGGAGCGTCAAGGGTTGTGCTACTCGATGTTCTATGGAATCCATCTGTCGAGCGACAGGCTATCAGTAGAGCATATAGGATTGGACAAAAGAGAGTTGTGTACACGTACCATCTGCTTACGCACGAGACTACCGAGTGCGTCAAATATTTCAAACAGGCCGAAAAGGACAGGTTGTCTGAACTAGTATTTTCGGATAATGACGGGGGCAAAAACCGTACGGTGAACTTTGAAGATGGTATTCTTGATCTAATGCTTCAGCATGAAAAACTTAAAGACATGTTTGTTGATTGTGTGGTACAGCCGAAGGAAAGAGATTTGGTGGAAAGTTATTATTATTGATTATGATGGATGTCCAAGGTAAAATAATATCTGGTGGTTGATCTTGTTTCTACCATTTTGATTAGATTTATCAGTCACTGTTTTGTTTAAATTCAGTTCATGTTTCTAATGTAACTTTGTTTGGTTTTGTAGATTCTTCAACATTGCTCACTATGCAAAACAATTTCATGTGAAGCTCACTATGTTACTATGTCTGATCTAGTATTATTAATGATTATGATGGATGTCCAAGGTAAAATAATATCTGGTGGTTGATCTTGTTTCTACCATTTTGATTAGATTTATCAGTCACTGTTTTGTTTAAATTCAGTTCATGTTTCTAATGTAACTTTGTTTGGTTTTGTAGATTCTTCAACATTGCTCACTATGCAAAACAATTTCATGTGAAGCTCACTATGTTACTATGTCTGATCTAGTATTATTAATGTTTATATTATTAAATATCTGAACAACTCTACTACTGGTGACAGCTAGTGAATTACTACTATTATGATGGGCAAGGATACGCCGCCTTTAAGGCGCCAAAGGCATGGTGCCTTTGGGTCTTTCTCCCTCTGCCTAACACTCTCTCTCATCCTATCTTTTATATTTCTGCATTTTCTCTCTCATAAAAAATGGGCAAAATCAACCAAAGCCATGGTGCCTTTGGCGCCTTAAAGGTAGCAGATCCCTTTCCTATTATGATGCATGGACAATTTGGCATTATGAACATAAGTGGTAGATTTTTGATAGAGTTAGAATTTCTATGAAGTTTCATTTTGGGGAGTTTGCTGACCAACCTTCATTTATTTTGGTTTTTATTTCAATATGGTGTTGATATTTATGAGATTTTCTGTTTCTTTTTGTCATTATTACTAACAAATTTTGCATCGTTGAACTCTACTTTTAAACTAGTAGGACTCTAAAGCATAAGAATAGGACTCATAGTTTTTAGGCTTAAATGCACTTTTGGTCCCCTTAGTTTAGATTTTTTACACTTTCGGTCCCCCTATTACAAAACCTGCGATTTTGGTCCTTACATTTTGATGGTCTTTGCAATTTTGTGGTCCCCCTCCAATTTTGATCCAAAACAGTACATGAACAGTGCATGTCCGTACATGAACAGTGCATGTCCGTACATGAACAGTGCACTGTTCATGTACGATTTTGGAGCAAAATTGGAGGGGACCACAAAATTGCAAAGACCATCAAAATGTAGGGACCAAAATCGCTGGTTTTGTAATAGGGGGACCGAAAGTGTAAAAAATCTAAACTAAGGGGACCAAAAGTGCATTTAAGCCTAGTTTTTATTTATGGAAAAAAGGTGATGCCCATTTTCAGGGTAAAACAATCATTAATCAATAACAATCATGCATTCTGCTAAATCATTTTGAAAATTTTAAACTAATTATATAACATAACAGAATGATATATTTTTATTAAATGACATTGTAAAATATTTTTACACTGTTAATGTATAACAATTAAACTCTTTATTTAATATTATAGTTAATAAAATCTTTTACATTTTTAAAATAGCATTTTAATAAAGAATGATAAAAGAATATTTATTATTGATATAATTTTAATTTTTAAAATATTATATCAGTATATTATTGAATTATAAAGTATTTATCTAAACCTTTTAAAATTCTTTAATAATTTTTTAGTTTTCATTTTGGTAGAATTTTGGAGAATTGAAAAAAAAAGGTATAGAATGATGATTATAGATGGTTTAGATAAATTATTTAAATATAATTTAAGTTATTTTAATATTTTAAAAATATTATTAAGATAAACATTCATTTATTGTAATATATTAAAAATATTATTTTAAAAAATATGAAAGTTTGTTCTTTATTTTTTCATTGTCTATTTTGCCAAAGTCTTAACTTGCAATCAATCTTAATAATATATTAAAAACTTTGAAACTAAAAGAATTGTTTTTGAAACAGTAAATTTCTTTTTTATGAATTGAATGCATAATTTTTAAGATTATATACTCATTTGATTGTGTCATAAGGACACAAATCAATATTTCATATAAATTAAGAAAATATATACATAACGGAGATATTATATACATTAAATAGTAAATTGTGTATGTAGGATAAACTAGATAATTTACTATGAGAATCATGAAAGATTTATTTTTTTAATAATCACTTTCAAAATTAAGAATAAGTCTATTCTAACACCAAAAAATTTCCAAACCTATTTACTTGTGAGTAAATATAGTTTTAAGGTATGAGTTTTACTTGGGGCATTATTTTTCGTATTTGTGAGAAAATAAAAATGTCCTTAGGATTTGGAAATGCATTTTTGAATGCACCTCATTCATTTGTAAGTGAGTCATATTCTTATTTTGACAAAAATTAGCATGAAAATGTATCTCTGTATAACTTATAGAAATGTACATTCGAACGAGTTTTGAGTTAAATACACGTCACATCATCCTCCTTCCTTATTTCCAACAAAATCACTTCTCAATCATTTTTCAAGCGTCTCTAATACCCTAAGTGTTTTTCTACTCCTTTCAATCCAAGTGGTTTATCACTTATTTTTCAACATCCATTCAATCTAAGTGTTTCAACTTCAACTACACCTTTGGTAAGTTCTTCAATCTAAGTGCCTTTTTATTTTCTCTTCATGCATTACGGAATAGGTACATTAGGTTGTGTAAGAAAAATTACGACTAATGCTATGTTTGTTTCCACGTCAAAAACTGCTCCAAACGCACGTATATCAAAAGCTAGGATTTTTAGCTTCGAATTTTCCCGGTAGAAATGGCTTTGAAATGTACGTCCACCATCCTGAACGTGAAACCAAACATGCTATAAATATCCTTTTTGTTCCCTTATCTTTACTTCGGGGTCTATTTTAGTCTCTTATCTTTTAAAAAGACCAATGCGATCCTTTATCTATTCAAACATCGTCATATCAATCTTTTCAGTCTAATTCTAAAAAACATCGTCTATTATTGCACACGTGGCATCTGAGGTGGCATTTCTTCATCACCATCTTCGTCTTCACTGCGTGTTTACTCAGAAACTAACCCTAAATCGAATTAGGGCATAAATTTTGTTTATTGCCATCACCATTGTTGACTGAAATCGTGAGTTTTATAACTATGAGTTATGTGTGTTGTTCATCCTTAGAGAAAACGAAGAGTTCTGGAAGTTTTGATTTGAAGATTTACACAAGTTCAAATCTGCGATGGAAACCTTGTTGTTGTTGTGGAAACATTGATGTTCTTCGAAGGGCAACAACAGTTACAAACTATGGAAAACAATTTTGGGATTGTCAACATTTTAAGGTAAACTTTCATGGTAAATCTTCTTCGTGGAAAAATTCTAGGAAACTTTTAGCCGTATGACATTGTTGTTTGGTTTCTTAATCTGCACAGAGCTCCAATCAGGTTGGGTGTGACTTCTTTGATTGGTTCCATGAAGAAGTTAGAGATGAGAAGGACTAATTTATGATGAAGCAAAAATGTAGGCTGGAAAAGTTAACAAAAGAAAAAGATGAAGCAATCATGGAGGTTAAAAAACTAATACTCACAAATCAGGAATAAAAGCAAGAGTTGCTGGAACTAAAAATGGCTATGAAGAACATGATGAAGTGGATTTTTTTAAGATTATATTTTTTCTTCTTCTTGTTTTCACTGTATTAATATTCTAAATGTTTAAGTTTTAGAAGATTTGTTGGAACTAGAGAATGCTTATATCAGTTTTACTATTCGTACCAAGTTGAATTACCAGACAAGTTTTACTTGAATGTACTAGTTTTACAAGAGTTAGTTTACTTGAATGTACTATTTTTAGTTGAATGTATAGATGGAATTATGTACTAGTTGAATTATATTAGTAAAAGTCAATATGTACCATTTTTAATCAATGTATTAGTTGAATTATGTATCTGTTGAATTATATCAATGTGTTATTGTGAAACAATTTTCATAATCTTGAATTCGTTACAATTGTAATTATTAACTTACATGTATCAGTTTTGAGATGTTTATCAGTATGCAGACATTACACCAGAACTTGAATTTGTTACCGCAGAACAAACATTACACCAAAACTTTGAATATACCAGATAACCATGTTAATAATCATTCAACATTCAATACACATAAAACCTTGTTTAGATTACAATGTAGGTTCTAACAGACCTTATACCAAAATACCTTGTTCAGATAGGGATACAAAAGAACAACATAAAATCTTGCTCGAAATACAACATATAGTACATAAATAAACTTTGTTCAGAATACAACATAAAACTTTCAACAGACAATACATAACTAAACTAAATGGTCTTCTAGTTTGGAGTAGTTCTCTTTGTTGAAATAGTCCTCCTAGTGGTTGGACCAACTGTATTCTTTGTTGCACTTAATCTGGTCATTAGACCATGGGTAACACTAGATGATGATGCCTTCTTACAACTCAAATTCTTTGGCCTCCCTTGACTTGGTTGAGATTGCTGACAAATTTGACTTGCATGAGTTGTGGGTGTAGATTGACTAGGTTGTTGAGTTTGTTGAACTGGTTGAGTATGGTGTTCACTAGCCCTATCTTAACTTCCCTGAATTGGTTGTATAGATGGTGTCATCTTATAAGTAGACTTATTTTGACATGTCTGCTTGCATCCGCTTCACCTAAGAATCATTCTAGTTTTCTCATTTTACAATATGTGCCATCAATTTCTCACTGCTCAAGATTCCTCATCTTTGGTCTTCTTGGAATTTTTATGTATTTGGGTGGTTGAACATCGATGATTTTTGTCCTAACCCATAAATTGGTCACTATCCATAAACTCGCCAACATGATGAATTTTCAAATTCAAGTATTCATCCATTTCTACCTAAGTCCAAAAAATTTAAAATTAGAAAAGGGGGCGAAAACCCTAAAATCCTAACACCAGAAAACCATAACATTTCATTGATGCATGAACACATGATAACATTGACTTTCCCTAAAATCTTAAAACTAGAAAACCGTAACATTTCATTGATGCATGAAGACAAGATAACATTGAAAACCCTAAAATCGTAACACCAAAAAACCTTAACATTTCATTAATGCATGAAGTAACACTGAAAATCCTAAAATCGTAACACCAGATGAGAGTTCATTTCTACAAGAATACCACATAACATTTAAAACCCTAAATTTTGAAGCAGATAACAAATAGCGTGATATTAACTGTATGCAACAAAGATTCTTCAATGGCGTCTGCACCTTCGATTTTTCCTTTAATTATTTTCTCATTCATTCGTTTTAACCTTCAACAATTTCTCCTTCAAAGCTTCTTCAAATGTTGTCCCTTTCACTTGTTCTCTCTTTCGCAGTCACCTTCATTTGTATACTAGGGTTTGGAAATAAGAACGAAATGAATTGATCTTATAGACTCCAATTTTAACTTTAGTTAATGTGCACATCAACTTATTTATCTCCACATCAGCGCCAAGTGGAAATTTAATTTGACTTTGACTAACACATATAACAGAAAGGACACACATGACACTTTATGAATAGATAAATGATCTAATTGTTCTTTTTATAAGATAAGGGGCCAAAATGGACTCCAAGGTAAAGATAAGGGACCAAAAAGGGTATTAAGCAAAAATTACTATATAGGTAGTTACACTCATTGTTAGGTAGTTTATTGAGCCATACATTTTGTGCCATTTTCGCTTTCTTTGTGTTTCTAACATTTTTGCATTTTTTGTGTTTCAGGAAACTACAGAAGTGCACTTCCGTATTTTTTTAAATTTGATTTCCTATAAATATGCAAATCCAATTTATTATTATGTCTCCATTATTTAATTTTGAATGTCTTTCATATGAATTTGATTTTTTTACTTCTTTGTCTGATTTGTCTTGTTTAGTTATAGGTAGCATGGCTGACAACCAATAACAATTAAGGTACAATACAGTGTCTCAACATACATTTGTTCGCAAGGAATGAGCTCGACCCTCGCGACCACCAACTGGTGCCAATTCATTTGATGCAGAAGCATCCACTTCTGAGGTTCAGGTATCTCCACTAGGATATGTATATTCCTACTACATCTTCTGATTAGGGGATGATTATTAGAACACACCATAATGACCAAACTTGAAGCATCGAAGATGATGACGACCTATTTAGGATTTGGCCCAAAAGGATGCCCTAAATTAGCTGGAAGACACCAGAGGGTGTCAGATTATATTTTCATTTTTTGAGAACCTGTATATACATCACCTGGATGCAGAATTGAGGCTAATGGCGATGATGCAAAATTATGCATCATAGAGCATGTGCATTAAGGTCATACATCATGTATATGGTTGACACGTCCATATTCGTGGACAAAATTGCTTATTTCATCGTTGTAGTTTACCTTAAATACTTTATTGACTTCGAACAGATTCATTAGTACAACTGGGGGGCCGCTTGTTTAGTTTACCTACACTCAAAGTTAGCTAAAGGTTGTCTTTGGAAGACAAGATAGATGACAACAAGTTGTACATTATTTACGGTAATATATTTGCGCCTTTACAATTACTATACTGTCATACCCAAAATTTTGACCAAGTTCCTTTGTATAGTTTTAAGGAGCAATTTATCTTGAATAAATGAGATAGCCCATTCGGTAGTGAGGTGAGATTCAAGGAGGTACTAGTGCGCGAGGTCTCGAGTTCAAATCCTATCTTTTCCATTCTTTTTGCATTTTGCCCTTTTTGAAATTCTGGTATAGCAGATTACAGATGTCCTAACAACATGTCACGACATTGATCTCTGCATCACTTTAAAACAAGGACAAAATAAACAAGCTAATACTCTGAATATCAGCAAAAGAGTCACAACAGATGTTTCAACATCTATTACAACATGTTAATCAACAAGAAAAAACTGAACTGTAAATTTGCAGAATGATAAACAACATAAGATATGTTAACCCAGTTCGGTGCAATTCACCTACTTTGGGGGCTACCAAGCCAGGAAGAAGATCTCACTATCAGTAGTATAGTTTTATGTAAACAACCTTTGGTTTACAATAAACAACCTCTGGTTTACCTATCACTACCCAATGAAACCTTTATCTAAGAACTCCATATTGATAAGATAAACCTATCTCACTCCCTTAATCACCTCCTGTGATATGTAACAGTTATAGTCACAATAACTGTATCATCCTACTTGAAAGACCCCTCTTTCAATACAAAGTTCAGCTAAACACACTTGACTAACAATCAATGCATGGATTCTATTGGATTTGCTTCAAACCTTCATCCAAGAACAATATACAATTCATTACCTCAATGCTTCTGAATCTATATAAACATCTATGTCTACCACAATGTATCAAATGATACAAAGGGAGACTTACAACACAAGAAAGCCATATGACTCTCAAAACCCTAAACCCTTATTTCCCTTTAGAAAAGTGTTACAAGGATTATTTTTCTTGATACAGCCCTAGGTCTAAGTCTCCTTTTATAACCTTCAGCTGTCTTGGGCTTCAAATCTTCTGTCCTTGATCCACTGCTAAATGCGCCTTGGATCTTGGAACAGATTTAAAATCAAAACTTGCTATATTTGTCTAGATGTTGAGTCTTCATGCTGGGATATTTCGCTCGACATCTTTGTTCTCTGGCAGAAATCTTCATATTGGATCATCTTGTTCTTCATCAAGTTTTACCAAAATTTAGTCAAACCTCAGGAGCTTTCAATCTCCCCCTTTTGACAAATTTTGGCTAAAACTCCTTCTGCACAATAAACCCAGGGTGAGTGAAGTTGAAAAAGGTCTTGAAAGGAAGTTGAGACTCCTAAAGAAGCTAGAAGGAAGTCTAAAAGAGTTGATCAAAGAACACTCCCCTTAAACACACTCCCCCTCTAGAATGCTCCCCCTTACCAAGGAACCTATACTCCCTCATCTGGGTAACTCAAAACACAGGACACGACTGTGTTCATAACTCAGATCACAAGACACAAAGGAAAGACTCAGAACAAAAAGGAAACCTGAGACTTAGACAGAATGTCAGAACATCCTATCCAACATCCTTGCAAACCAACTGCAAGAACAGACTCAACCCCTGTACTTTTCTCCCCCTTTTTAGCAAAAAATTGACAAAAATGTCCAACACAGACCCATACCCAGACTGAACATACCCAAAAGCAAAAAAATGCCATGAGAACACGACACAAAAAAAAAACAACCTGAGACAAAACGAAGCCAAAAACCCCCTATATATACCCGAGCTGTTTCCTTAGGATGTAACGAACCATTGATAATAACGAAGGTCAATTCAATGAGAACATTAAATGAGGAATGTAACTTCACCAAAAAGCATGTGCACCGGCCAAAATACTTTAGACTGTTTCCTTTTTTTTTCGAGGAACCATCCAAAGACAATGCATGTACCGAGGAACCACACTCTCTTTAACGCACGTTTTCCATTGTCCAAGGACCACCGTCCACAAGGATTCATTGGCAAGTCCTAAACAATGTCCTGACATCCAGTCAGACATTGTCTAATATCTTCTTCTGTGTCAAGCAAGAGATTTTCTGTAAATAGCTCATAGCACAGTCATACCAGATTTGACACCTAATCATACTCCTCTTTACTCAACTTTGCACGAACTCCTTTCATCCAGAATTAGTAAGTATGGTCAAGATATCTTCAAGGCTTCAAGCAATTGCAGAGAAAAATAAATTCTCCCAGACACAAGCAATGACTCTCAGGACACTCTCAAGAAGCTTGTACAACTCTGATTCAATCCATTGACACCCCAATGATAGAACTGAATCCAAACTGTCAAGTCTACCTTGAACTTCATTAGTAACACATTGTCACGACATCTTGTCTGACATCACACCCTCACCAGAGGTGCATAAATAATCTTGATAAACAACTGTACTACTACAACAACAGATCCTAGATAGAAATCCAACTCCCCCTATCAAAGATAACCAGTGCTCCTTTGTAAGAAGAACACCTCAAAGTGAATGGAAAACATAAGACTCATTTTCATGTCTTCAAGAGCCCACTCCTTGTTCAACACACCTGCTGAACGCATTCACACACTTCTTGATCCACAAGCAATCTATGTACCCATCAGACAGAAGTTTTCCTATATCTTTCATAAATGATGCTCCTTCCAACAAGAGATACCCAAAATCACCACATGACATCACATGACCAACTTCATGCACATATAGTGAGAAAGTACCAGGATCATATCCTTGTACCATAACTAACGAACTCTTGGATTGAGACCAAAATCACCATTGATCACTCTCCTCCTGAACCCATCCATACCTCATACAAATCCACCTTGGATTTTTACAGCCATAGATATCCTTGTTTCTAGAGAATAAATCCAATTGAACCTGGAATGCTCACATTCCTTAAAGAGACATACAAAATCTCTTAGTTTGTTAGCTAGCCAAAATGTCATTCAGACTTGAAGGACATTATCCATGTGCTCCAGAAATATTCAGCTTGCTTGCTTCACAAGATCCAAACTGATCCACTTCTTTCTAGAGTGACTTGTAGCAGAAGCAACCTCATCTCCAAAAGTATTATGATCTCTGAAAGAGTCAGACTACTAGATAGATACCCCATAATCCAAGACAGTCTTCACCTCATCATTCTCCCGTATGATAAGTTAGAACACTTCTGATTCAACTGGTGAATATCACTTTCACAATCTGAACTCCAAGTTCAGTTATCATGATGATGTTCTAACACCCGTTAGAACATCCTTCTCATATCACACACACCATTCACTATGGTTCTTGATACAATAACGACTGGACTTATTATTGCATAGTAATCCAACTGAAGATCTCCAGAGAACACAACTCCACCATCTTGATCATCAAGAACTCCAAACAACCATAGAGAGAGAAATAAACTCTCATACTTTCACCATAGCAAGCTCCTAAAGCGAAGATCCCTTCAAAAATCAGCAAGCCAAGAGTAGAACCAGCTTCTCCTTTGGTCTTTAGTTTACTACCCTTATCTGCACAGGCAGTTTGATTCAAACACACTCATTGACTCCAAGCTTGAGCACACCAAACGTCTCTGGTTATTTGACACATCAACAAAGAGATGGGATCTTCCAGAACACATTCTTCTTACCCAAGGCAGGGTATCTCAGATACACCAAGACTAGGAAATGTAGCCTCTACTAACTTCTGCAATTCCCATAAACTGCATAGGCTTTTTGGAGCATCCATTCCATTTATACCTGAGAAGATCAACTTCTCTCAAGATGATATACCTCCACTGTAATCAGATCCCACAGTCTAATGTTAATCCTAATGTCAGAACATCTATTTTTGACATCAATGTCATGACTTCCAGCTGATGAGTTCAAGCCTTCCTGATGCAGTCTTGAAGATCTATTCCTTAAGCTTCTAGACAACAAATCACCTTGAAAGACTTTTTCACCTTAACAGACAAGAGTGTCATGCTCTTATAGACTTGATTAACATATCAAGTTTGAGTAGACTACCTCCATCCTGTTTATGAACCATAACCAATCTGTTCAAGGACACAAACCTTGATGAACATCCGCTTCAATAACACCTCTTCAGAGGAACCAAACATGCCAAAGTCTGATTCCTTAGGAATGGGTAATCATAAGAATAGACCACACAATAGCTATACCAAAAGAAATCCAGATTTCCTTAAGTAGAGAATTCTTCAAGGAGTAAGAGATAATGTCCTAGACACTTATCTTGAACCTCCTTGTTGAATTAGATCACATGCTCCCAGCAGCTGCACTCCTTCGTGCTTAGATCAGAAATAAACTGATCCAAGGACAATTCATCAAGATGATGAAGTCTTCACCTTCACCACCAACCATGTTCCTAGAATAGGAACTTTCTAGATAAGTCATATGCCTCTGAACGTCCCGACAGAAGAAGGTTCCCAACATACAAGTGCCAGATACCCAGAGCATCTGCAGCACCCCTCCTTTGTCTTGGAGACTCACTTCTTGAGACAACAAGATACAACATAAACCTGCTGATGGAATATTTCAACATTTGGTTGAACATCAGATCCTTATCTTATGAAGACTTCATTGATGACCTTGACTGTATCCAATCTTCAGAGAACACGTACTTGAGTAGATGCAACTAGAGATGTTGCACTTCCTGGAGTACCATCTTGACTTCAGAAATCTTGAACACCACGACATGGATAATCAATTAAATACTTGTGGATTCCACAAATATAAATTGATCTTAAATCCTTGTTCACTAAGCCATACATCGAAGGGATATCAACACTTTAGGAATACCAATCAAGTATTCTTTAGTGTAGGTACCATCCTTGCCAAGCAGAATATTGAGACATCAAGACTGACACCCTTGACTCATGATAGCTTAGCTGCCACAATCCTATGCATTTTCTTTGAGAGGAACCACTTCAACTGATCTGAAGAAACACTACCTTCTAAGACAAGGATGGTGAAAATAAATCACCCCCAATTTCTTCAGATTGATGATCCTCAGAAACATCCTTGACCTAGATGAGCAACCAGAGAACTCCAGGGACATGACAGAGAAGTCTTTATGAATAGAATTGAGAGAAATCTCAAGTGTCTTTGGCAACTTTGTCATGATAAAGGTAGTTTACCAATTTCATAGACCATGGATTTGATAAGCTAGAAATCAACTCATCTTCCCACTAAAATGACTTCAAGATACCCGAAGGAACTAACCTTCCAAGGACCAAGACATCAAAGGCAAACACCAACAAACAACTCTCTCCATTCGATTACTCCCAACTGGAACGACTAGAACTTTCATAGATGCTGACACCTTCATGACAAATAATTGAAAAGGATAAACAGAGTCTTCAATCTGGCTTTACCTTCAAGAACAGAAGACAACAGGTAGGATCATAAATTGCTTCCACCATCTTCCTTCTTCAAATCTCTGGATAGTAAACATCTCAATCTATTCCATGAATAAACCTTTCTTGAAACACAACACCAGAAACAAGAATCTACCAAATCCTTTCAGCAGAAGCATATGCAACGGAACACCAAAGAACATCTTCAACAGACTCCAGTCAAGATTTCAAAAACATCTTATAAGACATCATGCAGAAACGAACCTCTTTGCAAGCAGCAACTAAACATCTTCACAGAAGCAAAAGACAACCAAACAACAGCTGTCCTCCTTGATGCAATCACAAACATCATATCCTTCAAATCCCTTGAGGATGGTCTGATCTCACATTCTTATACCTTGTTGATTGAACCAGAAAGTATCTCCCAAGATCTCATCCAGAAACAGACTAGGATGCCTGCTCTGATACCAATTGAAATTCTAGTATAGCAAATTACAAATGTCCTAACAACATGTCACGACATTAATCTCTGCATCACTTTAAAACAAGGACAAAATAAACAAGCTAATACTCTGAATATCAGTAAAAGAGTCACAACAGATGTTTCAGCATCTGTTACAACATGTTAATCAACAAGCAAAAACTGAACTGTAAATTTGCAGAATGATAAACAACACAAGATATGTTAACCCAGTTCGGTGCAATTCACCTACTATGTGGGCTACCAAGCCAGGAAGAAGGTCTCACTATCAGAAGTATAGTTTTATGTAAACAACCTTTAGTTTACATTAAACAACCTCTGGCTTACCTATCACTACCCAATGAAACCTTTACCTAAGAACTCCATCTTGATAAGAGAAACCTATCTCACTCCCTTAATCACCTCCTGTGATGTCTAACATTTATAGTCACAATAACTGTATCATCCTACTTGAAAGACCCCTCTTTCAATACAAAGTTCAGCCAAACACACTTGACTAACAATCAATGCATGGATTCTATTGGATTTGCTTCAAAGCTTCATCCAAGAACAATATACAATTCATTACCTCAAGGCTTCTGAATCTGTATAAACATCTATGTCTACCACAATGTATCAAACGATACAAAGGGAGACTTACAACACAAGAAAGCCCTACGACTATCAAAACCCTAAACCTTTATTTCCCTTTACAAAAGTGTTACAAGGATTATTTTTCTTGATACAGCCCTAGGTCTAAGTCTCCTTTTATAACCTTCAGTTGTCTTGGGCTTCAAATCTTTTGTCCTTGATCCACTGCTAAACGCGCCTTGAATCTTGGAACAGATTTAAAATCAAAACCTGCTATATATGTCCAGATGTTGAGTCTTCATGCCGGGACATTTCACTCGACATCTTTGTTCTCTGGCAGAAATATTCATATTGGATCATCTTTTTCTTCATCAAGTTTTACCAAAATTTAGTCAAACCTCATTTGTTTTTAACTATATTACTATGTTTTTACGACCAAAACCCACCATCGATGCCGCTCAAATCGCCGCTTAAGTCACAATAGATCCGGTTGACCATGTCGACGTCCCACCACGAGCAACACAAGCGGACGAACACGTATCATCGTCGTCGTCACCCCTCAGACGTCGCACTAGTCGTCGGATAACCACTCCCTCTGATGCACTTACCGCGAGCACGTACAACCGCATCACCATATAGTATCCATTAGTATCTCACATCTCCTCTTGGATTTTTGTTTTTTTGAATCTTGGTTGGATTTTCTGATTGTTTGGTGTTTTATAAAAATAAACTGAGTTGAGAGAAGAGGGAATTTTTCTGTTTGTAAAAAAAGGATGAAAAATGCAAAATGAGGGATCGAGGAAGAGAGAGCATCGTGTGAGAGATAGAGATGAGGGGTCTGACTCATTTTTTGTTTTTCCATTTTGTTTATACTAATTCTTGTTTTTTTTTTTAATTTTTTATTCTTATTTTTATACCAAATGCCACGATTCATTATCGTACTGGCTATGGAGATTGTGGAAAAGTCAAGAAAGAGGGATGAAGCGCCTCCTCCTTTGTTGTAGAGGTTTCATTTTTTTTTTCAATTTCTCTTTTATTTATAAAGTTATTTTTTCAATTAGGGTTTGTGCTAAATGGGCCTTAAGCCCTTGTGCTAACTCCTCACCCCTTTTTAGCTCCTACACCTTCTTAGGTTTCATTTAGTTTTTATGTTTTTAATTTAGTTAATGCATTCATCTATTTAATTTGTTTAATCCATTTAATTTTATTAACTTAGTTTATTATTTTAATTATAATTCCAAAATACATAAAAAATGTCACTTGTTATTCATTTAGTCATTTAGTTTATTATCAAAATTCTAAAAATGTAAAATACTTCTTTTCTATTTAAATTAATATCCAAAAACGTTTTTCTTTCTTTTAATAAAAAAACACCAAGAATAAATCTTTTCTCTTGTAAATAATTCTTATTTTTATATATCATCAAATTATTTAGTAAATCAAATTAAATATGTTTTTGCAAATAAAGTGGGTACACATCCACTACAGCTTTAAGTGATCGAATGATTAGTGCTCGCTGCATCGATCGATCACTTAAGATCAAATCAACTTAAAAACAACACAACTCATCAAATCTATTTTGTGCCCTTGTGCGCTTTCTTCAAAGAGATTTTCACCAACTAAAATCAATCAAACACACACTCTTTTTCTAGAACGAACTACGAAGCTCTGATTTTCTCATTGCACAGTGAGAATACGTAGGAACGAGGGTTTGGATCCTTGGTGAGCTCAATAATTAAAAACATTTTTTCCCTTTTTCTTTGTTGTAAATAATTTTTCTTTTTAAATTGATAAATAAGAATAAGAACATTACAAACAAACCCTTAACCTTTAGAAATTTAGGAAGTTCCCGTTGAGCACAACGAATATGAGGGGTGCTAATACCTTCCCCTCGCATAATAGACTCCTGAACGTTAAATTTGGTTGCGATGACCATCTTATCCTTTTCTTTCCCTTAGGGTTTTATCGTCATTTCCCCTTTCCTTTAGGAATAAATAAAGAATGGTGACGACTTTGTTAGTCCATCCGCGAGCGTGCAATGTGCTTCATGAGGTCGTATTTTTTGAGATGCGACAGCTGACGACTCTGCTGGAGAGTTTTCCTTAAAGAGAGTCAAGCCTACCCTTTAGTTCTAGGGTTGTTTGTTTATTTTGTTTATTCTTAATTTTATTCTTTAACTTGTTATCATTTATTTATTTCTTGCATTATTTACTTGTTTTTATTTTCCCTATTATTGTTTATATTTTTGTCATTAACATTCATGGATTTTATTTTTGTTTGAGAGCAAGCGCTATACGGGAGCTCGAGAAAAAAAAGTTAAGTAAGGGGTCGTTCTCTTTTGGCCGCTGTGAATTCTTATCCCATGAGGTTCTTTAACGATGACTCCACCTATAGTAGATCAATTCAAAGAGTTTGTCATGAGTTGGCTAGCACTTCTTCATGATGAAACTTTGAGTTTGATCCATGACTCTAGGGACCTTTTCTAGAACCCGAACGTGAGACTTCGTTTATGCAAAGGCTCCCTAAGGGAGACCCTGTTGAAATTTTATCATGGGAGGGGTATGCCCTATCATGATGAAGTTTCACCTAGGGTCCATGACCTTGGGTTTATTCTAAAAACAAACAAATGAAACCCTAGAGCTTACCCTATGAGGGGAATGGGTAGAAAAACGTAGGACCTTTTGTAGGAACTCTCTGTTAGTTTATTCTTATAACATCCTGTCCTACATACATTGCATCTAAAAAATAAAAGGCAAAATACTCTTTTTGGTCTCGTATCGTAACCCCGGGATTCATTTTGGTCCCTTAACTTTAAAAAGGTCCATATTGGTCCCTTAACTCTTCAAAACGTTCCATATTAGTCCTTTTTGTCTTATTAGCGACAGAAAAATTCAAAAATCAGTCGCTAAATTCATCACTAATTAGAAAAAAAAAGACTAATTTGGAACGTTTTGAAGAGTTAAGGGACCAATATAGACCTTTTAAAAGTTAAGGGACCAAAATGAACCTCGAGGTTAAGATACGGGACCAAAAAAGGTATTAAGCCAAAATAAAAATAAAAGAAAAACTTTTAGCATACCTAGAAAGCTAAAAACCTTTTTGTATACCCATACATTTTCATACATCCACATACATGCACATTTGCATACCGTGAAATAAAACTCGTACCTCTTCCTCCTTCGCCAGAACCTCCACCCGTCATTCGGCTAGATGATTTCCTAACACTCACAAAAAAACTTGAAGCATGTCTCAAGAAGCTATGAAGGAACTTAAATGAGGCCAAGAACTATTGAAAGAGGAGGTCAACTAGCTAAAGACTCAAATGAACTTGGTCATGCAAGTACTATTGAGAAGAGAAAGCAACCCTTCTCCATGCCAGCAGCAGGTCTACCCAATGCCTCGAATACAACAACCATTGATGGTGCCTCAGTGCAATCAATAATAGTATCAACAACAACAATGGCCCCACGTGCCGTACCAACAAAGTCATTATAATCAACAAAGAAGGCCAACACCGAGGAGGTTTGATCCACTCCCTTTGCTTCATAGCCATCTACTTCAGCATTAGCTTAGAGGATCATTGGTGGAGCTCAAAGCGCTCAATCTTCCTCCTGGTCCATACGCCCTTAGTTTCAATGAGAAAACGAGGTGTGAGTACCATGCTAGATTCCCAGGACCTACTTTGGAAAATTGCAAAGCCTTCGCACACAAGGTCCAAGACTTGATTAACAACAAGTAGTTAACTTTCGAAGGAGGAATCCCGTTGGTGATCGGCCACTCTTTACTTTAGCAAGTGCAAGAACATCAAGAAACATCTCCTAAAGTGAGTGGTTCAACAAGGAAGCTCATCCCTAAGATCATTAGACCTTTTTTCCAGTGGTAATTTCTTCCTGTTAAATATTGTTTGTATTTAAAATATATACTCATTTACTAGTAATTCTAATAAATTGAGCATGCATGCTTTTGGAATCAATGCTTTTGTATTCACTCATTTCTCATGCCATCACTCACGTTATACATAAATATCAAACACTTTTTTTTTTACTTTTTTCCTGTTAAAAAACTTAGGAGGAGAATGACGTAAACAAAATAACTGAGTTTTTTGATGTATGTTTTTATTAGTAAGACCTGGATGATGATGTAAGGCATTGTTTCACTTCCCAAATACTGGATAAATAAGGAGATAATCTGTAGTCAACCCCCTCAAGCCTGAAGTCAGTGTTCTTTCTATAAAAATAAAAAACCCTTAATCTTAACCAGGCTCAAGAGAACCATTCCATCTAATCACCTCAATAAGAGGTTCAGACATATCCTCTTCCTCACACACGTCATCCAACATCGAGGAAGTAGTCAAAGGATAAAGCTCACAATAACTGCTCTCTTTCACCATTAACATGACAGTGACAACCTTGCTGAGTCAAAATCTCACATGAATTGTTCCAAAAAAAGAGCCCGCCAAGTCAAACAAAAACTGAAAAAATTGACTTAGAAAAAAATTAGGGCATCCCGATGGACCGCAAGTTCAAAAGAATCGGTCCATGTAAAAATAGGCATTAAAAGCAAAAAAAAAAAAGAAAAAGAAAAATGGAAACTAACTTGTAAACATAATTAGGTGACTGCCACCTCAAGAATCTCATGAGTGCTTCAACCACTACATCTACCTCCATAATCTTAACTACCAAAGTTCTCTTGCCGGCTGAATGCATCCATGGATTTAATTGGATTTAGGATTGGAGGACATCAAAAGAGTATGGGTTAAATCAAATTTTAAGCCTTATATCCTTCTTTTTCATAAACTGTGAACCAAACGTTACAACCTTTAAATGACCTAATTGAAGTTAGGTTCACTATGAAAGCATAATCATCAGAATTTTTGTTAAACTGACTCCAAATGTTTGTTAAATCAGCGCTAAACACATTTTCTTATCACATTTTCACATCTTCATTTGTGTCAACCTCATGGGCAAATATCATCCATTTTACACACTTATCTGTAACAATTTTTGATTTCAAAACTTGCATGAGCTTTGTGTTAGAATTACTTTTCAAAAGGAATGATTTTAATTGCAAATCAATACTTAGTGTCGAGGAAATATCAACAATGGTCTGATCAGAGGCATACCACTCAGGACACATGTGACTAGGGGAAAAATCACCTAGGGATTCCGCCGATCAGGAAAAAATTCTTATAATCAGGGGAAGATCATGTGAAGATCCTGTTGATTAGGGGAAAAATATCCCAAAAATTACTCAACCCAGGCCATACCTCCAACCACCAATTAATCAAGGCATACCTTACGAAGATTCAAAATAATAGGGCAATCCGTATCAAGGTCATATCACAACATGGTGGGATCCAACTTCCTTTTCTTGAAACTCCTTCAATGTTCCTACCAACAGGGGCAGGTCGCCTAAAGACACCGTTGATCAGGGGTAAACCCCTCTAAAGCTCACTTAAATACTGGGGTAGATCGCTGTAAGGTTTGAACAAAATAAGTCATTCCAAGAGTCGGTCATCCAAGGACAAATCTCTTCAAGTCCATATAGAGGCAAGCCACCTTAAAAGCACGGTAAAGCCAACCCTTAAAAAATTGGTCAATCTGAGGTAAACCATTCCAAAAAATAATTAATCAGAGGCATGGCGCTTCAATAATAAAAATATTGGGGCAAGCCACCTCAAAGTTATCTTATGACAAGACTGCTTTAAAAATCGTACTGAGACGAATCTCTTCAAAGACCCAGCTGACTGGGGCAGGAAGGGCTACCGAAGGGCAAGTCCTCTCCACATTTTCAAGCTATAAAATCTGTCGTACATCAGCGACCATCGAGTTCGACATAAGTGTCAGGAAGTCATGCTAGCGCAACACCCTACCACATTTTTAACAAATAACCTTATTACACGAACAACCTCTCTAAGTCATAACCACCCATGAACCACCCCAAGGGAACTCGTTGAAACATTCAAGTCACCATATAAATCATCATCATGCATTAATCATGTTGCTTCACTCTAGTATTAAACCGTTCATATCATCTCATTCATCGGGCATATTCCCATAATATGAATCTGACATCATCAGAAAGCCTTGTAACATAAACACCTCACAAAAGCCCAATCCTACTTGGCACCTCACAAAACCCCAATCCTAATTGGCACTTCACAAAATCCCAATCCTACTTGGCACCTCACAAAATCCCAATCCTACTTGGCACCTCACAAAAGCCCAACCGCCTTTGACATTCAACACCCTACAAAAAGCCCAACCTCACCTGGAATTTACCCAAAAAGCCCGATCTTATTTGGCATCCAACATTCATCATCAAAGAGCTCGACCTCACTCAATGTCTCAAAAATCCCAAAGCCCATCCTCATTAACAATTGGAAAATCCAGCCTTTAAAATCCACTTACCAAAGGTCTTGCTTAACTCTTTATCGAAAGAAAGTAAGCCCTATTATCCAAAAGAATATATCATCCATGGACGAATCATCCACAACATCACATTCATGCATCATATCACGCATAACATATCCATGAATGAGGAGCATTATGCAACACAAACTCTAAATATGCATACATAGCATAAATACATAACATAGGCTAAGACTCAGGACTCATCGTAACAGTCTAGATTAATCCCCAGCTAAGTCGGCAATAGATTTTCGTCCAAGCTAATCCCTAGCTCCTTCCTCACTATATATCCCAATAAGTATGCCTTGTCATACCCTAATTTTTAACCCTAATATCCCACCTCATTTGCATCTTCACAATGCATCAAGATCATAAACTTGGTTCTTCCCTAGCCCTTCACCCTTGGGTTTGGCTTTGTAGAGATCACCAAGCACCTCTTTGTGTGTTTTTTTACTTTATGTTTATGCACTTTATGTTTTACTAACTACTAATAAAAATACCCAAAAACATGTCTTGTATACCTTTTGTTTCTTTGCAATGTAGGGTGATGGAAGTCCAATAGTTGATATATCTTTGGTCAAAACTCAAACAAAATGCTTGCTTCTATTAACTTGTAAGATGAAATTTGACTAACAAAAGATCCAAAAGGATGTTACTCTTGAATGGTTATGGTTTTACAGGAATTAACAAAAGAAAACACCAGTTACAAGCAAAAAGAATCCATGCCCTGCAAAGTTCGCATAACGAACTTTACTTCGCATAGCGAAGGTCGCGATGCGAAGCTGAAGCGAGCAACAACAGAAAGAAACAAATAGTTCGCATAACGAACTTTACGTCGCATAGCAAAGGTCGCGATGCGAAACTGAAGCGAGCAACAATAAAAAGAAGCATAATCAAAATCACCCAGTTTCGCTTGAAGCGAGCAGAAGCGAGAGTAGTTCGCATAGCGAACTTTACTTCACATAGTGAACTTTACTTCGCATAGCGAAGTATGGCGGTTTCCAGGGGCGGTTTAAAATTCTTCAAGGTTAAGCAAGCTGACTTCGCATAGCGACCAAAACTTCGCATAGAGAAAGTCCCTCATCTCAACCAGTATAAAAGGAGTGCAACCGAGGCATTGGGGAAAATGACTTTACATTATTACTTTGTAATATATAGTTTGTAATAGATAGTAAGAGAGGGAAAGTGAGGATACGAGCTGGATACGCATCAAGAGTCGGGAAATCTTCGTTGATGCTGATTCATCTCAATTCCTCCATTTAGTATCAAGCTACCATGAGTAGCTAAATCTCTTTCTTGTTGAGATTGGTTGTAGTTCACCAAAACAATATGTATTTTCATTGATCATGGCATTATATTCAATTTATTTATGAATCATTATCGATGTTATATTTTTTTTATTGTTTAACTCCATGGATTTGAATTGATATTGAGAAATACGATTCTAATCTCGATCCAAGATAATCATCTATTAAACTCTAAATGCTAGACATAAATTTAGGTTTAATATTCACCATAAGTATCGATTATTAATGCTGCCGTATTGTGTAATAGGCTGAGAAATCATCGATTAAACAATAAGGTAGAATCCTCATCAGATGTTTAGACATAAACTCTGTTTGTAAGCGATACGTGATGACATTGATACATGCTTAAATTGTGTATAACTGATCAGTGGTTTGCATATTTAATCGGTGGATGAAATCCAATCCTAGCAAGCTTATCCCTCTGAAAACTATCCTTATTAATTATATGTTTTTACATTTGGTAACTTACAAATCAAATATCTTGCAAAACATCCGCTTAAAATCATATTAATTGTTGAACGACATTGATATCGCACCAGTCTCTGTGGATACGATACTTAATACTTTCTTTTGATTTACTCAACATCAAAATGGCGTCGTTGCTGGGGACTGACGTTTAGATATTACTTGCCGTTGCAACAATTTTTATCATTTTAAGTTATTGTGTATTTGTTAATATTGTATATATTCTTTAACATTTGCTGCTAACCACTTTTTCTGTGTTAGAATTGTGCTTTCTTGTATGCAAAATCAGGTATCATAAGAACAAGTGAAGCACAAGCAAGCTAAGCAACACCAAAAGGTAAAAATTCTGCATTAACCCTCTTCAAACAATAGTCCAAGGCTACAATTAAAAGATCAAAGTTTGAAGTAAATTACATGGAATTGTGGCAACATAGACAAGAATCATACCAGTATTACCAAGGGCATCCATACGTAAATAACATATATTACATCCAAGATTGGAGATATGATGTGGAACCATACCAAAATTTCTATCAACAGCTGCATAATCTTCCACAACCGGACAAAATATCAAAATTGGAAGACACCTTGATGCAATTTATGCAAATGTCTATGAAGAACCAAAAAAGGACTGAAGCATCACTCAAGAATCTTGAAAAGCAAGTTGGTCAAATAGCAAGGAAGCTTGAGGATCAACACCAAAGACATCCACTACTATCACATAAATCATTTCAAAGGAGCAATGCAATGAAAGTACAGCTCAAAGCGTTAACGCTACTAAAGCTAGCGGGATTATACCTGAGTGAATCACACACTCAAAGATACAACAGAGTCTCCACCGAACTTTATTTAGTCCCAGAGGACAGGAAAAATATCGATAAAACCCAAGGGGAAGAGAAATGGGTAAGGGGATCAGTTATGCGAAAGGAAGGTACTAGCACCTAATGCATCCGTCGTACTCGACAAGAACCATTCTGCTTGCTTCTAGGCTCGGATGGGTTTTCTATCTAAAGGCTTCTAGCTAAAAAGAAGAGAGAAAAGAGACGAAGAAAGAAAAAGAAAGAAAGTGCTTACGGAGGATTAGGGCCCTCGTGCCTACGTACCCTCATAGTGCAATGAGGAAATCAGAGCTTCGTAGTTCATGGAACCAGGGAAAGAGAAGAAGAATGGAAGAAGGTGGCTCGCTAATATTTCGCAATCTCGTGCCTACGTATCCTCATAGTACAGTGAGGAAATTCAAAGAATACGTAGTTCGGGGAACCAAGACAGGAAAAAAAAAGTGGTGTCAAAACCAAGAGCAAAAGAAGGAGAGAAAACTCCGCTGGGGATTCAAAAGAATTGGTGTAAGAACCAAGAAAGGAGTGCAACGGAAAAGTAGCAATCATGATGAGGATAAAGTGCAAGAATGGTGTCGAAAACAAAAAGGTAAAGGAGCAAAAGAATAATAGCGACTCTATTGGGGAGTAAAAGAACATAGTGACTATGCTGGGGATCAGAGGGTTAACGACCCTACTGGGGACCAAACAAAAGGGATGGTGTTGAAACCAAGAGAAAAAAGGATTCGGTATATTAACTGACGAGCAGTGGTTAAACGAAGAAAGAGATTAGGACTCTGTGGGGAAAAAGGCTTGGTGTCAACAAGCAGGCTATGATAAACCAAAAGGAGAGAGTACTGAACCAAGAGAAGGTGTTTGACTCTGAAGGGATTTTGGTATATTAACTGATAAGCAGTGGTTAACCAAAGAAAGATTAAGACTCTGCGGGGAATTAACAGATAGACTGTGATCGACCCCAAAACAGGTGTAGAACTAAGCAAAGGTTGTGACCCAAAGGACGGGTGTAGAACCAAGCGAAGGTTGTGACCCAAAGGAGTGAGTATTTGAACCAAAAGAAGGTTACTAACTACTGGGGGTTCGGTGTTAACAGAAATACTGTTATTAACCGAAAAGGAATAAGTGATAACCAGGAGAAGGTGATTAACTCAAAAGAAGCTCAGTATGTTAACAAACAGGCTGTGGTTAACTGAGAAATAAGTGATTAACCAAGAGAAGGTGATTAACCCAAGAAGAACTCAGTATGTTAACAGATAGACTATGGTTAACTGAGAAGAAGAGCAAATTGGTGTTTTGACTGACAGGCAGTGGTTAACCAACAAAGAGAGAGGAACCAAGAGAAGTTTGCGAACTCCGCAAGGGTTTCGGTGTTTAACAGGAAGACTGTGTTTAACCGAAGAAAAGGATTGTAACTTGTTGGGGAATAGAACATTGGTATTAACAGTATGACTGTGATTAACCAACGAGAGAAAGGATCATGACTCTGATGGGGAATCAATGAACAATTGTTGATAAGAAGAAAAGGTGTTGAAACAATGAGTGTTTGCTATCCCAAAGTGACAAGGATCTAAACCAAGGAAATGGTGATTGATCAAAAGAGAGATTGAAAGGGGCACGAGTGATCAAGGATCGACTCGAATGAGGATTGAGAAACGCTATAGTCTGGAGATAAAGACGATTATTCCAGGCATATGGTCATTCGTCCCCTACCCAAAATAATCAAGATGAGTGTAGGAATTCTCCACTCTCATCCCTTCTTTAGCACCAAAGTATAGTGCGGAAATTGAAACGGACAACGTAACAACGCCAATTTGTACAGTGCTCCAGTGCATCGTGCGAATCTCTGACTCGGCAGGGGATCAAGAGAACAAGACTCTAAAGGATCCTAGAGAGAGAAGTAAGGGAGAACCAACTAATTGAAATATGGGTTCGATCAATCGATCAAAGAGAATGAGCAAGCCAATAATCTTTCACGAGTTGAAAGATCGTCAAAGTAACGTGTGAATTAATGATTGTATAGAATTGAATTTGCTCAAGAAGGAACAAACTCAATACCAATAGCAGGGCAAAAAATACCAAACATCAACACTAATCATGTAATCAAGTGAGCAAAAGATGTGCAAGGATGATCATGAGCAATGTGATGCCAAAAATGCAAACAATTGCGTAATCGATAAATCGTGCATCGAAAGCTTGCATATAAGCTTCATCCAGAGGCTAAACAACTCATAAAACATCCACAAATATCAAACATATCAAGCCATGGAATTTGTATGAGGAAAGGATATAAAACAAGCTTGAAAATACAAAAAAATGGCACTATATTATAGTGGTAATTGATTACCACATGTAGGTAATCAGTTACCCGCTTGAAAATAGCAGAATTAGTGAAAAAAGGCGCAGAGCAATCGATTACCCCCATATAGGTAATCGATTACCACCATAACAGTGGCAAAAAACGGCTTTTCAAAAAGTACTTTCAGCACCTAATCACTTATCCAATCCACCACATGTTATGGCATGCATTTATGCATAAAATTTACATCATGTTCGAGCATTTAAACAAAAATTGAAAGCATTAAACATGAAGATCAAAGATCCAACAATCACATGGTTCATCGAACCGAAAAGCTATCGAAACTACATCGCAAATGCGTGAAAGTGATCGAAACAGTAAATTGAGTGAGAATTGACCAACCTACAAGCCGGAGAATTGTCTTGGTGATTGTTGTGAGTGAAATGTAGAGAGAAGAAGCCAAGAAAACCAGAGAATGCTGCACTTGCACTTCGAACCGTTGCGAAATCGAGCAAAATGCGATAAAACTCCGAAATCAAATTTGTACCGAAATGATTGGAGTAATCACTTGAATTGAAGTAGAATTTGCTGTAATTCCTGAAATCCAAGCAAAATTGAAGATGAATGAAGGCTTAAGCTTAAGAGATAAGCAATTTCAATGTGAAATTTGCTTCTTTTCAATGGTAACAATGGAGCTTTAGTGTGGTTTGGGGAAGAAGATGGAGATGAATGTGTAGAACTTGCAGAAAAATGCAGAGAGAAATGAGAGAATTGAGAGTGAAGAGAGTGAGAAATGATTGAAAAATGGTTGAAGCCCTCTTGTGAAATGGTGAGGGTTTGTTTATATAGAGACTAGCTTTGGAGTGGCTAGGTTTGGAATGTGCTTTGGAGTGAGCTTTGGAGCTTGCTTTGGAGTTAGTTACACTCAACTCACTGAGTCGGAAGTTGACTCAGTTAGTTAGTTGGTTAACTCAATGGAGCAGTCCCAATGCAAGTCTAAATCAATGGCTCTCATGTTTGGAAGTAAGGGTGCATGGTGAACAAACTCAAAGTGATGTATTAAAATAAATGTAAGTGGAGTATCTTGAATGGTCTTGAACTATCTAGAATGTTCCACACAATGCTAAAACCAAGTGGAACATAAGAGAATGGAGGATGCGAAGCTGCTGTCATGAAAATGCAGTAGAAACTGCAAATTTACACAGGGTAATCGATTACCCTATTTTGCCTAGCAAAATGGTAATCGATTACCACTGGCAAAATTTGCCCAGATTGCTTAGGAACAATAAGTACTGGAGCCCCGGTTTCGATTTTCCACCTCTTGCTTTGATCAATAGGCATGGAAACCCTTGTTTTGTGCTTGTTTTGATGATGTGATGACCTGGTGAGGATGTGATTAATCGGGCTTGGGAAACCTGAATATTCTTGCAACAAAAACACAGAGAAAAAGTGCGAGTGCGTATGCCAGCGATGCAAATGTACATGCTTATGCAAAAGGCAAAAAGGGAGGTCAAATTTTGGGTTACGCCAATTGCCCCTATTTAATCCTCTTGGACCTGAATGCTCAAATTGCGCCAGCTTTTCGATGATTTGAGGTAGAAGGGGATTAAATAAAAGAGTAGCTCGAAAATTTGGCCGACAACGACAAAAGGAAAGGGTGAAAGAAGTTTGGCTGAATATCTGCTGAGGAGATGAATCAGGCAAAAGGGGAGCATGCTTGATGCATATTCTATGTATGTGTGTTTTACATGATACATGTGATTATGCTATGCAACGATGCAGGTTATGGTGTAGTGTCACAAGTAGGCAGGTTCTGGACGGACCAGAGAGAATTAGAAAGGTTTTGGATGGACCAAAGAATTGAAAAGGTTCCGGAAAAGTTTGCCAGACGAGGACTGGAAAAGTTTGAATAAATCAGACGGGAGCTGACTGGATTTTGTAAAGATTGGTCAGACAAGAACTGACTACCAGATGAGAACTGGGCTTTGAAGATACAAATCAGATGGGAACTGAACTTTGCAAAAATTTGCCAGACGAGAACTGGACTTTGAAAAGGTGCACCAGACGAGAACTGGACCTTGAAAAAGTGCGCCAGACGAGAACTAGAAAAGTTTTCCAGACAAGAAATGGACTTTGAAAGGATAAGCCAGACGAGAACTGAATTTCGAAAAGATAGGTCAGACGAGAACTGACCACCAGACGAGAACTGGATTTTGGAAAGGTTTGCCAGACGAGTACTGGATTTTGGAAAGGTTTGCCAGACGAGAACTAGGATCTGAAGAAGGTTTTCCAGACGAGAACTAGACTTTGAAAAGTTTTCCAGCCGAGAACTGGGCTTTGAAAAGTTTTCCAGACGAGAACTGGACTTTGAAAAAGTGTGCCAGACAAGAACTGGACTTCAAAGAGACAAGCCAGGTGGGAGTTGACTACCAGACGAGAACTAGATTTTAAAAAGACAAATCAGATGTGAAATGACTACCAGACGGGGACTGGATTTCAAAGAGACAGGTCAGACGAGAACTAACTACCAGACGAGAACTAGATTTTGCAGAGACAGGTCAGACGGGAACTGACCATCAGACGAGAACTGGATTTTAAAGAGACAAGTCAGACTAGAACTAACTACTAGACAAGAACTAGGTTTTAAAGAGACAAGTCAGACGAGAATTGACTACCAGACATGGACTGGATTTCAAAGAGACAGGTCAGACGAGAACTGACTACCATACGAGAACTGGATTTTACAGAGACAGGTCAGGCGAGAACTCACCACCAAACGAGAATTGGATTTTAAGGAGATAAGTAAGACGAGAACTGACTACCAGACTAGAATTGGATTTTGATTGGGACGTATGTTTGAACCTGTATGGCGTAATGCTCTATTTTGATGGATATGCTACGCGTTTGAAGATGCAATGTTATACGATGATGATTACTATATGCAGAATTTCAGTGATCAGGTTTTGTAGAGTCTAGTATGATCAAGCTTATGTCATGGCTTCATGCTATGCCAGATGAACGATATGCATAAGTGAAGCGACATGATTAATGCATGAGAGTGGTCTATGCAACGGTTCTTGAGAATCTATCAAGTGCTTCCATTGCGGGAGGTGAAAGAGTTGAGGTTAGGGTGTAAGCCATAAAGACGTGATTCCCCGACACCTACTTTAGGATCAACAGTTGTTGATGTACCATTGTTCTTGCCTCAAAATAGTTAGAGAACTTGTACCTTGGTAGCCTGTCTCTGCCCCAGTTGGTTGGGTATCTACATGGATTTCCCCAATCACAAATTATGAAGTGATCTTGTGATCTGACTTTGACTTGCCCCAGTGTATCAGAATAGTATGCCCTTGATTAACCGTCTCTTGGAGAGGTCGACTTCTTATGCTCTTGGGTGGTCTGCCCTAGTATGATCCTTGAAGTGATTTTGCCCCTGACTGATCGATCTTTGGAGGAATGCCCCTGACCAACTGATCGTTGAGATTTGTCGAGTCTTGTCGTGATTAGTCTAGATTGACTGAATCTTAAGGTGGCTAGACCCTTTTGCTCAACAGATTTTCTTGGGCGTTTTGCCCCTTGAGATGATCAAACTTTCCATTGTGGAAACTTTCTGGATTTCAAGTGCTTGTTTGCAAGTAGAAAGTTTTGGTTTTAAAAATGATAATGCTAATGCCATGCATATGTCAGTTTTGAAATCCAAGTACGTTCACTAAGATTATGACATATAGTGAATGAATCACTATTTAGAATGCCATGTCAATACCAGCACAAATGATAAGCAAATCTTTGGGAGCCATCTTTGACATGATCCCACTGTAGTACGCTTTTGAAATAAATCCTGCTTCAGTTAGGTCTTTTGAGGGTTGTAACGTGGCCTAGTTCAATGGTTTAAGAAAGAAAGGATATAAGGCTCAAAATTTGTTTTAACCCACCCATTCTCCTTGATGTTCTCCAGTTCTACGTTCAGCTAGTTTGACACAAGCGTTCACCATTCAAAAGGATTTTGAACTGTAGATGTGATGGTAGAGGAACCGACGAGGGTTTTGGAGTGGCAGCCACTCACCTTTTGTTTTTTTCACATGTGATCACGCGAACTTGTTCTTATTGAGGATTTTTCTTTTGATTCTTTGTTTTGTTCTTTTTGTTTTCCCTAATTTTTGCGTAGACTGGTTATTTTGAACTTATAGTCTACCGAGATGCCCTAATTTTTGCCTAAGTCATTTGTTTGTGACTTAGCGGGCTCTTTTTTTTTTCTTCTTGCTTTTGTGATTTTAATTTTTTTTGAACAAAATCGTGTGACATTTTTTTGTTTGATAAAGGGTGAGTGACTGCCTCATTCCTTTGATTGGTGAGGGATAACCAATGTGGATTTGTGATTTTCCGACCTCTTTCGAGGGATAGGATGTGGTTGATCCGCAGATCGGGTATTCCTCTTTTGAAATTTGAATGCATGGTCAAACTAACTGAAGACTACCCTGCCCCTGGTTAAGATTTGAGGGTTTTGTGTCTAGAAAGAAACTCCTACTTCAAGGCCCAAAGGGGTTGACTAGGGATTATCTTCCTTATACCTCCAGTGTTTGGGAATTTGAACAAATGCCTTACATCGTCAGCAAGGTTTTATTCAAAAGCATACAGACAGTGATCTCGTGTCTTTTTGATTTCATCATTCTCTTTTTGATTTTTCTTGATAAGATGTGTGATATTGATAAAAAGTATGAGTGAACACGTATGAGTTTATTCAAATCATGCATATTCATTTCATTATTATTATCATTAAAAAACAAACAAGTTTTACAAATGAACAATGCTTGACAAACGAAAATATTACAAATGGAAAATATGGAGTGACATAATGGTTGCCAATGTTGAGGAAGTGCTCTCAGGCTTGATCACTTATTTCAAGGGATGCTTTTGCAGTCTTGGCCCCTACACAGTCAAGGGATTTTCGTTCACCCACAATTTATCATCTTGAATAGTTAAGTGCTTCTTATCAACAACTGTAGGACTTTATCTTTGAAAACATTGCAATTCTCAGTCGAATGCCCAACCGACCCAGCATGATATCCGCATTGGACATTGGGATCATACCCAGGTGGGAATAGTTCTGGTGGTGGCTTCAGAGCTTTGGGAACCACCATCGAGTTCTAAACCAGATATGGGAGAAGTTGACTGTATGTCACAAGAATCAGATCTAGATGAGCATTCCTTTGTTCTAGATTATTCCGAGGTTTGCACTGGTTCTAATGCTCTCGGCCTTGGGCTTGCTGATAGTAAGCCTGAGGAGGCTATTGATACGGTGGTTGTTGGCACTGGGCGACAACAACATATGGGCACGGACAATATGGCATAGGAGACATGGGAGTTTGCGCTTGAAGTTTGACACTTGCCATGACAACACTTTGTTAGACGATGGCTAGGATCTAGAAGGGGGGTTGAATAGATCCCTCGAGTTTTACACGTAAATGGCTTTCCAAAAAAAATGTTTTAAAGGTTTGATGGAAGCGGCCACTGAATTACGTCTACAACGAACCTCTACTAGAGGGATCAGATATGCACGACAATATTTGGAATACAAAAAAACGGATGAGAAAAATTCAGATTATTCAACACAATTTGAACGCAATCAACAATGTTTTATTTTCTTGATATTAATCCAATCCAACGAGATAGGTCGATAAACAATTAAATGTAAATGCGTTCGATTTTGCGTTGAAACAAATTATCGAACACTTGGTGTGCGTAAAACACACTAAGTGCAGATTTCAAAGTAATGTGATATTGTGCTGCTCCTAAATACAATCCAAGGGATTGTATTAGATTTACGAAACAATTTAATAGCTCAATATAACACTAGCTCAGAAATTTCAATCTATTTAAACTTCGCAAATTTGAATGATATCAAACGTAAAGAGTTAAGGGAAAGAGAGAACAAACACGATTTGATTAGGCAGTTCCCCAATTGTCCTCGCTTTGGGTACCTCTGCCCCCAATTCCACAATTAGAATTGAGATATATATATATATATATATATATATATATATATATATATATATATATATATGTTGTTGTTTGCAAATTGTTTATACAAGAGAAGAACAATGAACATCCGAACTCTCAAACGTCTTTGATTGTTGATGCAGAGTCTTCTCTCCCCTTGATTCAAGATGAATCAAGTCCCTCGAATCTGGTTGAACAAGTCACCGTCCCATGCTACTAGACTGCAAGAACCCACCGTTCTTCAGTCACCTTCACTCGGCCGACTTCGATCTTCCATGATCCAATCCCAAACCGTTCTTCTACGATCCTCCGACTGTAGCTACTAAACCGAACAAAAAATCTGTTCTTCGGTTACCTTCGCACGGCTGAATCCCTGTAGAACGAAACGGTTTGTGCCAAAAACCCCCAAAATATCTTTGATTCTTGGAGGATAAAACCTAAGGTTTTATTCAAGAAACACCTACCAATTCTCAACCCAGAAATGAAGATCACACACTTCCTAATTCTGAACGTTATCACTTCAAAACAATGGGCGACACAAACAAAAATGATTATGTGTAATTGTTTGTTTACTCAAGGTTGAAGATGAAGATGAAGAGAAAGATTGGTATCAATTTTCACGTTTCTTGTTTTTTTTGAAAAGTGAGCTGACCCAACTATTTATAATGAGTAATATGACCCATAATATGAAGTAACAGAAATAACAGAAAAAAAACTAATGCAGAAAAATCAGCTCAGGTAAAGTTGGGTCGACCGTCCTTTTAATGAGGGTCGACGTGAGCTATCCCGCAGGGTTGTCTGCGTAAATTTGGAAGCCATGCGTCGACCCATCCACACCTTGCGTCGACGCAAGTCTGCAGATTTTGTAGAAAATCAAATTTCCAGAAGCATGCGTCGACCCATGCAACAGGGGGGGGGGGTCAGCGTGCGCTTTCCCGAACATTTCAAAAATCTTGTTCAAACTAGCATGCGTCGACTCATGCTCACTTTGGGTCGACTCATGACCTGCATATTTTCAAAAATTCATTTTTCTACATGTTTTAGCTGACCAAGACTCGAGACACACATACCAAACATCAATATTATGATCATGCAGATATAATTTTAGGTTAGACCTTTTCCTATATGTTTAGACGCACATACGGTTAGATGCAATTTTCCCGACAATGAAGTGATACCGCTCAAATTACAATCTAATGCCTAGCTTATTTGTTGACATCATTAAAACCGAAATAGATGAAAGACCTTAGCCCTCACATACTCCCCCATTTTTGATGATGGCAACACTGTTTATCTTTCTCTTGATTGTAATTTGAGAACGGACAAACTCCCCATATCTTTAATACTTTAATATCTGCTGATTTAATATTTTCTGCTGCTTATTAAAAAAAAAAAAATTTTCTGCTGTGCTAGTATCCTTCTCCCCCTTTGACAACATCAAAAAGAGTAAAAGAAGGTGGTCAAAGAGATATCATCATAATAAGTAATGGTTCATTCACCAATTTTCAAAACAGCGACACTAACACGCATCCACATATGATACAGTTAATGCAATAGAATAAACGGATAAAAAAACGGAACGCAAGAAGCAAACATAATTCATTCCATAGTTTAAGACATAAAGTCAAGGACAACCTGAAACATAGTTCAAATTAAAACAAATGGAAATAACATGCAATCCAAAGAACAAAACATAGAATCAAAAGCACAAACAATAATGCACTAATAATGATGCTGATCTCTAAGGTCTCCTCCCCCTAAATGGGTGACCTCGTCCCCTGTATGGTAGTCTGGTGGTGGCAAGTCCTCTTGGGAATGATTCAACTCTATCACCGTGCTGTTGAGAATGCCTAGACTGTTAGTCAGATTTTGAGTCTGAATTGTCATGGCATTTTCCAAGTGAGTGAATCTGGTCATGGAGGCATCAGCAAACCTAGTGAAATCCTGTGTATGAGCAGTAAACCGATTTGACAGTGTAGTAAGCCTCTCCTGCTGAGCAGTGTACCTCTGATCTTGTAATTCCCGGAATTGCTCTTGTTCGAGGGTCATCTGGTTCAGCATGGCCAGAATTTCTTCAGAGGCCTGAAAATCTTGTTGTGGCTGCGGAGTCGGAGGTGTAGAATATTCAGGCTGTTGTCAGTCATATTCGTCACTTTGTTGCCAACCATAGTTTGAAGGGACATAAGCATCCCCAAGAGCAGTCCAACTATTATTTTGCCATTGACCCCAGCCTTGATCATCAGAATTCTCCTCTGGTTGAGAATTACCCATCCATGCTTCATTTTCTTCGTCCACCATATTCACATCAGGATTGTTACCCGTCCATGCCGCATTATCTTGGTTTTCATTGACATGTCCTTCCGCAATGTCGTCAGGAACATTAGGAAAAGGGTGAGTTGATCTAAATTTTTACGTGTACTCATTTTCAACCGGATCCCAAGTATAACCCATCATGGTGAGAGTCTTTTGTTGAAATTGATGCTCAGATGAAATGTGGACATAGCGAATGTTCAGAACAGAGATACCAACCTTGTTCAAGATATTTTGAATACATGATGCATAACCAAAAGCCGTACCTTTTGTGGAGTCGCGAAGGGCAAACATAAGGTATGTGAAATAGTATGGCCAATTAATTTTGATCTTGTTCTTCAGAATGTATATAAGATGAACCTCAACTTTATACACTCTAGAAACACCTCCTTTGGTCGCAAAATGCGAGAGACAATCCACTGCAGAACGCGATCAGCAAATTTCAGATGACCTGTTGTGACATTTTTCGGAAACAGCTCGCTTGCAACAACATCATCTGAGTATGGTTCACGCAACATAGAGTTCAAAGTAGTCTTAAACTCATAGTTTGGAACAAATTTGGTGTTCGTCACTTGAGGAAGATTTTCATCAGTTTCCAAACTGAACAAACTAGTCTAAACAGCATTGTTCATGGAATGAGGCGCGTTATTCATAGAATAAGTAAAATTTGTACCTTCAAAGTTTCCCTCAATCCCGCAATAGAACAAGCGAACCAGATCACAGTTGAACTTATCATCACATTCAAGAAATTGATTAAAATTCTGAGCATTTAGCATGTCAATTACCTCGGTGAGATGATATTCGGGAGCCATCAAGGGGTAGAATGCATGTTGTCGAATGACAACACGGTTGCGGAAATCATCATTAAAAGACTCAGACAGAGCATTGGAGAGTAGAGACATAGCATTTACCGGAGTTGAGGACGTTCCGGCTCTTGAAGTTGAAGCTCTTGTAGACCGTTTACCAGTTACACGTCGAGAAGCCATTGTTGAAGATATTAGGAAGATGATGAATAGTGTGCGGTGAACAGTGATTAAATGATGAACAACTGATAGAGTGCTTGCTTCCAAATATCTTGTGAAACCCCTTCTTATAAACCTTGTGAATTCAAACTTTGTGGGTTTTGAGTTTTAGGGTTTTAATGGAGCTTTGATGGATTTTGAATGGGAATTTGGAAGAGAAAGAGAGGAGAAGACCAAGAAGAATCAGATTTTATGGCATGCAATGATGAAATGTAATGTGCATTGAAGATATGTAGTGCAATTTAGAAACATTAGGTCGGCGCGTGCATTCCCAATAAAAGGGATTCTGAATTCGTCAGGTGTGCGTCGACCGTAGCATAGGATGCGTCGGCGCAAGCTGACGTGTTTTTGAAAAATTGAAAAAATTTAAAGATGCGCCGACCGCTGGTAGGCACATGCTGGCCCGGTTGTTTTCTTTCAAACACTTTCAATTCATAAGTCGACCCATGGCATTCTTAGGTCGACTCATCCAAGTGAAACATGGAAAATTTTTAAATTTTGCAAACAAAAGTCCCAAAATAGGATAAATAAACATGCAAACACATAGTTCAAACATCCAAATGAGTAATATATGCTAACATATGTAATAAACATCAATTTTTAGAGCACTTTACATGGTACACACAAAAGAACATTACGAAGCGGAACGATATTACCTTGATCATGATGAAAGATGAGAGCCCTCACATATAGCTCAATGACTTTTTACATTGTTAGTCAACAACATAAACAAGTATATATATATGTGAAGATCAACCATCTTAGAGGAATATCAAACACGATCCGAGATGTCGAGAACGCCAAGTTCCCTACGGATATGAAAGAAAGGCTCTGTAGCTAGTGGTTTTGTAAAGATGTCAGCAAGTTGATTTTTGGTATCAACATGCTCAAAGACCACATCACCCTTCTCTACATGATCCCTAAGGAAATGATGACGTATTTCGATATGCTTGGTGCGTGAATGTAATACGGGGTTCTTAGTTAGGTTAATAACACTAGTGTTATCGCACAAAATAGGAATACGTTCAAGTTTTAAATTAAAATCAAGCAATAGTTGCTTAAGCCACAGGGCTTGAGAACAACAACTTCCGGCGGCAACGTATTCCGCCTCGGCTGTTGACAAAGCAACCGAAACCTGTTTCTTGCTATGCCAACTCACCAAGGAATTTGCGAAAAGGTGACACGTGCCACTAGTACTTTTCCTATCTAACTTGTACACGGAAAATTCAAAATCGGAATAGCCAACTAAGGAACAAACACTACCTTTGGAATACCACAACCCATATTTTGGAGTACCGGAGAGGTATCGAAGTATGTGCTTAACTACTTTTAAGTGGGATTCCTTGGGACGTGCTTGATACCTCGCACACATGCATACACTGAACATAATGCCGGGTCGTGATGCGGTAAGATAAAGAAGAGATCCAATTATACCTCGATACTTCTTTACCTCTACATCCTTACCATTTTCGTCATGATCAAGATTGGCACAAGTAGGCATAGGAGTATCTATTGCCTTGCAGTTTAGCATGTCGAAGCGTTTGAGAAGCTCAAGACAATATTTTGTTTGACTCACAAACGTGCCCTCTTCGAGTTGTTTGATTTGCAATCCGAGGAAATAGTTGAGCTCCCTCATCATGCTCATTTCAAACTCCCCCTGCATCAAACTAGAAAACTCCTTGACCAAGGTCATGTTAGTAGACCCAAAGATAATATCGTCAACATAAATTTGTACCAAGATTAAATGTTTTCCTTGACATTTAATAAAGAGGGTTGTGTCAACCTTCCCTCTTGAATACCCTTGATCAAGTAAAAATTTGCTTAGACGTTCATACCAAGCCTTAGGGGCTTGTTTAAGTCCGTACAAAGCACGTTTAAGTTTGTAGACATGATCAGGATATTCATGGGATTCAAAACCCGGAGGTTGGGCAACATAAACCTCTTCATTTATATATCCATTAAGGAAAGCACTTTTAACATCCATTTGGAATAATTTGAAGTTCTTAGTGAAAGCATAAGCAAGTAAAA